>JAMJFZ010000597.1:2392500-2805000 GCA_026225945.1 Cricetomys ansorgei | reverse complement strand
TGAGACCAGATTCCTGTACTAGACAAACTTCAGAAAGTTTCACAAAACAGAATCTGATATTTCTGAAACATGAAGAAAATATCCAGAGGATTTTATTAGTGGAGAATCAGAATCCAGTCTATTCGTTAAGAAAAAGGCTTTTCCATAACGAGACCCCAGACTACAGTGGTAGGAGGTGGGGCTTTATTTATCTCTTTATAACAGATTTAAGTCCAGGCTGAGAGGGTGGTAGAAGGAGGATCAGGAGTTTGAGACCAGCATCAGCTTCACAACAACTTGAGGGCTACATGAAACTGTCTTAAAAAAAAAAAAAAAATAGGGCTACTCCACAGGGTCACTCAAGAGGCCAGCATCTTTCCATCTTCTTTCTCTGTATTTCTTACAGTGTTGATCTTATCTGCATAGAACACAAGATCCCAGCTCTGGGAAGAGGAGAGGACAGTAAGCCCTGGACAAGCAATTTCTTGTATGCAAGAGAGGTGAAACTAGTTGATCTTTTCTGATTATGCACAGGAGTCACTACTCTGCCTCTGCCCTTTTCTACAGGGAGTTGGGAAGTAGATCCAGCTGAGTAGTCATGTGCAGGAGAAAGGGGAAGACAGATGTGAGGGGCATTACCAGCAGTTAGGATTGCCCAGAAAGAGGCATCTCACCTTAGTTCTGCCAGGAGACTGAGAACCTGGA
This sequence comes from Cricetomys ansorgei, assembly GCA_026225945.1. Lineage (NCBI taxonomy): Eukaryota > Metazoa > Chordata > Mammalia > Rodentia > Nesomyidae > Cricetomys > Cricetomys ansorgei. The sequence continues at coordinate 2,804,316 of JAMJFZ010000597.1, read as the reverse complement.
TCTAGGCCTTAGCCACTGTCACCAAGACGCATGCCTCTGGGTTTCACTTGCTAGCTCTGACATTGAATCAGCAGCCTGTCCCCCAGGGGGCTCAATCTGCTCAGCTTGGGCATGTCTAGTGCAAGCTCTGAGTGATGGCTGATCATGACCTCCAGCCTGATAGGTCTCAGATATCTCTGTGACTCACCACATGAGGTTGCCCAAATACAGGGGCTCAAAGCCTGACTCAGAGGGGCCCAGACAAGCCCTGGGTAGCACCAACTGTGGAGAAATGTAGGCTTCTGGAATGATGGCTCTTTTCCCAAATTTGTATCATTTAGTTGGCAGGGCCTTTCAGACAGTTTGGATGCTGCGTGAAGAGGAATCCCTTTGGTCCCTTGGATTACGAGTCAGAGATGGGACAGGAAGACCCTATACCAGAAATGAGGGAAGGAGGGAGTAAGTTGGGTGGCTGTGCCCTGGAGTCAGCTGGCTCCACATGCCACAGCCTCTGCCTGCAGCACCGGGGAGGATTGTCTCTGAGATGTGCGTGTTGTTGGGACATGTGGCTGTAGCTTGGAGGGACCACCTGTGTGTGGGTGTGTTCACTCTGGTAAGCTTGTCAAGAAACTGTTCTTTGAGAGTGAGTCACGGTACTCAGTTCCACAGACCAATCCATGGGAGTCCACGAAGCTTGTGGAACAGCACCAGTCTCAGGAGCATTTGGCAACATCTGGCCTCTCAGACTGAGTCCAAGGTCATTGGAGGGCTCCAGGCCTCAGTGGCGAGGTGACGAGGTAGGGCAGGAACAGGAGCAGGTGACCCCTCATTGCGCAAATGGGGTGGGGAGTGTTAGGTTGAGATTCTAAAGCATCAGGATATGCTGAAGCTCAGTTGTGTAGTCTCAGAGGTGACCTTTGGGGCTCCAGTGACCTTTGATGAAAGGCTCTGAAGGATAGAAGCTACATGAATGAATCTATTTAGAGACTGGAGATTCCCACCCCCCCCCCCCCCAGCTTTTGAGAAGTTCGTACGCTTCCCAGCAATTTAGAGACCTTTGTTGCAATGCAATTCTCAGAACAAGCTAGTTGGCTAGATAGATCAAAGAGTAGAGGGAAATGAGCAGAGGGCGAAGAGATAATGCAAGGAGGGCAAGGTCAAGTTTAGAATCTCTGACATGGATTGGACCTCAGAGACCTTACCTGACTTCGTCTGACCCATCGCTCTCCCAAGACAGGGAGCTGGGAGAGATGGCGTGCATACTTCTAGCTTAATAGTTTTCCTTTTATCTCTGTCACACAAATAATTATACAAATAACTATGTAATTAACCAGATCGTTGTGATAAGTGCTGTGGAGAGAAAGGCTATAACAGGGAGATCTAGCCTAGTCTTGCAGAGACAGGCCACCCTGATGTTAAATCCCAGACCTCAGGGGCGAGCAAGAGGTGGTCCAAATGAGGAGAGAAAGACGGACACTCCAGGCCATAGACACAGAACTTCTGCATGCCTGGAGCTGGGCAGTGCTTAATGCAACCTACAACAAGGGCAATAAATTGTGTCATGGGAGCAAAGAGGGGATATTGTTGGTGGGAACATGTCAGAAGTCAAGTAGAACCTGCAGAGGATGGGGGAGGGGGTTGCTTGCTCCAAAGTGTAACAGGAAGCCACTACAGGCTTGAAGGTTGACAAGTTCCAATTTGTATTTTTAAAACATCTCCTGGCTGTGTACTGAGCTATAACCACTGTGGCTCAGAGTGAATGTGAGGTGTTAATAAGCAGATCTTGCAGTCATGCACAAGAAGTCATGGTCCCTGAACTGGGGCAATAGCAGTGACCAGGATTAAGAGTGTCAGAAAGAACTTCTGACAGGCTGAGACACAGCTTGTAGTTGATAGAGTGCTTACCTAGCATGCACGAAGCCCTAGGTTCAATCTTCAGAGCTGCAGAAACCAGACATAGTCGCATGTATCTGTAACCCCAGCACTCAGGAGGTGGAGGCAGGGGAGTCATAAATTTAAGGACATCCTTGTTTACATAGTGAATTAAAGGCCAGTTTGGGCTTTGTGAGACCATGTCTCAAAATAACAAAACAAAACAAAGCAAGGACATCCCCATTTGTTTTTAATCAAACTGATAAATCTTTTAGCCATTATACATAATAAAAGATTCTCGAGAGCCCCTTCTCTGCCTTTCATTCTTTCCCCCAGTCAGGCTTCCAGTTTTGACAGTCTGAACAGAAGCAGCCCTTCCCACCATTCCGTATGTTTCCTCAATGGGACAATAGTACCCGTGACTCTGCAAGCAATGGTCCACTGCAGTACATCACAGATGCGCTTGGCCATTTGGTAGCTAGGGCTCAAACCGGTTCTTTAGTGGTGTATGACACTCCACAGCAGAGCTGGAGAACAATATTTTCAGGTTTCTGTTTGTTGTGGGTTTTGTTTGTGTTTTGAGTTACTTTGTAGCCCTGGCTGCCTTAGAGTTCTCTTTTGTGGCCAAGGATGACCTTGAATTCCTCATCTTCTGCCTTTACCTCCCAAGTGCTGGGATTACAAGGAAGACTGCACCACACTCAGACACATTTGCCTCAGACTGTAATAGATCATGCCAGATGCCTTGTTCAGTAGCAAAGTTTTAGTAAACATGAACATTTTACTCTTTTACACCTTTTTTTTTCAAAACTGATGAAAACTTATCTTGTTTTAACTTGCCTTTTTCTAGTGAGTAATGAGGGTTAGCATTTGATGGTAACCCTCCATTGGAACTTCCCTGCTGTGAGAGGCTCCTGTGTGCCCTGTTCAACTTTCTTTGGGCTTTCCTCCTTTCTTTGCAAATTGCAGAAAAGTCTTTGTTGTAGACAGCAAAGGTTTTCTTTTATTCCCACAAGTTTAGCAAGTACTTTCTCAGGAAATTATTTGTACTTCTCCTTTGTTTCTATTATTGTTTGACATCCAAGTCTTAAAATAGTAGGTGCCCACTGTGGCAGTGCATTCCTATAATTCAGAAATCTGGAGGCTGAGGCCCAAGGGTTGACGGTTCAAGGCCAGCCTGAGCTTCATAGCAAAACTGTCTCCAAAATAAATAATAACCAAAAGTGTGTGTGATAGTCTCATTTTTTCTTTTATTGTTGTCAACAAATTATTTGTGCCTTTATTTTTCGAACTCATTAATTTTTTTTCCTTTAATGTTTTTCTAACATTTTTGTGTTTTATTCTTAAAGTATCTGTATCACTTGGAACAGAAGGTTTTTATGTTTCAGGATAGGAATCCCATATACTAAAGATGGAAGGAGCTAGCCACTTGGGAGGCAGGAGCAGGAGAATCAATAGTTCAAGGTTAGCCTTGGCTACAATAGTGAATTCCAGGCCAGCCTGGGCTGCATGAGAACCTGTCTCAAAAATGAACAAAGATACATAGCCATTTATTAGTACCATTTTTGAAATGAATTAAAATTGAGATGTAATTCACATTCTTCATAATACACCCTCGTAAATTGACAGTTCACAGAGAGGTGATCATCAGAATCAGTTTTAAGATACTTCCATGACTTCAAAAAGGAAGTCCATGACTTTTAGCTATTGTTAGGTCTCAAACTCACAAACCGCTGGCTGTGATACCTACTTAACATATCAAAGGGAACCTGGCTGCCAGTTCTCCCAGTATCCTTCAGTCCCTACAGGTTACAGGGTCCTCCTGACTTGCTTACCCCACCTTCTACCCTGAACTCTCCAGCCCAGGGGCCTGGGCTGCTCTTCCCTATATTATCCAGCCATTTTTAGTTATCTCTTTCTTGGCCTCCTAGTCTCTTGGCCACCACTCCAGGTTTCCTCTTCCTCTTCTTTCTCCTTTCCCCTCCCCATCTCCTCACATGGCCCGGCAGCTCAGTCTGGCCGTGTCCACCTTGGACTCCCCAGGTGTCTCTGCCCTGGCTATGCTCCCCTCATATCTACCATATTCTCCCTCATATACACAATAAACTTTCTCCTCCACCACGCCTAGGAGCAGTCATGTTCTTTTCCTTTCTCTTTCTTTTTCCATTCAGCTATCACCCAGCCGCTTCTCTCGGTCGCTGGTAACCACTAACCGGCCTTCCTCTCCACACCTTCAAAAGTCCCGGGCATTTCACAGAAATAGACTTACTCTTGCGGTCTCTGTGACCGCCTTTCTTCACACCATGTTTCCAGCATTCGCCATCTTATGGCGTCCCTTCTAATGGCCAAATAATACTCATTTTTAGTTGATAGATACTCTATTTTCCCTCCATCCTTTGGCTTTTGCGAACAATGCTGCTATAAACATTAATGAGAAAATTTTTACACAGACGCACGCACATTGTCAGTCCTGGGTATACATATAGTGGAGGGAAATTGCTGGTCAGATAGTAACTCTGTGTTTAACTTTTTGAGGCACCATCAGATTGTTTTCCAGAGTGAAGGTCGCAGTTTATATTCCCATTAATAATGTGGGAAGGTTCTGATCTCTCTTTCCTTGCCAACATTTGTTGCTGAGTTTTTTCTTTTTTAATATATTTTTAAATGTGTATGAGTATTTTGCCTTCATGTGTGTAAGTACATTCAGCGCTCACAGAAGCCGTAGGAAGGCACCAGCTTCCTAGAACTGCAGTTACAGTTGCGAGCCACTGTGTGGGTGCTGGGAACATAACTGGGAACATAACCAGAGCTGAAGTGCTCCTGACTGTTGAGAATCTCCAGCTCCTATCTGACTTTGCATCAGGTCTGAAGTGGCATGTCACTGGCTTTCAAGAGCATTTCCCCAATGACCAATGAGGTTGAGAATCTTTTCAGATACTTGTTGGTTTCATTTTATATGTCTTCCTTAGAGATATCTTTGCATATAACAATACCATTGATTATTTTTTTCCCCTAACACATTGAAAGGAATGTTTTGTCACATTTTAAATTCCTTTCTATTATTGGATCCATGAATTGGCTCTCATCTTCTCTGATTTAGTCCACTCTTCTGGCTTATATCACTAGATTATGGGAGGCTTTATGGAAAGCTCATTACTTGATAACACAAGTTCCTAATACAGGCCTTCCTCGGACATGTTTTCATAACAAACCTCAGGTATTTATTATTTTTCAAGTGCATTGCAAATTAGGACGGCGTGATGGCTCAGTGGCTAAAGTGCTTTCTGCACAGGCAAGAGGGCCTGAGTTTGGATGCCAGAATCTACATAAAGATCAAGTGCACCGCACATGTCTGTGATCCCAGCACTGGGGAGGCAAAAGCAGGTGGATCTGTGGAGCTTGCTGTCCTGTCAGCCTGCTGTGCAAGTGAGCTCCAGGATCAGGGAGAGACTCTGTCTCCAAAAACAAGGTGAAGAACTATTAAAGAAAACACAATATGCTAATCTTTGGCCTGTACATGCACATACACACCCACATTTACACACCATGGAAGCATGTACACACACACAACACACACACACACACCCACATTTACACACCATGGAAGCATGTACACACACAACACACACACACACACACACACACACACACACACACACACCCCACATATGACGTTTTGAATTGGGATTTGTAATGGGATTTTGCCAAAGAAGTCTTTTGTAATGTGCAGCCTTCTTTATGGTTACATGCCGCTTGGGCTTCTGGGAAAAGTTTAGGAACCCTATAAAAGGAGAGTGTTGCCAGTTGGAGTTGACAGTTGATGGGAGAGTATTGATAGGAAAGCAGGCAGGCTCATATTTAGAGCTAGAGGATTAAAAAGCTGTAAGTTAGGAGTCTGTCTTAGTAGCAGTTGGGGCAATAGAACAAGAATCTGTTACAGTAACATTCAGTTGGAAGCGGCACTCCCAGGAGCTTTCAGTTACAAACAGGGCAGGAAAAACAGGAGGCAGAGTTCAGTTCTCAGTGAGAAAGAAAACAGTTACAATCGGCCCCCAACAAATAAGGTCTAAGAATATAGTTACAGGGATTCTAAAGAAAAATTGCATCAAATCTATATATTAATTTAGTGAGGATTGGCTTTCATACAGTCTCCCTCCCTCCCTCCCTCCCTTCTTTCCTTCCTTCCTTCCTAACGTGTAGCTTTTTATATGCCTAGACTCTGTCATATGCTTCCAATATAATCTTGTCACTTTCTACAAAGAAAAGTTTTACATTTGTCAGGGTGGTGCTTGTTTTTAAAAAATTCCTAGCCAGACAGTTGTGGCGCGTGTCTTTAATGAGAGGCAGAGGCAGATGTATCTCTGCGAGTTCAAAGCCAGCCTGGTCTACAGAGCGAGTTCCAGGACAGCCAGAGTTACAACAGAGAAACCCTGCTCGAAAAACAAAGCAAAAAACAAAAACAAAAAAACCAAACCGAAACAACAACAAGGTATTTATTCTCATTAGTTTGTTTTCTTATCTTATTGAATTCTAGTCTCCAGAAAATGTTGACTAATGGGACAATAATGGGCCTGGGCTGTAGCTCAGTGGTAGAGTACGTACCCAGCATGTGTGAGACTCTGGGTTTGAACCCTGGCACTGCACAACAAAGTGGTTTTCTTTCTATTTTAGTATCACTGAATGTTTTGCTAGCAACATATGCTGAATCTGGTAATTCTTGGACTTTGTTTTGGTTATTTTAAGACAGGGTTTAACATAGCCCAGGCTAGCCTCAAGCTGTCTATGTAGTCAAGGTTGACCTTGAACTCCTGATCTTCCTACCTTCATCTCTTTACGCTGGTATGTGCCAGCATGCTGGGTCTGACTTTTTGACACCTGTTTCTACTATATTTTGTTCCTTTATTCATTGATGTGGGCATTCATGTAGGTATTTTCTGATGCTGACTCAGGTTTGTAGTGTTTCAATAAACCTGCCTCTTTTATAGTATGCTATTATGTTGGTGCTTTCCCCATCTCCAGTTGGTTAATATCTTATTTCAGATTTTATACTCCTATCAAGCTGTTCTGTGATTTTTTTTTCTTTCTTTTAAAAATCAATCTTTATAAGGTTAGGGAATTAAGAAATTGCTAGCTCATAAAACAAACCAGGAAGCTCTCCAACTTTTTATATTGCCTGGGATGGTTTAAATAGCACTAAATTGGGCTTTAAAATGTGTAAAACTTGCTATAATATAATCTATGCTTTGAGATTTTAAATGTTTTAATCGTGATAAGATATATATTTCATTGTCCCTATACTCGTTAAGTATACAGGTTGGTTGTTCATGTTTATATTGTTGTGAAACCAGTTTTTTTTTTTTTGCGCTTGAAAATCAGAAATGGTGTGCCTATTAAACAATAACTCCATATCGTTCCCTCCCCACCAACGTCTGGCAGCAACTATGCTGCTTTCTATGAGTCTGGGTACACCAGCTACCTCCAGACTCTGCATATTGTGAAGTCAAACAGTATTTACCTTTTTGTAACTGGCTTACTTCACTAACCGTCACATCCTCAAGGCCACCCATGCTTGTTCCTTCTTTTTACGGTTGAATAATATTCCACTGTATGGATATACCTCACTTAGTTTACCCATTTAGCTATTGATGGACTCGAGGTTGCTTCTACTTTTTGACTGTCATAAACGATGCTGCTGAGGAAACTTGCTTTCAGTTCTTTGGGGGGTATATATCAAAAAATGGAATTGCTGGAGCGTACGGAATCTTGTTTTGTTTTAGTGACAGAGTGTTGATTTATTTTTAAGTCTCTTTCTGTCTATTGGTTGAATGTGGATTTCGGTTTCTATGCCTGGTTTACATAATTTTCTACCTTGCTTGATGTCATCCATTTTCTCTAGCTTTTCACATTGATTTTCATAGATCTATATATTCGAATGTTACAACTGTTGTGGAAGTTTATTTTTAGTTCTGTTTAAAATAATTGTTTTTGTGCTCTGCTGGAAAAAGAGATGCAAAGGCCTTGGCATTTTGTATTGCTTGCAGGTGTTGCATTTTTATGGCGGATGTTTGATTGCTAATGATCTGCATGTGCTATCAGTAGAACACCTGAGGAGTTCTGAAAGAATAAAAACACCTGAGCTCAGAAGTTCAGGGTTCCACTGTCGAGTCTAGTGCTGGCCGGGATAGTGGTTCCCTCTGTTGAGGTCTGGCAGAGTTTATACATATGAGAATGCCACTGTATCTCTCTTGGTTGGTGAGTTACCACAGCAGAGTACAACCTTTTAACCTTTTGTGTACCTGTGATATTCTCCCTATTCCTCCTTCCCCTCTTTCATTTGTATCTAATATTATACATTTTCGCTTTCTTTATTTCTTAGCCAAGTTTGTCCAGAAGGATTTCCCCCCTATTTTATTGTTTTTTTTTTTATATATATAAAAGTAGATTTGGGTTTTATTTTTTCCTCTTAACTATTATTTTTGATATTTTTCATCACTTTCTAGCTTTAGCTTGACTGATATCCTTCTGACTTTTATGGATTTGTTCCTGTTTTTTCTTTTTAAAAATATTTAATTTGTTATTGAAAGTGGAGGGGAGTGCATGCCTCAGGGTGTGTGTAGAGATCAGAGGACACTTGGGGGTGACAGTTCTCCTTCTACCCGGTGGAAATCAGGGGTCGAACTCAGGTTCTTGGCCTTGGAGGCTAGCACCTTGACTAGCCGAATCATCTAGAAAGCCTTTGTCTGTCCTTTTTCTAATTTCTTATATTGTGTATATAGATCATTTATTTTAAGTCTTTCCTCCCTGTTTTCTCTTTTCTTTCTGATATTAAAAGCATTTAAGGGTATGATTTCCCCTCTGACTACAGCTGTGTCTCATAGGTTCTGGATAGTGTGCTGCTGTTGTCATTTCCATTATTAGATGATTTCTATTTTAGCTTTGATCTTATTTTTGATTCATAAGTAACTCCAGAGTGTATGCCTTCATTTTCAAGCCATTTATACTTTTAGCCTTGAAGTTTGCTTTGTTTGACGTTAATATTGCTGTTTCTACTCCTTCTCTGCTTGCATTTGCTTGGTATATTTTCCACTCATTGCTTTATTTTTGGTCTTTTTTTGTCACCTTGTTTTGGGAGAATTTCTTGTAAACAGCATTTGGTTGTATTTTATTTTTTAACTTACTCAGACAATCTGTTTTGTAGGGAAACACACTCTCTCCACATTCCCAGTAACATACTGAAACACGGCACTCCATTGTCCCCAGGGGCAGCGGGCCATGGGCCTGCTCTCTTTATTGTTCTGGTCCATTCTTGCAGACAAGGCCTTTCCCATCATGCCTGCTGTGCAAGTAAAGCAGATTGGAACATAAAGACTATATACAAGCCAAGTACCACTCTTACACAGTTACAATAATTTACCCCAAACTCTGTTGCTCTAATTCTCCGTTCCAGGACTATCTTCCCCACAATGTGCAAGACCTTTTCAAAATACTTACGTGTACAGCTCAGGTCCCCTCTGGACACCAGTAGATTTCAAGTTCCAGAGAGTAATTTCCTGACCATCCAAGGGTTGAGAGGCTAGGAGGATCGATGCCTCCCTTCAGTTAGAGCAGCTGTCTCGTTCCCTGCCAATGCCACCAGGTTACTGACCCTTACTTCTTTTTTCCATCTTGGCCCAGCAAGGTGACACCTCAGCTTCTAGGGACTGCTGTTTCACTAGGGGCTCACAAAGCAACACTTTAGAGTCCCTAGTGACCCAGTTTCTCATTTGTACCACCATCCCCTTCTCAGCCTAGCTGCTCCTCTGAAACCCTTGCAGCCTAGTCTAGTGCCTCTCCCTGAACTCCCCCACTCGATGCTAGGGGACCGTCAGCTCTTATGGCAGGTCTTCTCATGTCCCCGTCCCAGCTATAAAATACATACAGTATCTTTCACTAAGATTTGGGGCCCCGTGCAAATGCAAGATGGGGCTGGCTATCTGTTGTCGTCAACATGTAGTATTATTGGTATTCTGTAGTTGTGTCTTCTCTCTCTGAGTCTCTCTGTCTCTGTGTGTCTCTGTCTCTCTGTCTGCCCCTCTCCATGTCTCTCCCTGTCTCTGTCTTTCTCTCTTTCTCTCTGTGTGTCTTCTCTCTCTCTGTCTCTCTCTGTCCCTCTGCCCCTCTCTATCTGTCTCTGTCTTTGTCTATCTATCTTTCCCTTTCCCCTCTCAGTTGGTCCCATGAGGTTCATATAGGTCTTGACACAGTCAGGATGGCTGCAAAGAGGTGGGGGCCTCAGTCAGAGTTCCCATGCTAGCTCATATGGTACTTTGTTAGTTATCAAAAGACACCTTTCCTCCTTGAGGTAGGTGCAGCCTGAGACATGCACGTGGCTTAGGGAGCAGAGGACAGAGTTCCAGGTCCCAATTGCCCACTTCAGCAGATGTCCAAGTACAAAGACCAGCTAGCACCAATTTTAGGCACTGTGCCTGCCTGGTTACACAATGAACTCAACATAGAGAGTCGTATATATTGGGCCTATAGAAGAAATATGCTGTTGGGCTCTGGTCCCAGCCTGTCTCTTTGACATCTTAGAAACACTTGGTACTGTGCCTTTGAGCCTCCATTTTGAAAAATACAGCTCGAAAAAGCAGAGCTGAGAGCTGAACCCTGACTCCAGGGCTGACCTCATCCCCCATGTCTCCACAGTCTTATGTATACATCACTTAGCAACCTCAGCCGCTTGGGGAACACAGAGAACAGTGCCTTTGCAGGACTGTGAGAAGCAGGGAGGGGCCTGTGCGGTGAAGGATATGTATGAAGAGCCCCAAGTAGATGGGGACCTCATACGTATCATCTAAACTGAAGCAAGGGGCATGTGGTGGCCAGGTGGCCCCAGAACACAAAGAACCTAAACTGTTAGGCTAAGCACTTCTGAGTTTATCTGTTGAGCCATGGGGAGCCATCACAGATGGTCTGAGAAGAGCCTGGAGAGATAGCTCAGTTGGTGAAGTCCTTGTCTCACAAGCTTGAGGACCTGAGTTCCAAGAGCTGAAGAGGCAGACAAGAAGGATCCCCGGGGCTCACTGGCCAGCCAGGCCAGAATAGCTGTTGTTGAGACCTTGTGCCAATGAGGTGGACAGTGTTCCTGGAAATGACATCTGAAATTATCCTCTGGCCTCCAGATGCATGAGCCCACCCCCACCCCCACATGCATCTGTGAGCATGCACGAACACACACACACACACACACCCCTACCTGCAGGCACACAAACATACAGAAACACACACATATGTATAAGGAAAGATTGTTTAAATTTTTAAATCACATTTATTTAGTTAGTTGGTGGAGCAGAGAACACATGCCGCGGAGCACATATGGAGGTCAAAGGACAACAAGAGTTCATTTTCTTCTTCAGCCACATGAGTCCCCAGGATCCAACCCAGGTTGTCAGGTTTGGCTACAACTGCCTTTATTTGCTGAGCCAACTTGCTGCTCTGCTCCCCCCCCCTTCCCCCTAAAAAAGATTGTTAGAGCATGAAAGGCACAAGGTAACATTTGGCACCAGGAAGACGATAATTCTGGAACTGTTTAGGATGGAGAGAGAAAGGAATTGGCAAACCCGCCACGGCATGGGTGCACCCAGGGACCCAACACTACTGGACACCTAAGCAGCCAATTTGGAGGCAGCTTCTGAACAGCCTTCTTTTCATCACTAGGCTGAACATACTTTGTACAATAATTTCAGAAACTTTCCCAGATACTTCCAGACCATGTGCAAAGATGGAGGAGGGCAGGGGGATCCCTGTGAGCCTCCCTCTCCTCCCCACCCCTCCATCAGAATGTGTTTTGATAAGCGAGGGCTTGAGTACAGCATAAGGGCTACTAAGCCCCCACCACCACCAATTAAATTTTTTAAGCCTCCATGGAAGGAGTGAATATTAGTTTCCTGATTTATAAAAGCCAAATGGATTAAGCTCATTCATTGCCCGAGGAAACAAAAAGGAAATCTTCAATACCTCTGTGCACATTGAGAACTCGAACAATACCAGTCTTTGGAAAGCAGAAACCTAATTTGGGGGAATCAATTACCCTCTGTGTCCCTGCCTCTGTGGGCTCTCTCCCTGGCTCCCTCAATAGAGATTTCCTGGGAGGTAAACGTAGAGTCAGTCCACCATAAGCACACCCTCTCTCCAGCTTTGAGACTAGAGGGAAACTAGGATGGGGTGGGTGGAGTTGCGCCGGTGTCCAGCATATGTATGGGGGGGGCGGCTTTCATATAACAGAAAAGAGTGAAGGCAAAATGGGGGGGGCAGTGAGAGGGTAAAGGAGCTGGGTGAGGTGGGAACTGGGGTGCATGTGGCAAAGCTCAATCAGTGCAGGAGCAGCTGATTGGGGAGTAGGTAGATATTGTGGCCTCGACTAGCTCCAGTCTCACCCATCCTGTCCTCACTGCCCCCCTTCATTACCCCCCCACCCCCCTCACCCTGGCCCTTTCCCCTCCTGGTTTCTCTTTGGTGGCCTGTGCTTTCCAGGTTTGTAGCTGCAATCCCCTGGGCTATAATGAAAAAAGAGTAGAATACCAGGGAGTCACATTCTCAAAGTCACACACACACAGAAGCACTCGGCATTCCTGTGCTGGGTCTTCAACCTTGGTCCATAGTCCCAGACCCAGAGCCACACCCAGCTCAACCCCCACACTGCCTCACACTCACACGCACCGAGTCCCACACTCACACCAGAACGTTCATAGGTTGAAAATTGCACGCTCCCACACGCGATGGCACAAATGCCACCCTCCCCACGGGTCGTAAGCTCTCCCAGAAGCCCACCACCCCACACATCCCTCATTCAGGCATGTGGTCACACACGCACACACACATGCACAGAGTCCCTCACATGCACACACTCTGGCTGTGCTTTTGTGTTTTGTCAGAATTAATGAGAAAAGTTCCCGTGCCCTGCGGGTAATTAGTGTCCTTGGAGTTAAATAAGCTAATGGCGGGCACCTCTGGCCCAAGCAATTATGTTTGTGTATTGAATAATTGATTCAAAGGGGGGAAGGGCCGCTAATCAGATCTGAGCATAATGAATTGATTTAATTAACAGGGGAATCTGAGGGGCCCTGGGAAATGCAAGCTGCACTCGGCTGAGAGAGCGCGCCGCAGACTGCAAGAGGGAAGCCGCGCGCGCGGCTGCAGCGGCTGCTCCGGCCCCGGGTTCCGGCTCCAGCTCCGGTTCCGGCAGGGTCCCAGCAGCTCAGCCCGCGCGGCCGCGGCCCCGCCCGGCGCCCGCCCCCCAGCGCGCCGCGCCCTCGCTCGCTCCTCCCGCGCGTCCTGCCCGTGGCGCTGCGCTCGGGGCGCCGCTCCGTCCGCCCCCGTCGGCGGCCGCGGGGCGCGGGGCCCACGCGCGACCGCGGCAGGCGGCGCAGGCGCCCGGTTGGCGACAGTCCGAGCCGCGAGTCCCTCTGCTTTCTCTGCCGGCGCCCGGCTGGAGCGTACTCGGGACTATGGTGTTGGACCAAGAGGACGGTAAGTACCCGGGGACACTTGGGAGCAGCGAGGGCTCTGCCGAGGCCGTCTCGATCCAGGTGGCAGAGGCCCAGGCACTCTTCCCGACTCCTGCTTGGAGCCAGTTGGCGGCTTCCCGGAAGCTCGGAAGCTGGATGTGTGCATGTGTGTGCCGTGTGTGCCGTGTGTGTGTGTGTGTGTGTGTGTGTGTGTGTGTGTGTGTGTGTGTGTGTGTGTGTGTGTTGCCCCTCTACCCTGAAGCCTGTTAACAGGGCATGCTCCAGCCGGGAACTTTCTCTCTTGCTCCTATCCCCTTTCGGGCATCCTGAACTCAGAGACCCTGGGCGCAGACTTCCCACCGCCAGCCAGTCTCTGGGCTTCTCACGTTTTCCCAAACCTCAAGTGTGGAAGGGATCCCCCGGGGGTGCTCAGAGAGCTTGGCGGGTAGAGGTGTATTCTAACCCGGTATGGTCCTTGGGTCCTCCCCACTGCTCCCCTGGGGTCTGGGACTTCAGGGCCTACTTGGTGGGTGATGTTGTCTTGGCCCCTGCAGAGCCTGGGAGGTTGCATGCCATCACTTCACCCTGACTACTTTTGTGAGTGTCCTGCTGGTTAGGATAGATGGGTCGACTAGCTCAGAGAAGTTTGGCATCCTAGAGAGTCTCTTTCTGTTACCAGATCCCCGGTCATCAGCTTGTATTAGGAATCTCATATTCCTCTCATTTTGGGCCAGGTGGGGTGTGGGTCTTGGAACAGTTGAGATAGGATCTTGTTCTGTAGCCCAGGCTGGTCCAAAACTCACAGTGTAGCCCAGGCTGGTCTGGATTATACTCACTTCTTAAAGAGCCCCTACCCCCCTAACTGCTGTTAACTTTGGGCCCCACAAAATCTAAGTTGACCCTGGGATCTAACTAACACCCTCTCCACTGTGGATATCTCTGGAAGCCATCTCTGTGTCATCCTCAGGACAGCCACACCCTCAAGTCTGGAGTATGATGTAGGACAGGAGGCTCAGTAATGTAAGGTTGCAAGCTGCTGATCACCAGGAAGAGGGTCTGGTCTGTTTGGCCTTCTCTTTGGTCCCATGAGTTCCTTGTCTTATCCTGCCATCTCCCCTATAGTGGTCAGCTGTCCTGGCTTGTCCAGGGCAGTCTCTTTTAGCACAGAAAGTCTTGTAGCATAGGGAACACCTCAGTCCTAGGGCAGACCTGGGTCCTTCTAAACCCCTAGCTGTCTAGGGGCTCTTGCACAAGGATGGGTTGGCTTTCATGGAGGGGCAGGGTAGTTGTGTGCAGATTTGGCTTTGGCCTCTCTAAGGCCTAACAGTTGTGACTGCAGTTTCTGAGGAGGCCTCTCCAGGCTCTATAGAATCCCAAAGAGGGAGTTTGCCGACTGTGCACTTCTCTAGAAGCTGGTTGCAAATTCCTGTGCATTGGCTGCTTTCATGTATGTGGAGAAAAGGGAGGCCATCCAAATTTGGCTAGCAGGCATCCCAATGGCAAACACTGGTTTACTCTGTCCTGTAGCTGTCATGTGCACAGGGAAAGAGTCCTTGTCACCCCGAATACCTCTCCAATCACCACCTGTGAGGCCAGTCTGTAACCCCGTCTTGGAGATAACTTCACTGTGCTCAGAGCAGGGCCCTCAGGCTCAGGCATGTTGGGCAGCCTCTGAAGAGTTCTGGACTATCTAGTGTGCCTGGGCCCTTAGGCATCAAGTGAAACCATCCCCCACCCCCAGTGCAGGAACCCTTTTCTCTGGATGTTTCTGCCAGGCATAAGGATGAACTGCTGGGACCTGTTCAGAAATATGTAAGGCAGCTAGCAGTCACCCCCCATTCTCTTCCAAGTAACCTTGGGGACTGATCAACTGGTGTCCCCCAGCTGTCCCCAGAGGCATTTCAAGGGCATCTTGGAACGCTCTTGGTGTGTTGAAGTGAGAGTGCTGGCTCACCACCTGTGGAATGTGTTGAGTGAAATCTGCCTCTTCCCTCCCCAGGGCATCTTAGGATTCCACTGAGATGTTGTTGGCATGTCACTGGGCCTGGAAGCTGTCTGGGAGGGGGAGGGTGGGACGGTGGGGCCTACCTTTGAGCCTAGGAGAAGGCTGCCCCACAAGTGAAGCCCAAATCTGATTCCTTCCTTGGTGTAAGCCTCAAGACTCTCTGATCCCCCTCCCCCTTGAAACTCGCTGGGATACTTAGTTCTAGGGTTCTCCCTTCAGAACAAATTGGGAGTGTCATGTTCATACCTCAGGTGTAGGGTATAGAGGAAGCTACCCTGGGGACCAGCAGTCTTCGAATATAGTACCAATCCCCTGCTGAGAATGCCCTACCAGTTTGTGTAGCTCACTCCTTTATGCCACAGGCTTGGGAAGCAGGGGTCCTGCCTGATTCCTCAAAGGGATGTCAGCCATGTGGCTGCCAGTTGGGTACCTTGGAAGCTGGGGTGAGTTGAGGTTCAGACAAGAGAGTGGGCATGTGGTCCCAGCTAATTGAATCCTGATTTGTGGGTCAGGATCAGGCCCCCAAAGCAAGAAGTAGGCTTCTGGAGATCTGGAGTAAGACTAAGACCTTACGGCTCCAGATAGCACAGAGGTTCCTTCTTCAAGACCCTGCCCTTGCCAGGCCCTGAACTTGCCACAGAGATGGCCCCCAGTTCAGAGCAGGGTGTGGGCTGCACTAGATGGGAGGGGGCCAGCAACATTGAAGCTTCTCTCACACCTCGAGGGCAAAATTCTGGCTACAGGGGCAGGGGAGAGATCAAGCTTTCAGTCCTGAGGGACAACGAGTCTGCACAAAATGATATATTTAACATCAAATATACTCAAGGACTATTAGGATTAAGTATTCAAGATGAAGGGGAAGTGAAACCCTCTGAGCTACTGAGCATGAGGCATCTCATTAGAAACAGCTGCATTTCAGACTCCTCAAAGCCTGACTTCCCTGCCCAGGAGTGAGGATGGGCTACGCACCTCCCATACTCCTGTAAAGGATGGGAGCCTCCCAGGATGCAAGGGATGACACTTAGCCTCTAGATCTCCTCTCCACCTCACATTGTCTAGAGCACCACAGTTTACCTTTCACATGCTTCTCTCATCTGCACCTTTAGAGACAGAACAGAAGCAGCTAGACAGGGAAACTGAGGCAGAAAGAGAAGTGACTTGCCAGCTCTGCCATTTGTTAATTGGCAACAAATGGGTAGATCCCATCTGGGGGGCCCCAGGGGACTCAGCTTCCTACTTCTTGCCAGAGTCAAGTCCTCAGCAATTGCCAGGACCAAGCTCCTGAACGTATCTATGTGAAGCCCTTCTAGAGCTGAAGAAAAATCATTTCCATTCCATTTTGGCACTCTATAATATCTAGGGGAAAAAAACAACAGCTCTTGGGGGTTTAAAAGTTAGGAGGCCTTCCTGGAGTAGGCGCTCCTCCCCCCCCCCCTCCGGGAAGTGGGGTCTAAGAGAATAGGTGCTGGACCTGTCTTCCTTTCTGCTGTGTGAGTTACAGAACAAGACTTGTCAGGTCCACAGCAGAATCTCCGTTTTCTTCTCTGCTGTATCGGTGTTGCCTTACTTACTTACTATGTGTGGTACATAGTAAGTGCTCAATAAATATTTGCAGGAGAAACTCCTTCAAGCAACTATGCTTACTCAGAGAGAAGCTGAAACAGGACTCCCCCTCTGCACAGAATCAGGATGTTGATGGGTGGTGCGGATAAGGGTAGCCTGCAGCTGCTGCGATCAGGGACAGCCCCTGAACGACTACAGTAAGAGGTTTTGTGACCCGTAGAGGAGTTGACTTTGCTAAACAACTATAGAATAGACTAGAAACCCTAGGCAGAGCTGTAGGTAGGAGCTGTGATCAGAGAAATACCCTTCTTGTGAGAAAGCAGAAACCAAGGGTGAAGGGGCCGGGAAAGTCCACCAGACTGACTTGGGAGACCAGGAAGAAACCTTGGGACCCAAGCGGAGTCACTCTGCGAGCTGGAGAGGAGAGGCCTCCAGATGGCGCCGCAGAGCCAGAGAGCCGCGCATCTCCACTCCCCATTAACCCGGCAGGGAGGGGGGGCCTGGGGAAATGTGTGCATTTATTCAGTAGCAGGAGTGCAAACCTCATACATTGAGGGAGAAAGGCAGCGGGAGTCGGCCGCCGAGATTCCCCCATCTCTTTGAATATAATTTCAGATTGAGATTCAGATTAAATCCGAGGGGAAAACACTTTATGAGGCTGAAAGCTGTGTCGTTGCCAGAGCCAGGGTTATGAGCTATCAAATGCAATTACATTAAGACAGATTATACTGGGCAAATTGAGCCATTTAGAAGGTGAGAATCAAAGAAACGGCTCTGATCCTCTCTTTCCCCCTTCTCTCTCCCTCTCTCTCTAAATTGCAGTTCGTAGTTCCTTGCAATTCTGAGGCACAAAAGTAGGTGAGACTGCTTTTGTATCTGCGAAGTGCTTCACTCCTGAATGTAATTCTAGCTGAGTGCAATCTAGGTTAAGAGCCGGACAAGCGGGTAATTAGAGCCCGTTCGCTGCCGGAGGACCGGCCGCCCAGCCGAAGCACGCCCGGAATCGGCGCCCTTTCCCGGCCGAGCCCAGCAGCGGCTGGACACGGAGCGCCCGAGATGATGGTGCTGGACAAGGAGGACGGTAGGTGGCGGGCAGGGGTCCCGACGCCCTCCCTCCCCCAACGCTCTCGCCGCGCGGGATGCCGCGCGTCGGGACCCAGGCACACAGATGCGGGGCTACGCCGGGTTGCGGAACCAGCGGTGGCCCGGGGCGGGAGCACGGACCCGGGCGGGGTGGGCGAGCTCCTGGCCGCGCAGGTCCCCCTGTCCCCGGACTGGCGGGCGGGGTAAGGCGATGCGCCGCGGGGCGTTGTGGAGGCTCTGGCTGCTCTCTGGTCCCCCGCGCCCTGGCGCTTGGCGCTGAGCGTTTGGTCTCTGCGGCTACTCCTTGCTCACCGCAGCCATCACCCCCGCGCCGGCCACGTAACCCAAGAGGCGCTGAGCTCCCAGCAAATCAGCAGCTTCGGGGAAAATCGGACTAGAGAGCTTGAGGGGCCAGCGAGAGCGCGGGAGGACGGCCCGAAAGCCGGGATGCTGGGCCAAGAGGGGAAGGCCAACTGGGCCCTCCGGGGGACAGCTGCCCATGAGCATGACTCGTGAGAGGGAGGTCTCCTGTGCTGGCCACTGTCTCATGTCTCCTTGAATGTGAAGGCAGGAGTTTGAGCCAGAGGAAGAATTGTCCCGCCATGGGTCAGTAGCACTCCAGAGGGAGTGGTTTGAGAATGGCCTGGATATATGGTCAAGAGCCTGGGTGCATCCAGGAGGGCTTCTGAGCTGAGAGGTCACATGGCTGTAGTATGCTGTTAAGCAGGTGGTCTCCTAGCCCCTGAAGTCTTTTTTGGCAGGGAATGACTTGCAGTAAGCAGCCTAAAAGGTTGGGGAATCCCAGCTGCCTTGGAGGCAAAATGCAGCATGTGTCCTGTGAATCCTAGGGTCCAGGGAGTGGCTGTCCCATGCCGTTGGGCCCTGTAGGTAAGGCTTGTGTATTCTGTAGGTGCTATAGAGAGAGCCTGGCAAAGACTGTTGGCAAGCCCACTGTAGCTGGCATTTAGGTGGGGATTGGAAAGTCTGGGAGTCCATTGGATCTGTACCTTCTGTCAACTAAGGCATTGTTGCTGTGGCTACTGCTGGAAACTGGAAGTTAAGTGACTTGTCCAAGGTCATACTGTATGTTCATTTGGTTGCTCTCTCATCCAGCTGTCTCAGACTAACTATACCTTCTGAGGTATCAGCACGGGGAGGGGGGCTTTAAAATGTCTGGCCTGGGTGGATGCATGCAGGAAGTCATGGGGCCAGTAAGTCCCCAAAGACTGGCTCTTGGTATGAGTGAAGGAAGAGACTAAAGAGGGGGAGATCTAGATGATTCTGGGCTGGCTGGAGTGTAACATCATATTCAGCACATTCTCCTTTATTCACAGACCCTCCCCTGGAGCTCCAGAAGGCCATCAGAGTACTGGGCTAGCGTGCTTTTATATAGAATGCAAAGGAGAATGAGATCAGGCCAGACAGGGAGAGAAGAGCCATCGATTTGGCTGCTTTCATCAGTAATTCCTTATCCCGTGTTACTTGAGATCAGTCAAGCCCAGCTCCAGAGTTCCCTTTTTAGAAAGGGTGCAGAGGGCCCTTCTTTGGAATCCACAGGGACTGACTGTCACTATGAAAAGGATGTGGAAATCAGGATGCATCTTTAACCAAAGTTATTCCACATCCTTGGCTCCCCAGGCCTAAGCCAAGATCCAAAAGACCCTAGTTTTGTATGTGGGAGCCCTTAGTCCAGGAAGATTAGTTGCAGGTTGGCAAGATGGCATCTCCACCTCTCTAGGGCCTTTACCCTAGAATGGCATCTGCTCTGGGGATAATGCTAAGGTGGTGGACATCTGGAGAAAATGATTCAGACTGCCATGTAACTGGATGTCCTGGCATATGGTTCCTTTGGTCTCTGTCAGAACTCTCTGTTCCCTACTGGTACCGTCCAAACAATATGGGCCCTTCATCATTGGCACTGCTGGTCTCTGGGATCCCTCACAATGTAAGGAAAGCAGGTGTCTGGGGTCCTGAAGGTCCCCCCGGGGAGCTGCATGCACACTTACCTGCCTCTTCCACCTACTGCCAAACTTCATGTACACTTCTGCCCTCCCAGAACATGGCCACCTGAACTGTGTGGCAGATGTGGCGCCCTAGGCCTGAGGAGTATGTTCTTCTGTGCCGCACACAGCACTCATCTGGCAGCAGCAGGACCTCGGGGCTCCTATTAGTCTCCCCCAACACCATTTTTGCACCCGACAGCATCTTGTTGAGAGAGGCTGGGCTCCTTTGGTTGAAGACAGTCTGCCAGCTGTAGAGGACCAAAGCCCTTGCTCTGCTGGGCTGCCGGGCTTTCATGTTGCACTTCTGAAAGATAATAAAATATCAATCGTTTTGCCCTAGCAACGGGTTTAAGAGACTTTCTGAAGTATTGAATCGTCAGAAAAAAAATTTTTTTTTTTTTGCTTTTAAGCACAGTGCATTATTAATAAAGTAATCCATTAGGTCGAGCAGTGAAGGGTCACCACAGAGACAGAAAGATCTGTTTTGCAAATGGTTAAACTTCGGGTTTTAAGATTAATTGCTTTCATTTGGACGCTTGCTCTTGGCCTAGCAGTCTCCACTTTACTGGAACTCAGGGTCTGGACTTTCTAAATGCTGCCGGGTCTCCCAGTCAGCAAAAGGGGAGACGAGTTCCAACTCTCCTGGAGAAGCAGCCCTTTCCCTGCCACCTGCAGCTTGGGCTGGCACCAGGCTATGGTCTATGGGTATGGGAGCAAAGAAAACTCTTGCCCTGAACCCTGCAAATCAAATTTGACCTTCACTGATGGAGAGGAGGTTCCCCGAGTGGGGACACACTGAACAGTAAGAGCTTGAGCTGTGGGGGCCTGGGCAAGACAGGATACTGAGGGTACCCAGCTGGGAGTGCCCAGCATGTTCTAGATGCATGCTGGAGCAGGGCTGGTCAGGGTCCACACTGCCTCTGTGAAAGCCCAGCAGGATGGCTTGGGTGACCACAGGAAGCAGCAGGCACGTCGTGGAACTAAACACTAGACATGATTCCCAGAGCATTTTTAATAAGTAAAAAATGCTTAAGGAAGAGTGGAGCTGGGTTAAGGAGGACCAGACAGCAGAGTCTTCAATTGTTAATGACTGCTAGGAACACAGCCTCGGCAGCTGACTCAGTTTGTCTGAGAGGTTGCTGCCAGCAGGACCTCCTAGTCTGTCCCATCATGCCCTAGACCACAGAGAATAGAGCATGGCCTGGGCCTCTCTAGCCCTGCAGATGGAGGTAGGGAGCAGGCTCCAGTACTGTCCCATGGCAGAGACCCTAGCCCACTGACAAAAAGGGGGAGCCTGGTGGTTACCACAACATGCTGAGCTAGTAAAGGTCTGGCATGGATGGCAGGGTGGGGACTCTACCTGGCACTCACCTAGTGCCTGGCAGGAGGGGTTGTCTTTATCCACACCTGCCTTAACTAGCCCCAGCAGCGGCACTCTCTGCTGGGAGGGAGGTGTCATTAATTCTGAGCAGCAGTCCTGCTGCCCTTTCCTGCACGGAACTCAGCCAGGTGGAGAGTCTGTAAAGTTGGGGCTCCCCCACCCCTCCTGGAACCTTGGGCAAAGAGGCAGGTGTTCCACTCAGCTCCCCTGCTCTTCCATTCATTCACTCACACAGAGGACTAAGGGGGTGGGGGACCGGGAAACAACATAAATTGGTCTGTCGTCCAGAATCCATGTCTCACTAATGTATCCAGATTAACTCAACTGTAAATTGTCTCCTTGGATGGCAGTGTCTTGCTAAAAGTTTCCCATATGATTCATGATTTGGATTGCTTTTAACGGCTATTGGCTAAGCAAGCTGGTGACTGTACAAGGTGATGCAATTGGCATTAGCGAGGGGAGGCACGGGAGCGTGTAATGCATCAATACTGCATTAACTACTGATGCCCAATTACAGGGAGCCTTTCAGGAGCATTAAGACCAGGGGAAGCTGAGATCACTAGCCGCTGCTGGCCTAAAAGCTTCACCCTTTGCTTGCCGAGGCTCAGCATTGGCACGGCCACCTGCTCGGCCACTGTGGCTGCGAGAGCTGCCTGTCTCCCTTGCTGCCTGTCTCTGACTGTGCCCCACAAAGATGCTTTTAGCACATGGGAATGTGCTGGGGCCTGCCTTTCACCTCTTCTGAGAATTCATTTCCTTCCCAAAGAAATCAGACCCAGTGACAGTCCGGTCCCACCTTCTTCGATTTAAAGAGCCTCTCAGCATTTATGAACAGGACTTGCAAGTGGTTTATTTCGGTCTCTCACCCTTAGCATAGAAAGATGATTGCTGATGAACACTGGCGGCAGACCCTCTGTGGTCCTGAGAGAAAGACTCATGAGACTCGGCCTCAGCCTATCTGGGCTGCTAGCTCAAGGCCACCTGAGTTGGGAAATGGCTGTGGCTGTGTAAGCTGGACCATCTTTCAGCAGAAGACAGAGCCGTGGCGATATAACCGGGGATGGCGGAGTTCATGGATGACTTGGGGCCATGTTGGAGTTCTAAGCAAATGTAGGTTCAGAGATTTGGGGCGGCTTCCCCCACCTCAATTTGTGCCCCACACAGAGCAAACTTATCTCTATGTCATAGAGAGGCCAAACTTTACTGCTTGGGTCAGTACCCCAGGATCACAGGGCCTTCCAGAAAATTCTGATCAAGGCATTAGACAGACTGAGAGTTAGGACAGGCGGTAAAGAAAGGAGCCTGGGTATCCACCCCAGTGTGCTGAGTCATTAGGCCCGCTGCAACCTCAACCATTCTGTAGAGCTCTGCCAGTGCAATGTGTGTTCCGTGTGCCATGCTCTGCCCACTGTGAAGGCTGCTTTGCCTCTGTACCCTCTCACCTCTACAATGAAGACAGCTCTACCTCCTTAGATTGCCACCAGAATTAAATGAGGTACTGTCAGAGCACACACTCCATCAACAGGAACCCACTGCTGCATGCTCATTTTCAGGATAATCTGAAATAAACTCCAGACCCAGTCCAGTGGCCTGTTCACTGATGAAAACTGGGCCCTCCTCACTCTCCCTCTGGCTCTTGGTCATCACTGGGAGACAACCTGCCTTTACTTCTTACTACTGTCTGGATCCCCCAAGGCGAGTGGCATCATGGAAGAAGCCTTCAAGAATACTCTTCCCAAGTCCTCCTATTTATATAGAGAGCAGAATAAGGGTCAGAGAAAACAAGAGAGTTTCCCAGGGTTATGTGGAGAGTTAGAGCCCACGGGCTTCAGTGTCTTTCTGGTTTCCATGTCCAGCTGATGTGCCCTCTGCCCTGTCCCCAAGGCATGGTGAATCTAGGCACAGATTACCAGATGGATTGGAACAACATGCCTGCTTGGGTGTCCCAGTCATAGTGCTAAGCCAGTTACTGACAACTCAGGTGACTGTCCTCAGATGTAAGGTCTTCTAGAATGGGCACTCATCTGTCCTGGGCCTTTTGACCTAAGAAGGCCTACACGCGTGTATGACATATAACCAACCCATCCTGCCTTCCTGCCTATCTGAGCTGCATGGAGACTGGGTGCACTGAGCATGCAGGAGTCCTCTCAACACTAGGCTTACTAGCTCTTCCTAAAACGAGGCCTCCTGGCAGGTCCTACTCAAGATACACCATACCATGAAGGCAACTTGGAATGTTTGCAAGAGCTGATTTTGTACATCACTTCCAACTCTGAGCTCAGTGACATGATGTCAGCAGCTTGGAATCGGCCACGGTGCAAATAGTTGTACCTGGGAAGCTGGTGGACGCACATCAGGTCCTTTCCTGGAGTGCTGATGGCTTAGCATTTCTCAGCACTTGTCTAGGTTGCACTTAAGTGGGATTTTGGACCTACCCATCTCTCTTCTGCCACTACCGTCTTTCATCTCATCTACTGTCTGTCTCCTGGTGCCTATTACAGCCAGACAGAGCTGACCCTGGCCACTCTGGCATTCATCCTGCCTAAGGTTGACTGCCACCCCAACCATCACGCTGAGCTGTATAGACCTAATTCATCCACACTGACTTGTGTTCCATGTGGTCCCAGTGTTGCTGCTCTTGTTGTTCTCCTTGCCCCACACACCGTTCCCCTTAGTTGGCCATGCTCAGGAACAGCATACATCTAGTAATAAGCTTGTCTCTCCTCGGTTGGCTTGTGTTTATGTTCTAAGGCAGAAGTGATACAGCTGGAGACAGATAAGAACGGGCAATGAGAAGAGTGAGCAGGCTGGTCCAGGTTTCAGGGGCGGATGCCTAACGTGAAGGCCTACCAGGCTACACCACCAGCTCCTTCCTCGTGGCCCTTCCTTAGAGATCAGCTGGGCTTTCCCGAGGGACCTGATGATCTCAGTGCAGTCTACTAGCATAGTTCAGAAGACCTGAGTTCTGCTCCTAGTTGAGAACTGTGTGATTTCAGACAAGGTACTGAGTATCAGTTCTCTTGTCTCTGTGTCATGAGCAGTACCTGAGGTCTACTGGTTCACCAGGGAGCCTCATGCCTGTGTGAACTGACGTTTCTCTCTGTGGTGTGATTTTCTTGGCTTTTCTTGGTCCTTAGGTATCACAAACATGCAGTGGCTTTCATTTTACTGAGCCCTAAACACAAGGCATTGACAAAGCATACGTATCAGTGATTGCTACATCACCAACTAAAATTCAGTGGCTTGAAACAAGCATTCATTTAGATTACAAGTCTTTGGGTTGGAGATTTAGGCTGGGCTTGGATGGGAAGTTTTTCTGGTCTCAGTTGGGCTTACTCAAACCTGGAGGGTGGAGGATGGCTGCTCAGTTAGATGCTGGGGTAACAAGACTCAAGACCCTCATCATCCAGCCATGTCACCTGGCCAGTTACCATGCCCTGACAGGTCTAGAGAGAATGGGTACATAACAGTGGCTTCTTGAGGCCACTGTTTGGCATGGGGATATTGTCTTATATGGCACATTCCACTTGCAAAAATAAATCACAAGGTCATCCAGGTTCAAGGGATTGAGGAACAGACTACTCTTGAAGACAGGAGGCAGCAGCTTATGTCATGAAGGGAATGACTACTAAGAGGTAGAGATCAGGCCATTTTTGTAACCAACCTTCCATCCATTTCCAGCTCCCTGTCAGATTCCATTCAATGCCCATAACAACCTCAGAAAGAAGGTACTCTTCTTACCCTTATTTCACAATGAGAAAACAGTACAAAGAGCCTGGTGGATTGGCCCCAGACCCCAGCCTTCTGGTGCCAGGGCTGGGCTGTGAAACCAGGAGGTCTGAAGGTGGAGCCCTGAGCTCATTCTCTGACTTGCTGGCTCCTTTTCCCATCTTCCACCCTTGGGGCTGAGGAGAACTCCTGGTGGAGCCTGTTTGAAGATGACCTGGGGGTGCAAAGGAGCTCTCCAGGTGTGTGTGTATGCGTGTGCGTGTGTAAGTGTGAGGTGTATGAGTTCATCTCCCCTACTTCTTTCTGCCTTCCCTCTCTGTCCTGCAAAGTCACAGGACAGTCTGGAAGGGGTGAAACTCCATGGTTAGCCTTGGTTGGAGCACATATGCAGATGCAGGACACACTGAAGTCATCGGTTGGCCCCTGGCCTCAAAACAGGGCAGTAAGTGGGCTGGTGAGAGGCCTGTGTACATTCATAAACCAGCTGATTGAAAAGCAATATTTCAGATAAATACAAGCCAGCGATCTATCAGTGGTTGTAATAAAACCCAGGCTTCAGGCTGTGATTTTATTTTGAAATAATAAGAATTGCTTGATTCTTTTTACTTGAGTTACCATGGTAATTCCGGCGTGGAGCGGTGTTATATTGATTTAGAAAGTGGACAGTAATATTTCTTTTGTGTTATTCTGTTTCTAGGCCTTGATTTCTAATTTCTACTTGGAGATTACTTTTATAAATTTCTTAAGTCCTTCCACTCTCTTCCCCCCCTCTCACAGTATAATTTTCCTCTCATGCGCCACGATGTTCTGAGCTTATTGGTTTGCTCTTATTTTAAATTAAACTTGCTGGTTTCAAATATTGAAATGACATCTTTGTCTGTGTCTGTACTTTGGTTTAGCAAAATATTACAGTCTGACGCTCTCTGCTTAATAATTTAAGGGAGGCTTTCTGTCGGCCCTCGCTGGGTGCTGATAACTTATGACTCAACCGACGCAGGCCTTAAACTCGTGACATTTTAATATTGTGTGGCGGGAGCAGCCGCCCCTCTGCTCTCAGTCTCTGTAGAGAGAAATCCGCATGGTATCCCAGAAGGGAGTTTTAATAATTCAACCTTGCTAGTTGGCTCTCTGTGACTCCATTGAAAAAAAGGGAGGAGACCCATGCTTTCCAGAGGAGTCAGGACAGTGCTAGCCTGGACTCCTAGCACCAGTGCTAGCCTGGTACAGCCAGCACCCTGCTCCAGCCCTACTTCCCTTCTTTCTTGGATGTTTAAGTAAACCACCGTTCCTGGTGTCAGATGGATAGGGTTGCCTGGGCATGCCGGAGAATGCTTGAACTCTCTCATTCTCTGTTTTATCTTGGAAAACAAGTGGATCTCACACCAGTTTTGAGTCAGAAAGACTAGGTTCAAGTCCTGCCTCCTTAGATGCTATAGCCAAGCCTATTCTCCTGGAGGAAGCTCAGAGCAGCCACCCTGTAGGGTAGAATGTGTCTGCAGACCTCTCAGTGGCTCAAATGGTGGTAGATTAGTTACCACGCTAACAAACAGCTTGGAATTTAGCACCTTGACACAATACACAACTGTCATCTCATTTGTGTGGGACAGGGGCCTGAGGCAGTCTGAATGGATCCTCAGAGCCTCTCAGAAATGGTAATGAAGGTGTCTATCAGCCAGGGCTGCTGTCCTACTCAGATCCATCTGGGCAAATGAGCACTTTTCAGCTCTCTTTATGTACCTGTAAAGATTCAGTTCACAGGTCAATTGGACTGGAGGCCTCTCTGGCTGCCTACTACAGGTGACCATTCCTGTGGGCCTCAGCAGTGCAGGGCAGCCTCTGCACTATGGTAGCTTGCTTCCTGAAAGCTGTCAGTAGAGACTAAGAAGGAAGTCACAGGCAGCTTCTGCAGCTGCACCTTGGAGCCAGCTGTCCAATAGGCTACCCGCACTATCCCCAATCCTAGGAAGTTCACCTTCTATCTGGGCACTATAAAGACAAACAAACAAAGAAAGCCAGGATCTCATATAGCCCAGGCTGGCCTTGAACTCCTGATCCTCCTTCCTTCACTGCTATATTTTGCAGAGGAATAGGTCACTCCCTGAATAGGAAATGCACTCATTTGGAATATCCCAAAAAGTGGTTGAGTGATAGGGCTGGGGTGAAGCCTCTGCCTGTCAGAAGCATGGGGAAATAACTGGCTCTAGTGTTATATAGATGGCAGTTACACACACACACGCACACACACACACACACACACACACACGGGCACACACACAGGCACACACACACACGCACTCATACACACATAGACATTCTGTCTGGATCTGGAGGTTTCTGGACTTAAGGGTTTTTTTTAATTGTTTTTATGTTTTGTTTTGTTTGTTTTTGAATAGGTGGTAAATGTGCTAAGCTGCAGAGCAGTTATCTGGTGGGACTCAGTTGCCCAAAGCCTGCCCCCTCTCTCAGCACCCTGGAGGAGGTCAGGGTGGTCCTTTTGTTGAGCCAGCCTACCCGTAGCTGTTGGCTGAGGACTCCCATCCTTAGTGGCTTTGCTAGGTAAGATGAGGACAGACCTGTAAGGAAGCCTAGGCAGTGATGGCTTTACGTTCTCTGTGAAGGAACAGGACTCCTGTAGACTGGATCACTCTCATAGGTGCCTAGGGAGCACATAATTGAGAGCCAGAACTCCAGCATCCTCATCCTAGCCAATTACCTGTCCTTGGGCAGGTCTTGTCCCCAATAGCATTGGCAGGGTGGCTGGGTGCAAAAGCAGCCCAGACAGATAGTTGGGCTCTTTGCCTATTGATGGGAGGCTGCTTCTTCCAGGCAGCTGTGCACCTACCTCCCCTACCCAGAAGCCATTTCCCATCTGTGAGGCCTCTTCTTGGCAGGGGCCAGGACCCTGGGGAGCATCAGGCAGGGGCAGGGCTCCCTGGGACACCTGGTTGCAACCTGGCACCCGCCCAAGTGCAGAGTGTGGTGTTTTCACCTGCCTGTTTGCCCCAAGGACGCCTCCATGCTGCTCTCTGATCTCAGAGGGGCTTTATCAAATTCATGGCAAAGCTGTCTTACCCACAAGAATAATATCTCATTAGTATTATTGAAAATGCAAAGTAAAAAAAAAAGAATCCAGGAAAAAATTAAAATCCGTTGAAATAATTAACACAGAGTAAAGCTGGCAAGTTAAACCTGCACCTGGTAAAATATGTTATTGACTAAGAATTGACAGAAGAATCAAATCTTCCTGACAAAATTTAGATCTGCAGAAGTTGGCTCCGGAAATATTTTCTGGGAGAAATAATTGTCACAAAAGAAGTCTCAACAGTGACAAACACTCTAATTTATAAGATTTGATATGAGCTAAAACCAATCATGGACCAAGCAGTCATTAAAAAAATTAAAGAAAAATATTTTATCTCAATGAAAATAAGGCCAATACAATTAAAATAGGGGGTGTGGCTTCATACTATTGAATAGAAAAATTGATCAAGAAATCCAATTGACTTAATGAATCCTATTAAAAAAATTACTTTCTTAATTAAAACCACCATAGTTGGTATAGTTGTTATCAAAACACAGGGGTCAAGAACCAGGTCCTAATAGCAGGGGTTTAGTGCGTTCGTTTGGATGGGTAGTGAGGGAGTTAACAGGTGGAGGTGGTCCAGAGTGGGAGGGCAGTGTGAATCATAAGGATTCATTTGTCCCAGAGAGAGGATGAGGTGGTGGCCAGAGAGGTCAGTAACGAGAGCTCAAAGCATCCTTGGTATGACCGCAGTGGTGATCATTGACAGAACCACACTACTGTGAGCTGTGCCTTGGTTAGGAATGAAGATTCATGTTGAGGTTAATGGGAATACTCTGAAGGGCTCTAGGCAGAATCAAGGCATTTTATCAGATCATGTGGGCTACTCTGTGGAGAATGGGCTGGAAGGGATAAAACTAAATGCAGAGAATGGAGGGCATACAGTGGGAGGAAGGAGGTCCTCTTTCAGCTTTGTAGACATCCACTCCTCCAGCTCCCGCATCCTTTGTACCTTCCTTCAGATTCCTTCCTGGCTTGCAGTCTGGGCCTATGGAGGGGGCAGGAGCCAGGATCTGGTGTGGTTATGAAGGGGGGCAGTTGATGTCTACCCAGGAGGGAGGAGAACCTCCAAGGTCACGGGCCCAGACACTGCAGATTTGAAATCTATAGAGTTCTTTAAAAGAAATAACAGCTCCGTGCAGGTCTGACTAATTACTGCAGAGGTTTGCTGGCTTCGGAGGTGGCAAACACAGCTTTGTTCGATCCCTGTTCTGCCCCCCTCTGTCTGTAAGATCTCAGAGAATCGTTCTACTCCCCACTGCAGGGCGACCCTGGTCAGACCACTTAGCTTCTCTGATTCTTGGTTCCCTTGCATATAAATTAGGACCCAGAGTGCACTCAGTGTTCCCTGCATGGATCTCAAGCGAGAGACATTGTTTTCATGGGCTTTGCCATCTGGGTGGCTGTGCTCTCTTGAGGAACTGGTGGTGACTTTGGAAAGCCATACCTCTGGCCACCTCTTACTCTAGACATCTCCTTAGTCCTAGGCTCCAGGGACCTGACAAGGGAATTCTGGAGAATTATAGATAGTTTTCCTAAGGGGCAGTTTTCTGAGAGAGCACTCGATGAAGAGTCCATGAACACCCATGGGAGCCGGCCTCATGCTTAGAAATGGACATATATCTATTGATATTAAGGCTCAGACACCCCTCTCATAGACCAAGAGGGCTGTGCTGCCCCCTTCTTGAGGCCATTTCCACAGGTGAGAGACATGGAAGCTGGCCTGCCTGTGTGGCAATGAGCTGCTGACAAACCCTCAGCCCAGACTCGGGGTGTGGGGGTCTGGGGGGCAGGTAGCCATTTCCTGCCACAATGTGTGCCTGGCACCCCCTGCTGGCCAGCATGCCATGTGCCTGATATCTGAGCCTTCACACCCTGCTCAAGGTGAGTCTCACAGACCCCAGGAAAGGGCACCATCTTTCCCCAGTCTTCACTATGACCTAGTCATTGCGCACACATGGCATGCACACCCCCGATGACCCATACAGAGCATGCCACTCTTGGCATACTGCTGTGCATGGTCACACTGCCCCACACAGGCAGGTTCAAGGTTCCAAAAGAGGGACCCTCCCCCACAGGCATGATCTCTTTGCAGATAGGGCATAGTCCTTGAAGGACATAGATGTTTAAACAAGGAGCCCATCCCTGGTGGCCTAGTGATTAAGATTTGGCACTCTCTCAACAGAGCCCTGGGAAGATAAACTAATACAATTAGTACACCATTCCTTTTCATGCTCCAATAATATTCCACTATATGTAGGTATATTTTTTATTTATCCATCTATCAAATGATAAGTGATAGACATTTGGAATATTTCTACTTTTGGCCCATTGCACATGTTGTTCAGACCAACATTTTCATTTCTCTTGGACATATATTTAGGAGTAGGATTGCTGGGTCATATGAAAATGCTGTGCTTAGAGATATTTGATTGTGTGTGTGTGTGTTGTGTGGGTACACATGTGTCTGTGAGGGGTTGCATGTATGTCATGGCACATGTATGGAGGTCAGTGCCTGAGGTATTGGTCCTTGCCTTTTACCTCACTTGAGACAGGGCCTCTTGTGTGTATATCAGGCTAGTTGGACTACAGACTTCTGCGCATTTTCCTGTCTCTGCCCCCACCTTTGTTTAGGAGAACAGGGATTACAGATTCACACACCACTGTATGCAGCTTTTACGTGGGTTCTAGTGATCAGTGTTTTAGCCACTAATTCATCTCCTTGACCTAAGATATCTATTCTTAAATGAACAGTGCTTAGGAGTGTTCATGGGGAAAGTTGCCTAGCTGTCCAAGCTTCTGGAAGTGAAATTACCTGCCGTCTGGTCCCTGCTGGGTTCTGGGATTTACTGGAACCTTGCTAGCCTCAGTTTTCTGATCTGTGAAATAGGGTCAGTACTCTTTCAGCTCACTTCAAGGGCTTTTAAAGGTAATTACTGCTTGTGTGGCATGTGAAGAATTTCAGAATGTTCTTCTTGCTTTAACTATTTGCATTCTTTTGCCCTCTAAGTTTGGTATGGCTGCTCCTGTTTTGCTGATGCAAATGTTAAAGCTCTCAGAGAGGCTAAAGAACCAATCTACCTTGTTAGTCAGTGGGAAAGCTTGTACTCGAACCCAAACATATCAGAATCCTTAGACTTGGACTGATACCCGCCTCAAATATATCTTGGTTGGGGGGCTCTTGAGCAGCCTCCAGTTCTCTGCTTGATCCTGAGCACAGGAAAAGAGCCCAGTGTAGGCTCCAAGGCAGAACAAGCTAGAGAAGAAACAAAGACTCTGCCAAAATCTTCATGTTTATCTGTGGATAAATTCTTGCACCCCTAGAGCAGATCCATCACCCTAGAAGGGGCACACAGGAAGTGCCCCTCACAGAAGGCTTTGGGCAAAGCACTCCAGGCAGATTGAAGGGGGTAGAGGACCATCATGGAAAAGTGACTGGCTTCTTGGCTTCTTAGAGCAAGCGTGAAGGAAGAGATTCTACTCAGACTGACTGGGAAGGCAAGCAGAAGGTTGGAGGCACCTGGGAGATTCCAGTGTTTGCCAGTCTGGGGCTGCTAGAAACCTGGAGGGGTTTATAGGAGTCCCTGGAGATCTGGTGCTGGAGAAGAGATGTGGGCAGCCCCCCCACATGCCCCTGATCCTCACCCCCCCACCCTGCTGCTGATGCCTGAGGGGGGGGCTTGCCTGACTGCCTCAGTTATTAGCCCAAGTGGTAATAAAACACTTTAAATTTATTGTGACATTTGGATTTAATTAAAAAGTACATACTTAGAGAAGTAGAACATAATGGGGAGAGAGGCAGGGTGGCTTTTCCCCTCCTTTCTTCCCCAAACTAATTAGCGTTGTATTTTAAATTGTTTATGTGCCGCTAATCATCGTAATAAATCATTTATACTGAAAAAGACACACTCGGCTGTGCCCGCCGTGCGGGTTCCGCTCGC
Organism: Cricetomys ansorgei; assembly: GCA_026225945.1. Lineage (NCBI taxonomy): Eukaryota > Metazoa > Chordata > Mammalia > Rodentia > Nesomyidae > Cricetomys > Cricetomys ansorgei. The sequence goes on along the minus strand of JAMJFZ010000597.1, from coordinate 2,772,192 downwards.
CGGGCTCTATCGCGAACAAATTGATCTAGAAGTGAATTTATTAACCACTGGGGAAGAAATCATTAGTGCTTTCTCTAAACATTCCCCAGGTACACTTTATCGCCACAGTTTATGCTGTAACTAAAAGGAGCATTACCAAGGAAGGCCTTTGCTGCGATTTCCTTGCAAAGCCAGCAGCCCACTCCCAAGCTAGGGGGCCCCGGCCTCTTCTCCCCTATGTGGTCTGGGAGCCCCAGCCTCTGATCCCAGTGTTCCTTTCAAAATAAGGAGCTCCCTATTAAGCAGGTGCAAGACCCCAATGCTCCTGTGGCTGTTTGACCCCTGCTGAGTGCTTCATGGTCACTGGGGTTTATGTCTTATGACAACCATGGCATAAAGAGGGCCTGAGGTTTTGGAGAAGTGGAGGAAGTTGGTTTTGCAGAGACACTGGGATCAGAAGCTTTTTAGAGGGTAGCTTCCCTACCCAGAGCCTGAAGAGACATCACTTGGGGGTTGACTATAGGCCGAGAGGGGCCAGGTAGGAGCACAGGACTGAGCTGGGCTACCTGGAGCACACTCTGATGATCTGGGCCCCCAAGACCTTCCTCTTGCAAGCTCTGAAGCCTTCTCCAGGATTTGGCTGGAGTAGTCTATTCTGCCCAGGTTCCTGGTAAGGCCTGTGTCTCACTATGACTTCACAGTCCCCCAGACGTGGCCTGATAGATGACAGCTTGACCAACAGGCAGCTCCCAGCTACAGATGCCATGTGGCACAGTTGCTAGCTGCATTAGCAGTAGTCTGTTCTGATGACTGTTACATAGGGTACCCCTGGTTCCCTGAGGCTGCATTCCAGGTCCCCCTGGTTCCCTGAGGCTGTGTTCCAGGTCCCCCTGGTTCCCTGAGGCTGTGTTCCAGGTCCCCCTGGTTCCCTGAGGCTGTGTTCCAGGTCCCCCTGGTTCCCTGAGGCTGTGTTCCAGGTCCCCCTGGTTCCCTGAGGCTGCATTCCAGGTTCCCATGGTTCCCCAAGGCTGCGTTTCAGGTCCCCCTGCTTTCCTGGGGCTGTGGTTCAGGTCTTCTCCCTCCATTTTGCTGGAATGAAAATTTATTTTGAACAAGGATCTTCTCCCTGGGAGCCCATGGCTTGTCAAGACTCCATAGCTGTCTTACCTCAAAGCCTACCATCTAAACTGCTTCCCCAAAGGTTGTGCCCTTTCCAGCCCTGCGTAGAAGGGCTGTAGCAGCCTGTGGGGTGTCAGCAGGAAGCCCTAGACCTATGCTGTTTCAGCCAATACTTAGGAGTTCCCTGTCTTTTTGTCCTGGGGACAAGGTGCAGTCTCTCTCCACTGTCCCTCTAGCTAGCAGGTGCTGTGCTCTGCTGCTTCAAGAAAAAAAACAGAGCCCAGCAGCTGGGTAGGCTGAGCCAGCCTGGAGAACACATTTAAAAGTTTGAATTCAAAATTGATTTTGAAGGGCCCTAATCTCTGATCCCCCCGACGCTCATGGTGTGTCTGCAGCTCTTGCCAGACTCTCGTTTTCTGGTTCAGCGCGTTGGTGCTCACGCCCCTGATGCTGTGAAATTGAGACTCATCTGAGAGTCTGGAACAGCCTCCTCCTGCTCCTCCTCCCCCTCCTCCCCCTCCTCCTCCCCCCTCCTCCCCCTCCCCCCCTCCCCCCCTCCTCCCCTTCCCTTCATCCCCCTCCTCCCCCTCCTCCTTGTCCATGGAGACTGCAGACTTCTTGGGAGCCCCGTTTCATTAGATGGGTGACGCTGGCTTTGCAGGTGCTTGGGATGCAGCTGAGTCACTGTCTGGGGAACACAGCTTCCAGACACATCCTCCCTGGTCCCCTTCAGCCGAGTGGCTCCAGGCAGGAACACGGGAGCTGGCTTCTGCAGCCTGGGATGGGATTGGGAGACTCTAGACAGAAAAAGGCTTGGGTCTGGAGTTCTCTACAGGAAATTTCTGGTGTGGGGTGGGGTGGGGTGTATTTCCTCCCATCGGCTGCTAAAGGCTCAGCCTAGGCTACACGGGAACAGTGGTCATATTTATACACTCAGAGGATCTTCAGATAAGAACGAGGGAAGCTAAGTCTGTGTGAGGAGCCAAGGGGTCTAGGACAGAGCTGAAGAAGAAAGGACTGAACTCTTGGCTTCCCACAGACCCCCCTGAGGACTTGCAGCTCTGCCTACCTCTCCCCGAGGAGGTCAGAGTAGTTATGTATAAAGGAGTCAAGGAGTAGAGCCCTGGGATTCACCTTTCAAAAATTCACTTCAGGAGAGCTTAGTCAGTGAAGTACTTGCTGTATGAGCATGGGGACCCAAGTTCGATCCCTGGCACCCATTAAAAATATAAACAAGCATGCATACATACAAGGGAAAAAAGTTGCTTGCGGCAGACAGGACTAAGTGCTACTAACACTGTCTCTTCCTTTTTCTTAGGGCTACAGAGCCATACGTGTCTTGGGCTATGTGGCAAAGGGACAGCAGTATGCCATTAAGGCCCCCCTTCTTTGGGGACCTGCTTGCATAAATCTGCCCACTCCAGCCAGAGATGCTTGCTAGTAATATCTGGATAGCTGCCATTCAGTCTCTTCATTCATTTGTTGAAATGATGCTTAGGGCTGGTGTCAGGTTCAGTGCTAGATGAACAGCTCTAGATAAGACAGGGCCTCGAGAATTACACCCTCCTACGGGCTTCTATTCGTGGGAGAGAAGCCAGAGAGAAGCCAGTCACTTTCCCACCAAACTCTCTGGAGGAAAACAAAAACAATGACCAATTGCTATTGAAAACTAAAAAACAAACAAACAAACAACAACAACAAAAACAAAAAAAACCAGGCAGAGAGTGGGTGGTTTAAATAAGGAAATGGGGGTGAAAAAGTTCTCTCTGTTGATTTGTTGATTTTTAAGCTTCAGATGGGAAGGCAGCAAACGACTGAAGATTTGGAGAAAGAATCTGCATGTGCAAAGGCCCTGTGGCAGGAGAGAAGTCTGGAGGGTGGTGGATCTCAGCATGGAGGCAAAGGTAGAGGCCAGACTACATGAAGCTATCACAGGCTACTTGATGCAGACCAGGTATCCTACGCTCAGTGTACTAGAAGCTGTGGAAGGTTCCAAGCTGGGCTGTGAGTGACCAGCCTGGCTTATTTTGGAAAGGCTCTGTTGAGTGAAGAATGGGTTCAATCCCTGGCACCCTTTAAAAATACAAACAAGCATGCATACGGACAAGAGAAAAAAGTTGCTTGCGGCAGACAGGACTAAGTGCTACTAACACTGTCTCTTCCTTTTTCTTAGGACTACAGAGCCTCACGTGTCTTTGGCTATGTGGCAGAGGGGCAGTGGGACCCATGCCCAAAGTATGGTTAAAGATGGAAGTGGGGTCTGGGATGTAGCTCAGTAGGTAGAGTGTTTGCTGAGCGTGCATAAAGCCCTGGGTTTGTCCAGCACCGCATTAACTGGATATGGTGGTACCTGTCTACAATTCCATCACTTAGGAGGTAGAGGCAGAAGGACCAGAAGTTCAAGGTCATCCTTGGATACATACTGGGTTTCAAGTCACTCTGGGCTATGTGAGAGTCTGGCTCAGAAAAATAAAAGCTGGCTCTGGAAATGGAAAGAAGCAACTGGGGTGAGGAGCAGGACACACACACACACACACACACACACACACACACAGAGGTATATATATAGTGGTATGTTTGTTCCTCTAGGAACATAGAGATGGGGTGGGGGTAATGGGGTGGCTACTACAAAGGGGAAATAGAAGCAGGGCACAGAGGCAATCAGGGCTCCTGGCTTAGATCTATAGCTTTTAAGCTATGTCGGAGACTGTAGGGAAACAAAAACAAAACAAAAAAAAAAAAAATGGAAGAAGACACCCATTCCTATCACAGAGCGGGTAAAGCCACACTGGATACCTGTGCTGTTAACTTAGCTTCATTCCAGTTAATGAGCTCCAGTGAGGACACACAGCTTCCTCTGTGTCCAGGTCCCCGTTAAGGACCTACAGAAGACCTAGGGAGACTGTGGAGAGGTCAGCCCATGAAGCTGCCCCAGAGTCTTGTTTCCTCCTGGCCCTTCTACAAGTTTTCTGCTGGCTCCTGGAATGTGTGTCCCTCCAAATCCCCGAGCTTAATCCCAAGCTCCCCAGTAATGCTGTTAGGAGATGGGGCCCTCGAGGGCCCTCATGAATGGGATTGTTGGTATGAATGGGACTCCAGAGAACTCCCTCATCCTTTCTGTTTGGGAAGTTACAGTGGGAAGACAACTGTCTGTGAACAAGGAAGCAGGCCCTCATCAGACAAGAGATGGGCCAGTGCCTTGGTCGGACCCTCCCAGACCCTTGATTTGGAGAATTAATCTGTTGCTTACAAGCTACCAATCTCATGTTCTGTCCCCAAGCAGCCCACCCTCTCTTTAGCTGTCCCTGTAACATGCTCCAGAGCTTTCTTCATTAGCAGGGGTCCTCATGGGGCCCCAGAAAAGTTCACTTTACCCCATTGTGTAGGAAAAAAGACAGTGTATGGCACCCATAGTCCCGGGATAGAGCAGGCTGGGCAGGGTGCTTCCTGACGGCAGCCCGTCTCTACAGCGCCCTTGGTCACCCCCAGCTTGGCCATGGAGCAGATTGCATGAGATTTCTGGCTCACAGCGAGTGAACCTGGAGCACTCAGGAAGTGATGTGGAGTGTTCCCATCCAGCTGAGTGGGGTGACAGTGGCAGCAGGTGCTAGGGACCCTGCCAGGCAGACCTTTCTGTTGTAGACTGCCAGGGGCAGACTTGGCACATTAGGGAAGGCATGTGCTGTAGGACTACTTTTCAGTGTCTTGCCCTGTGCCAGTCCCCCGCCAGAACCCTTTGGGGCCCCTGCCCATTATCCACACACAAGCCCCCTGCTGTGAATTGAGTCTCACACTCCACTCCTGTAGCCCCGGGTTGGACCCCCAAGCTCTCCCTCCGTCAGCTTTGCCTCTTCCCTAGGATCTGGGAATAGAATTGCGGGGTCGTAGAATAGATGTACATTCTCTTAGCTGCTTGTCTTAGGCTATTGTGTCAATCTCTGTCATAAGTACCTCATGTCTGTGATCTAAATTAACCTTCAAAACAATTATTTAACATAGTCTATTCGTATTTAGTAAATGAGTAAATGGGGGCAAATTGGAAAATGACAGAACCAGAATCCAAGCTGAGGCCGTGTGTCTTCAAATGTCTGCTCTCTACCCCACCCCTTCTCTCAGACTTCAGAGGCAAAGTCTTTCCCCTATGCTGACCATCACTTCATTTAGTCAAGCCCTGCCTCCCAGCCTTCCTTTCCCTGTCCCAATAGGGAGCTGAAGGCCATAGGAGCCTCCGTGTCTCTCCCTTTACCTGTCCCAGTAAACACCATGCTGCGCCAGGTCCACTCTGGGTGACGGTGGCCGTGCGTTCCAGCGGTTGTTTTCCTTGGCTTTTGACTCCAAATGAGTAGAAAATGCTCTTGGTTCAGGCCTCACCTGCCACGTGGTGGGCCTGGGATAGGATAGGAGTGCAGCGAGACGAGAAATTGCGGAGATAAAACCGGTGCGGAATGGAAGGCTTCTCGTAGGCTGTGCGGGCCTGTGCAGAATAGAGCCACTTCCGCGAGACGAGATGGTGAGATGTGGCAGAATTAGACCACACTTTCAAATTTCCTCATTCAGAGGCTCTGACATCTAGGAGGGGCACAGACAGGCTCTGCTGGGGTACTCCTCTGCAGCTCCATGTCTGGGATGGGCCCAGGTGGATAGCAAGAACCCCAATCTATGAAGCTCTCTGAGCCCTTTCTCTAGGCAGCCGAGGTGGGAGGGATGGCAGGGCTGACTGCTAGAGGCTCTCGCAAATTCACGGGACTTCTGCTTCCTTCTGCCTCTGAGGTGTCAGGTTTTGTTCAAATCAGAGTTTGTTTTACAGTGATGGCCGTGACAGCACACGTCTGTGCACCTGTGCCTCGGTGTGTATTTACATCAGCACACCAACATGTGTGTGGACCCAGCCATGCGTATGCACACTTGCACGCATGAATGTGTTTTCACGTGAGTTGCTGAACACCCGGTGTGTGTCAGTTCCAAGCTGGGCACTGACAGAACTGATGTGGGGAAAATAAAAGAGGCAGCCCCTTCCTGTGCGGCCCTTGTGGGGCTGTGTGACTCCATGCCCATGGCGGGGTGTTTGTGTGCTCCTCTCACACGTCCTGTGGCTGAGCACATCTTCGTATTCTCCAGTGTCTTACAGTCTTCATGAAGTCTCCCATGTGTGTATCCTTCACACTACATCATACAGCCCTGCCTTGGAGCAGAGGAGTCGCCTCAGAGACGGACTGCCAAGGTTCAAATCCCAGCTCTGTCTCCTACTTACCGGAAAGTTGGGAACTTTTCTTGCACCTCACTTTTCCACTGTAAGAATGTAAATAATGGTAGCACATAACTCAGCAGTGAGTAAAGCCTTTAGGGTGCTAGGTCAGACTGCCCATCCCAGGGTCCCTGCCTGTCACACGGGCAGGGGTGCTCACGAAGGGGATCCCCAGCATCCGTGTTGTGCTGTGAGGCTCTCAGCAAAGACTCAACTGAGTCTCTTCCTTCTCTGGCTTACTATGAGACCCACACAGAGGTCCACTGAGGGATTAGGAGAGGTACCAAGGCTATCCATGCCTGGGCCCTCGGAACACTGTTCAGAATCTCCGAGGAACCTTCCTCAAAGTTCTACAGCCAGCCTCTCTCACTCAGCTGACCACTGGAGCTGTTTTTTGGGCAAACAGATGGGGCTGACTTCCTCCTGGACGTGTTCACACTGACTACTGGAATGGCCTCTGGATGACGTGGAACTCTGCCCAGAGCCCATGTGACTCTGACCACAGCAGCAAGTTTATATCTGCTTGCTGTTCTGCAGCTGGAGTCTCTGTCCCTATTGTAGGACCCTTGGGTGCGGCTATGACTGAAGTAGAACTTTCCTGTGTGCCGAGTCAGGTGACGCTTATCTAACTTGACAGCCAGGCTCATCTAATCCTAAAGACTCCTTTATAAATGACAGTGGCTCTCCTTCCTTCCTTTATTTTTCTTCTTCTTCTTTTGATTTTTTTTTTTCAAAACAGGGCCTCACTACATAGTCCTGGCTCTCCTGAAACTCACTATGTAGACCAGGCTGGCCTCGAACTCTCCGAGATCCACATGCTCTGCCTCCCAAGTGCTGTGATTAAAGGCGTGTATCAACACATCTGGCAAGAGTGTTGTTTTATACCCATTTTACAAAGGGGAAAACTAAGGCCCAGGGCTAATGAAGGCTACAGGAAAAAGTATCAGACAAGCCCAGATCAGAGATACTCCAGAAATACCTGGCCTTTCTGCATGAGAAGTGCTGATGTCTTCAGACTCCTAACAATTAATTCCTCCAGGTTCAAGTGAATGAGTGTCTTAGCTAGGGTTAGTTACTGTTGCTGTGGTGAAACACCATGACCAAAGCAACTTGTGAAGGAAAGGGGTTATTTGGCTTATACTTCCACATCACTGTTCATCATCGAAAGAAGTCAGGACAGGAATGGTAGACAGGAGCTGATACAGAGGTCATGGAGGGGTGCTGCTTACTGGCTTGCTCCGCATGGCTTTCTCAGCCTGCTTCCTTATAGAACACCCAGGATCACCTACCAAGGTGACCCTACCCGTAGTTGACTGGGCCTTCCTACCTCAATCACTAATTAAGAAAATGCCCTACAGACTCGCCTACAGTCTGATCTGATGGAGGCGTTTTCTCACTGAAGCTCCCTCCTCTCTGATTGACTCTAGCTTGTGTCAAGTTGACATCAAACTAGCCAACGAAATGAGCGAATGTAACAAATGACCCAGACATTGTCATAAAAGATGTTGGGAGAACTGGTGGAATCTGAATGGGGTGTGCAGATTGAGGAACGGGACTCCAGTGATCATTTTCTACACTGCGGCTGTTTTTAACCCTTATTTTTAGCAATGTATTCTACACCAGAAGCTTCTAGGGTATAGAGACTTCATATCTGAAACTCTTAGATGATTCACGGGGAAAACGTTACATGTACGTATAAGTAGAAGAAAGGGACACAGAAAATGGGCACGTGGGAATTACTCCTGTTATTGCAATTTTTTTTTTTTTTTTCTGGGAGCTGAAAAGATTAATTTATGGTGAAAAGAAAGCTGGGCATGGTAGCACAAGTGTGTCACCTGAGCCCTTGGGAGGTGGAGACAGGAGGGTCAGGGGTTCAAGGTTGTCCTCAGCTACAGGTTTGAGGCCAGCTTGGGCTACAGGAGACACCAACAGGGGCTTGGAGTTGATGGCAGTTACTGGTGGGCACCGTTTTTGCAGAAGTCCTGAGCTCAGTTCCCAGCACCCGTGTTGGGTAGCTCACAACAGCCGGTAACTCCAGCTCCAAGGGACCCCCACAGCATTGCGCTCACATGTGCAGACCCCATACACATACATGCACAGTTAAAGTCAGAGGCTAGAGAGATGGCTCAGTGGTTGTAAGCACACACTGCTTTGCAGAGAACCTGACATCACATTCCAGCATCCCCGTAACTGACTCACACCTGCCTGTCACTCTGCCTCTGGGGGACCCAGTGCTTCTGGCCTCCACAGGCACCCATGCTCACGTCGCATACTACACACTGACACACACACACAGACACAAAGTTCAGATTAATATTTTTTTAAAAAATATAAAGCTCAAGATGACAAAAAGTTTAGAAGAAGCCAGTGCCCACAGGAATAGCACCCTGTTAAAGTGGATATTGTCCCTTGCCTGTTCCAGCCTCTGGGTTATGGCCTTGGGTTCCCAGCTTCATCGTGACCCACCACAGTCTGTGAACCATGAGACTGCATGGTCCCGTGTCACAGGTGCAGGCCAGGGAGGAGGGGCCTGCTCCAGGCCTCTAACTTTCCCAAGGTCTGCGCTGCTAACCATCCCCCTACCGCCCCCACCCCAACTCCCTGCCTAGGGCCCACTGTTGACTCTGCCCTTCAAGGGCAACTTAGCTTGGACAATGGCATTTCTCCCAGTGCAGTGGTGAGTACCATCCTTGGGGTAGAAATTAAGCAAAGTCCCCCGATGGGGTAGAATGGGAAGAATAAGAGGATTTTGCCAGAAGCAAGGAGGACACACTGGCCTGTGCAGTCTCTATCACTGGGAATGGTGCTGCCCAGTAGGAGGTGTACCTAAGGTGTAGCCTGCAGTGACCGGCAGTAGGGTGACGTAGACACACCAGGGTGAAAACTGGCCTTGCAGAAGGAAGCTGGGGTGGGGGGTGTGCTCTCCTGTGACTCCAGCTTGTTCATAGTGGAACTTTTCTGTTTGGAGAAGCCCGTATCCCACTGGAGAGGAGCAGCCTCAGTTGGGCAGGCCCTCTCCAGGGTGAGGGGAGAGGTAAGGGGAAGGACTGATGACCTCTGTCAGTCCTACCTTATTACTGGGGCATCTGGCTTTGCCCCACATTGCAGAGCTGAGGTAAATGGAAGAGTTCTGCAGAGCTGGGGAATCAGAGTTTTGGCTGTCCTGGAGCCTTGTGCAGACCTCTTAGGTAACTCACTGCCTGGGCCTTCATCAGCTGCCTCCCTCCATGGGACAAAGACTGGAGTTCAGCCTGTCTCCCTTCAAATACCGTTCCCTCTGTACTCTGAGATGAGTGTGGCACATGGGTGAAGTGAACTGATCGTTTTGCCAGGCTCAATATGTGTACTTGAGCATGTGCCTGGGCATGTGTGTGGGCACAGGCAGCCTCCATTGTTAAAGATGGGTGTTTTCATGCGTAAGTAGTAATTATTGGGTAATGCTTTAAAACCTTTCCTGAAGGAGTGCAAAGCTTTTTTTTTTTTTTCTGAAGTTGAGAGTCCGTTAAAAGGATTACCATGTAGATTTGATTTTTAGATAACACTAAAATGGATCCCAAATGGACTTCAGCAGAGGGCTGCTATCTCCCTAATGGAAAGTGCATGGCCCGAGGCTCTGCTCCCAGAACCAGTGGAGGAGGGGCAGGAGGGTCTGCAGGGGGCTGGCTGGCTAGCAGGCTGGAAGGGGCTGGGGAGACTGGAGTTAGAGTCTAGGCCTCATTTGGGGAGCAGGAGGTTGTAGATGAACCCCTTTAAAGCCCTTTGCTTCTCTGGAAAGTGTTTTTCTTTCACCTTCTCTAGCCTGGCCTTGCAGAGCTGAAACCACTCCAGTGGGAAGCAAGGGGTTATTTCCATTTGCCTTAAGTGGGCAGAGAAAGGAACCAAGGCCCAGAGGCCAGACCATCTCCTTTGGACCACTAGGCCACAAGTTTCGGTCCAGGTCCACTCACAGGCCTGTGCTGGGATAGATACTCTTAGGTAACTGATGGGTGGCAGGCCTAGCTTGGGCATAGGTAAGATGGAGATGTAGGTGATGTCAGAGAAGCCTGTGGTGTCACCCCTTGTGGCTTCCTGGGATCCTCAAGTGTGATCAGGCATGCTGAAACCCAAGCTTGGAATGAATGCCAGCTGACACAGGCAGAAGAAGGGTTGGGATAGATACTTTAATTCAGAGCTGTGGTCTCCACTGTCCCTATTCATTTAGGAGCATAACTTAGTGGGTAGAAGCTTTCCCTGATATTGATACAGCTACTCACTAACCTGCTGGTAGTCACCCAAGTACAGAGTCCCTGAGGGGCCATGTTCGCCACACATCAGATGAATGAGTACAGCAGTCTTGTGAGGCTATAGGGCTCGAGCTTGAGATCTGAGTCAGTATTTATATGAACTGCTCTCCTGGCCAGGCACCCCTCCCCAGGCCCAGAGACAGTTTTCCTGTCCTTGGAGCCCCTTGCCTCCCCCTATTTTCCAACATTTCATCCCTTTCTGTAGGCCAGGCCTTAGAAGGAATATCTCACGAGGTCCGCTTCATGGGCAGAGCAGGGCTCTGTCAGAGGAGACCCAGGCTGACCCTGGGGCAGCTCATCCTGATAGTGCTCATCCTGAGCACTATCTCTCACTCAGATCAATTAACCTTTAGAACTGCATTAAGGAAATTAGTCAGTGAACTTCCCAGCTAACAGATGGTCCTAGGATGACTGGAGGAGGGAGGGGAAAAGGAGCCGACCTCTGCCTAACAGGGGCAGCTAAGGCCTCTTTCTCCATGCCCTCACCTGTCCCTTTGGTCCTATGCTGTCATAGGTCTGCGCTCTCTCCTTGCAGAGAGGGCTTTCCTGACCTCAGGGCTACCCTCCTCTCCAACAGAGTCAGAGGGGATGGCTGGGTTGAGAAAGCCCAGGAGAGGAGCAGATCCTGAAGCTATCCCCATCAGTGGCTTCCAATTATCCCTCTAACCACCTGAACTTCAGTTTCCCCACATGTAGAAGGAGAGCATTTGCCTGGAAGACCGAAGGCCAGCCTGCCCTGACATCTATAAATCTAAGGTCTCTAGGTGGCCGCTTCTCCCCTGAAGCTAGAGGACATATTCCTTCCTGAAGAGGAAAGGGAAGAGGAGGGATATGGATCAACAGCTAGGCCTATGGGTGGCACAGTCAGGGCCAGGGAGGGGAGGGATGCCCAAGGATAGAATGGAATACTATGCCTGGAAAGAACATAGGTCTTTGGGACAGATAAGACCATGGAAACGGACTCTAGGCCTGTTGGAAGCTGGCTGTCTAGGAAGGGGTGGGCTTTGCTGGCTGGGCCTTGGTCATGAATAAAGTCTGCCTCTAACCCACCCTCTGCTTTCTTAAGAGGCTCATTCTCCAGCAGACCTCCTTGTGAAATCACTGATTTGGTTTCTGGGAGCTCTTGTACTGCCCTCCCATCCTCATCTTCATCTGTCTCGCCTCTGGACACTGTGTAACCTTTTCTTCCTCAGCTGCCCTTCCCCATGGTTCCAGGAAAAGGATCAGGCATGTGTGACTGTGTGCTCACCTATGCCCACACTTACACATCATGTCCTAGTGTGTGTGTACAAGGGTGTGTGTTGAGGAAGTTTATCTTTAGTTATATATAAAATAATTGCTTTATGCACTGTTGGGTGAGGGGCTATCCTAAGTCTAGGGCGTTCTGCGTTGTTTGCAGGTGTTGGATTTCTGTGAGGGTTGTTTAATTGCTTATGATCTGCATGTGGTATCAGTAGAATATCTGAGGAGTTCTGAAGGAATAAAAACACCTGAGCTCAGAGCACGGGGTTCCACTGTCAGCGGAGTATGGCATTGGCCAGAACGGTGGTTCCCTCTGCTGAGGTCTGGCAGGGCTTGCACCTATGAAAAATGCCTCCATATCTTCCTTGGTGAGCCACTACAGCAGAGAACAACTACAGGTGTGTGTGAGAGTATACATGTCAACCTACCAGCAGGCTCTGCCTGGTACTTGTTGTTCCTTATATTTTGAGAAGCTTGCACAGGCTAGGAGGGAGCTGGTGGAGGAATCGAGATTCCTAAACTGGGAGGTTGAACCAGGGTTCAGAGGTTCTGGAACCCCCCATCCTCCCTCAGAACAGACCAGATGGAAGTTTGACTTTGACCAAAGCATTACTGGGGGTGGGGGGTGGGGTAGCCCACATGCCTCCCAGCTGCCACCCCAGCCTCCCACTTTCTCCCCAATATTTCCGGTCTGTCCCTGTGGACAGAGGTTGAAGATGTTCAATGCACAGTGACTGTTGTACCGCAAGAAAGAATGAGGGGATGAGAAAGATCTGGGCATCTTAGGACCTCGTCCTTAGACCTATCGTGACCACCTGTGGCTGTGTTGGGAAGACTCGGCTCACACAGAGGACGGTGGGTGGGAAGGGGAGGAAGGGCCCAGCAAGGCCGGCAGCCTCTGGAGAGGTCTTGACAGGACAGCATAGACTATGGCAAGTTGCCCAAAGGCCAGGCTTGGGGGCTGGGTAGGAAGTAGAAAGCAATGGCTTTTGGGAGCCTCTACTCAGAAGAAGCAGTAGAGAGAGAGAGGCAGACAGACAGACAGACATACTCTCCATTCCCTGAAAGGGGTATACCCTGGAGCTCTAGGTCAGCCGGTGCCCATCTGTCTGTTCTCCCACCACAGGTGTGCCCATGCTCTCCGTCCAACCTAAAGGGAAGCAGAAGGGCTGTGCAGGCTGCAACCGCAAGATCAAGGACCGATACCTGCTGAAGGCGCTGGACAAGTACTGGCATGAGGACTGCCTCAAGTGTGCCTGCTGTGACTGCCGCCTGGGCGAGGTGGGCTCCACCCTCTACACCAAGGCCAACCTCATCCTGTGCCGGCGCGACTACCTGAGGTGGGTTCTGCTGCTCTGCCCGGCTCACGCAGCCGGGTCAGCCCTGCGAGCCGCCTGAGAGCAGGCTATGTCTCTACCTCTGTGGACTTGGCCCCACACTATCTAGGCAGGTCCTAGTAGCCATTGGACACCAAGATAATCTTCCCATGGGTACCAGCCCGGCTTCAGCCTCACCCTTCTCCTAAGGGAATCCAGGAGGGGACACCTCAGAGGGGCCTGGAGGAGCAAATGAAGTAACCCAGACTTGCCTGGGCCTTCCTCCCTGGTGGAGCCTCCTGCCCACTGCTCCCTAGAGTCCTCCTTTCCAGGTGTGCTGAGATTAGGCTCTCATTTGCCTTGGTTGGCAGAGAGCCACACCCTAGGACAAGGACTGCCAATGCTTTGTAAATACTTGGGTTAGAACCAGCCCGCAGCCTTTCACGCCTCCAACTTTCTTTCTGTTTAAACTCCCTATGCCCCACCTTGCATTCGTTAGAGCTCTGCCCCTCCCCCACAACCTAGATGCCATCCCCTGGGGCTGCCTTCCCCAATTAACCCTCCCTTAGGCCATTTATGACATCAGCAAGGCTGGAAGGAGGCCATGAAGCAGGGGCCTTGGCTGAGACCCAGCACCTGCATTTGGCTCTGTCACTAGCTGCTGGATGGTGGCTGGGCAGCCTTGAGGGGAAGGAAGGACCATCACATTAATTAGCAGGTCGGGGTGAGAGCTGGTGGGACTTCTGCTCAAGTCAGGACAAGTTGGAGGGGGCAGGGTTATCTGGAAACTCTACCTTCCCCAGAGAGCCTGAGATTTACCTGTCTGCCTCTTTTCTTTCAACTGTTGCCTTTAGTCACAGATTTTTGTTTTTTTAAGTGATAGTGTTCAGTGCTTCTAGGACAGAGAGAGAAACTGAGGCTGGCAGGAAAGGTTAAGGTTACTCCTGGGAAGTCAACCCTCAAGGACATGGAAGGGGGCCTTCCAGTCTGGAGGTTTGGGACATCTACCTGGGTAGTTGAATTAGCAGGCTAGGGAGAGGTGACTGTCCAACTGATGGCCTGCCATCAGGACTGGGAGAAGGAGGACATGGTGCATTGTGAGCTTGTCAGGAACTCCAGGGCATCCCCAGCATTCTGGACTCTGCCAGCCACAGGGGCTGGAATCTGCCCTCAGCCCACTGTGCTCTGGGAGAGGTAAGGAGTTGACTTCTGGAGCCAGGTAGGCCAGTAGGTTAGGGAGGGGTGAATGTCCAGAGCCTGGCCCTTTGCAACAACTGCCGGTGGCAGAAAGGACCCCATTGGCAGGCATATGCCGTGACCCAGGCATTGTCTGTCTTTATCTGAGCCACCAGGCAGTGCAGGCCAATGAATAATGGAGCCAAGCTGGTCTGCAGGTGCCTGAGCCTATATCGGGCAAATCAGGGATTAGAGGACCCCTGCCACCTGCCTCTCAGCCCTCCTGCATTATTTGGAGCTTGCTCAGTAGAAAGGAAGCAAAGAGGAGCTTGGATTGCTCAGACCATTAGAACACCCAGCCAAGAATTGCCATGAAAGGGGAGGGAGTGAACTTCCTGTCCCCTGTCCCTAGACCGTTGCAGTCAGCAACTGAGAGGAGGGGTGCCCTGTCAAAGAGACCATTGTGCCAGATGCCCTTGGAACTTGTTTGGGAAGTCAGTTCTGGATGAGAAGCATCTTTAGGCAAGCTGTCTGGTTCAGCAGCTTCATTCTACAAGAGGATAAACTGAGGTCCCAAGAAGAAAAAGGAGATCAGACGAGTGACACAGTGAGATTACAGCAGAAAATGATTTCATAAAACACAGTAATTGTATCTTATTTTTGAGATATGTAAGCCTGCTGACTTCAGACTCCCTGTGTAGACACTGATTACCTTCCATTCCTATTGCTCCTGTTTCTCCCTCCTGAGTGCTAGGGTTACAGACATGGACAGCCACATGGGATGCATATGGTACTAGGGATAGGACTCAGGACTTCTAACATGCTAGGCAGGCGCTCTACCAACTGAGCCCCAGTCCCAGCAAGCACTGTGGTTTTAAAAGCAAGAAGGCCTTGTTGGTGGCATAGATCACTCTCCCAGAGGAGCCAAGCATGTGCCCCTGGTGAGTTGTTTATCTCTCTGTGACTCATTCTTATCTTGAATGGGGATGAGACAAGTGTTAACCTCACAGGGCTGTGTTGGAATCAAATGAGGTGGTTCTATAAGCTCTTAGTGTGTCCCTGAGCCACAGGTTCAGTTAGGGTTAAGGTTAGGCATTGCTAAATGCATTGTCCAGTGAGGGATAGGTTTTGGTCCTTGGCGATTGGGATAACTGGGGCTCTGGGGAGCTCCAAGTGACTGCTTGAAGATGTACAGCCTATGATAGGCAGACTGCCTCAGAAATTTGGGCATGTGTGGGTCTGGAGCCTTTGCTTAAGGGCCAGCCTGGTGCTAGAGGGACCCTGGTGGAAACCGGAAATGGGTGTAGGGTGTCTGTTAACCCCTGACTGTAAGTTTCATAGTCTCCCTCGGGAGTGAGATGCCAGTGTTTTGAAGCTTTAATCTGGAAGGATCTAGATATGGTAGTTCTTGACTAGGCCCGCCTTCTATCCTGTGAACTAGGGAATGGGGAGGGCCCCTGGGCAGAGGCAGCTCCTTGGCAGGTCCCTGAATCCCCTGTGCCCTTTCCTCTGTCAGGCTTTTTGGCACCACAGGAAACTGTGCCGCCTGCAGCAAGCTGATTCCAGCTTTTGAGATGGTGATGCGGGCCCGAGACAATGTGTATCACCTTGACTGCTTCGCCTGTCAGCTCTGCAATCAAAGGTGAGTGCCAGACCAACCCCACCCAACGTACTTCCCAGACCTTAGCCTGCAGCCTGCTGATTGGTCCAGGAGTGCTGAAGAGGCAGGCATGCAAGTGTGACTTCTTTTGTGCATGTGGCTGAGTATGCAAGCTGTCATTGCCATACATGTGCATGTGTGTGTACCTATACCCTATGATCAAATGTGTACACTCCAGCACTGGTGCACGTATATGAGTGGTAAGTTTCTGCATGAATTTAATGATAGAGAGTGTGTGTGTTTTCATTATGTCTACAAATTGTACATAGTGTGAAAATATAAATACATTTGATGGAGGGGTTGTTTGTGTCAGGGTCTCATGTATTCCAGGCCACCCTCAAACTTGCTATGTCTCCAGGGTTGACTTTAAACTCCTGCCTCTACCTCCTGAGTGCTGAGATTACAGGCATGTATCACCATACCTGGTGTATACATTTCTGGGGATTGAACCCAGGTTTCTGTGTGCATGCTAGGCAAGCACTGTACTAACTGGGCTACATCTCCAAACCGACCTCTATTATTTTTGTTTGGAGACGGGGTCTCATGTAGGCCAGGCTAACCTCAAACTAGCAATGTAGCTGTGGATAACTCTGAACTCTTGAGCCTCCTGCTTCCCCCTCCCAAGATCCAGGAGTGCTGGGATTGTAGGAGTATGCCACCCTGTCTAGTATATATATGCTTGTGTATGTATCTTAAGTGTGTGTGTACACACAAATATTAGTGCATGGGATGGGTGTGCAGTTGTGCGTGTGACCGTAATTGTTCATGCACAAGAGTGTGTGCATCCTACGTGAATATGATGTGAGAATGTTTATGCACATATTTTAAATATGTGTATACTGAATATCCTGTACTGTGTGCATGTGTTTTTGTGTCCTGTCTAGTGAGAAGGGGTTTCCAGGCCCACAGGGTGAAGGATCTCTTTAGGGATTATCACTCCCTCCTGCCTTCAATCCTGTGAATCTGGTTCCTGTCCCTCTACTTTTTGTGATTTTGAGGGGGCCTTACTATTCTCAGTCCTGGGGGAATTTGAGGGATTTCAGGGCTTTACTCCTGGGCTGGAACCTGCCACCAAAAAGCAGGACATCTTCGTAAGAGCCGTCAGGTCAGGTTGGAATTCATACAAATGTTCCCACGTTGTGGTCCAGGGGGACCTGCTGCTGGGAACACCAGGCTGGCTGGGTGCTCTGGCCTGACTGCCCACTAGCAGGGCTCTGTGAAGTTCCATTGCCACCTGGTGGTTGGACTGAGATCCGCTGCTGGGACTGAGTTGGTGACCCCGGGGCTTAAAGTCTCAGCCACCAGGGTCTTTGAAGGGAACCTTGAAATCTTCCAGAACTTCCAGGGACTAAGAGACTCGAATGTCATTTTCCTTGGACTGGAGAATAAAGTGTGGACCAGAGTGGTACTCTCTTTAGAGGATGCGAGCCCTGGGCTGGGAAGGCAGAGGGTTGGAAACAACTATCTCATCACCCCCTCACCCCCTACCTCTCCATCCCTCTCCTCTGTCTAGGTCTGGTTCCATGTGCTCTCTTGCAGCCTTTCTGGGACTGGGCTAAGTTGTCTTCATTCCTCTTGCACCTCCTTAAGTGACCGGTGGTGGGAGGCCTGTGGCCTCTCTGTCCCACCACCCAGGCTGCAGGGGTCTGGCTGAGAGCAGTTGACCAAGCTTGCGATCACATTTCCTCTACACCCCCTGGGAGGTTCCAGGACCTAGCTCATCAGTACCACCCCCTCCCCTGTGTGCCCACCTCCAGTGCCAGGCTGGGACCTCGTACGTACATCTATAGCCTTTTTCTCTTGCTTGCGTTTTTCTAGATTTTGCGTGGGAGACAAATTCTTCCTGAAGAACAACATGATCTTGTGTCAGATGGACTATGAGGAGGGGCAGCTCAATGGCACCTTCGAATCCCAGGTTCAGTAACGCCCGGCATCTGGCCTCCAGGTCCATCTGTCCGTCTGCCCGCCTGACCATTCTGCCTGGCAGGCCGGCTGGCCACTCTGCCTGCTCGGGCTGGCCAGCCGCTGTCCTACAAGTTAGAGCTTCGTCCTCAAATGGGAAGGTGGCTCTTTCTCCACCGCCATTGCCCACCTCCGTGGGACCCCTTCCGGGGCCGGGCTCAGCCTGTACAGTCTGTCTTCTGTATATAAATGGGAACATTTATTTTATGAGAAATGTAATGCGATTTTATTACTGGCGTGGATTAAACTTATGAATGTTTCCGGGGACATGACTCTGCGTTCACGTGACTGACACAGAACGGCATGCCACCCCACCCTCTGCCTCTGGCAAGGAGGGCATGGGGAAGCAGACTCCAGCATATGCTGTTGCGAAGCAAAGAGTAAACAAGCTAGACTTCCTTTGGGAACCAGAAGGAAGGGAGTAGCTCAGGGTACCCCAGCCAGAGGTGAGAACTGGGGTATCCCACCCTCTCCTGCAAACAAACATCCTGGTCCTATGAAGAGCCCTAAGAAGAGGGGCAAGGTAACTCTGTTCTCTTAGCCCACCCCTCCCTCACTGGAATCCCTAGCAAAGTGACCAGATGGGGACCCAATTCTGTTCCACAGTAGAGCCCCAAGTCACAAGCCTCAGATCGTGACAGTATCCTCCTGACTCCTCCTTCCCTTTCACAGTGGCAGATAGTGTTTGTTGGATCTGACCTAGTGTTTTGTCAACAAAGAACAATTCTATTTCCCTTCAACTTGTGTATGCAGGCTGGGAACAGTCAGTCAATCACTCAAGCAAACCTCAGTCGACTCCAAGTCCTAGCCGTATGCCTCTATTGGAGCTGACCCCAAGGGAATCAGGCACGATGCTGAATCATTGATGAGGCACTGTCCCTGCTCTTGAGGAGTCTGCCAGGGACCTGGAAGGCTACAGCTTCAGTAGTAGGAGGGAGAAGAAAGCCAGGAAAACTGACAGAGCACACCAGGGGAGACAGTGCTGCCAGGGAGAGCTGAGATGGGCTCATTCCCTGAAGCAGACAGGGGCTGTGATGACTCTCGAGAGCCAGGGACAGAGGCGCCAATGGACACACTGTCAGACAGATACACATGCGGGCTGCAGGAGAGATGGGCAGGCGAGCCAGCAGGCAATCAGCCCAGGCCAGGAGACAGCCGGACCTGCGGCAGACAGGCAGACGGTGTAGCGCTTCTGTCTGCCTGGATGAGCTGGGCTCACCTAGGGTGGCAGGGATAATGCTACAGTGCCGGGCACGGTGCCTGGATAGGAGCGGAACAGACTATAGGAGGTAGTAAGAAACCAAGCCAGGGGAGGTTGTGTGGACAGGCTTTCCACTCAGACCCCTCACATCTCTTCCTCACACCTGTTTTGCCACAGCCTGGAGCCCAGTGATGGAGGAGCCTGACTATGGCTTCCAGCTATGGCTACCCCTCCTACAGCTCTTCACCAGGCCCACTCCTTCATTCTGAAGTGTAGAGGCAAGGCCCTCAGGTGCCTGGAAGAGACAGCGTCTTAAGTCCTGGTTTTGAGGCCAGGGGAAGGAATGGCTAGAACCAAGGATCATGGTGTAGGAATTCTCTGTGAAGGAGCTATACCCATGTATGTGTGAGAAAAGAGAGGAAAAGGGCCAGTGGGCCTGGCTGCAGGGTGTGTGTGTGTCTGTGTCTGTGTGGGTGCTGACTGTGTGACTAACAGTGGGCTGGGAGTGAGGGTGAGCATATGCAGAGATGAGAGGATTGCAGTCCTCATTGGGCAGTTTTCTCCCTCAGTTTGAAAAGTGCTTTGCTTTTCAGAATTGTAGCTCAGTCCTCGATGCCAGACCCTCTCTGGGCCCTTAAGGCCTGGGATGCCTGCCCCGAAGGCCTGACTCCTAACTTCAGAGTTGCTGCAGATAAAGTTGTAACGCAAGTTAATTACATGGTTATGGAGAGATAACGGAGCCACTCAAATGCAGTTTCTGGGCAATTACAATTGTTTCCAACAGAGTTACCATATTGCAGCCATGAAATAACATGTCATTCTGCGGTAATTATGTAATTAACTTGTCTCACCACTCTAGGTTGCACAACAATTAATTCACTCACAATAAGATAGACTCAAAATCAGACAGGCGGTATTTGAAAGCCCCCAGTAGAGGAGCTCAGAAGACCCTGGACCCACTCTGTCTACACCTTATCAGGGGGCTTTCCAAGCTCCATATGTCCTGGAACATGACAACCCCAGTGTAATGGATCCAATTTATTGCTCTTTTACCACCTTTTCTGGGAGTAGGAATGATCTGATTCCTAGGTGAGCCACGAGACCCAGATCTACACTGTGAAGGGCTGTGCTGACTGACATGAGTTGTCCTAGGTCGGTTCTCCTTGGGGACTGCAGCCCACAAATGATGGAGGGTCAGGGACAGAGAGAGCTGGGCAGAAGCATTGGAGGCTGCATCAGGTCTAGCCTGGGACATGTGGCACTTGAACAATGGACTGACTTTGCACTGCACACAAAGCTTTTCCATAGCCATCCCCAAGTGTGTAGTGGGGCTCCATCTTCCCTCCCTGTCTTCCTTGGTGACCTGGTGTCAGAAATACTACCACAGGGCTCCTGCCCCGTGCATGATGGAATATGTTCGTGTCCCCCAGTCCTTGATCTGAAGCTGAACCACAGGGCAGTGCTCTGAAAGAACCTTGATTCCTGACTTGATGCTGCCTATCGTGAAATATCACGTGGGTCTTGTCTCATGGGTCTGATCACGGGAACCTTTGTCTTACATCTTGAGACGTAGAGGAAGTACTGACAAAACCCACCTGACATTCCTATCTGGGAGAGCTCATCTCTATGAAGAGATGATTGCTTGTCTCAGTTTCTGCCATCTGAGATCATTCATGACCAGGCTAACTAAATCTGGCACCGAGTAATCCCTCAAACTACCTACCTGGTGTACCAAGTAAGGGCAGGCCCAGGAAAGAGGATTCCTAGCTGCAACTGTTCATTACCCTCAGATAAAATGTCACAGAGAGAATGGTGTTGGTGAGTCAATATTTAGCTATCTTTTACCTTTAAAGTTTGAATTTTCTGAAAATGAATGAATATAGATGAGCTGATACGAAGATGGGTGGCTTCAGAAAAATACTTGGTCAAGCCTAGTTTATCATGAAAAAATAATCATATGAAACACACACACATACACACACACACACACACACACACACACACACACACACACACACGCACACACAAAACCAGAAAAGAATTACTTAATCAGAAACCGCAGCCACTCTTTATCTCTGCATGAGATCCCCCGGGGCAGACGTTAATACTGCTTTAGCCCATCTAGGGTCTCTGTTTATTGTCCCTGGGGCAGGAAGACAAAGGATGTCCCAGATCTTCTCAGACTGTTGGTACCACCAAAGTAGATTACTTCTGAGCTCTTGACATCATGTTTGCCGCCCACCAGAAGCCAGCCCATCCTTCCCATGGTTTTGTCTTTAATTTAGTAGCACTCTTGGCCCTCGCCACCACATTTAGATTCTCCGAAGCTCTTGTGTGTCCTAATGGACTCCTAGCTGAGTCCAGTGTTCAATAGTAAGCTTCATGCCAAACTTCTTTCTATACCTTTAGCCACTTATATCCCCTTCTTGGAACTTGGGACATCCCTTGATGGAACTCCTTGTACCTAGGTTCTACCTTCTTGACACTCCAGGATTTGGGTCAGACCAGAAAGAAGGCATTTGCTGTTCATAGCTGTAGAAGGTCTGGCTCCTACTCTGGGCATGCTCAGGGAGGAGGGGGCTAGGCACTTGGGGAAAAAAATAGTCTTTAAGCCCTATTCCCAATGGGGCTGTGCCAGACAGGCTTGCATTTAGTTTCGACTCTCCTGGGTGGTTTTTGTTCTTGTACCACTCCTCCATGAGAGCTGATGGGAGCCCTCCATGTTGCTGAGCTTCCTCAAAGTACCCATTCCCTCTCAGCAGATCCTAAGCTGCACACCTACCCAAGGCTCCCAGTAGATGCTGTCCAGACTCTGATTCTCTGAGTTCATGGGTTCTGAGCCCAGGAAAAGCAAGTTGCCAATTACCCCCCACACCAAGCCTGGGCTTAGCAGAGAATCCAAGATCCCTTGAGGGTTTGGGTCCCTTTGGCTGGTTGTGGCTGTCTGTGGTGGGGGCAGCCCTTCTCTTGTCTCTTTCCTCTTTAGCATACAAACAGATTCCAGGAGAGGAGGTGGTCCAGAGGATCTTGCCTGAATGTTAGTTAGATTCTGGCCTGAGTCTGTTCAGTAATGAAGCTCTAGTAATTGAAGGACTAGAATTTCTAGGGTTTGGACAAGTTCAGTTTTGTCTTTCAGAGCTGGAAGATGCTTGGGGGGGGGCTAAGGCAGACTCTCAGTCACTCCTCCTGATATAGTAACCCCACTGCATTTGGGGAATATGAAGACTCTTATGGAGGATTCAGAGGGCTCCAAAGAATCTCAAGGCTTCCTTTCTCCTGTTTCAACTTCTGTGTTCATCTGCCAGTCCATGTCATAGGCAAGATCTGGGACCAGACATAGACAGAATAGACTCAGGGAGCAGAACGAAGAGAGATGAGAAAGAATATGAGACGATGCCTGGCATGGCGGCACACACCTGTTATCCCCGCACATAGGAAGCAGGGGCGGAAGAATCCAACGTTCATTGTCATACTTATCCGCAGAGTGAGTTCAAGACCAGTCTGGGCTACACGAGACCGTGTCTCATAAATATGAAAAATGGAGGAAAAAACCAAGAAGATAAAGAGAGCAAGGATGAGAGGAGGGCCCATAAGGACGTTTCTAATTGCAGGGATCCCTGACAGAAAGGGCAGTGTGGTGTGGCACTTAAATGCTGGCCCAGAAGCCAGGTAACATGGGTGGGATCTCGGTTTCCCCACTCAGCAGCTCTGCAGTCCAGGGTGGGTTACTTTAGTCATCAGTTTACAGAGGAGAGCTGTCCACTTCTTCAAAGAAGACTATTGACAACAACTATTTTTCAACATTATCCTGAGCTTTGGAAGATGGTCACATGGACAACACTCATGGCTGCAGACATTATGCTGAACCCAGACAAGCACCAGACAAGCACTTGACATAGGACCCTTCACATTCCAGAAACTCTACATGTCCATGTCTGACCTGGGTCCACTTCCAGGACAGTTCCTGGGCCCTCCTGTGCAAAAGCCTGGCTCACTTCCACAGTATTGGCCTCGTCATTACGGGCTATTCCTGGTACCTTCATGCTCTCTGGAGAAAGCATTCTATTCAGGAGCAAGGGGAGAGCAGGGGGAGTTCATCCCACACCAGCCAAGCGGGTTTTAAGACTCGTTTCAGCCTCTTTGTACTCCGTCCATTTGACAGTTAAAGAAACTGAGGCCCTATGAGCTTTGTGAGTTATGTAATCTGGATTTGAACTCTGGTAAGACTCTACATTCCATGCAAGTTACTCAGGGATGAAAATCTCAGAGGCAAAGACCTGAGCAGTAGAAGGATTTGGGAATCTAGAAGTAAACTTTACTTCTGACAGAGCCATGAGCCTGGGATGGGGAGATGCTTGGCTGGTAAAGTTCTTGCTTTATAAGAAGAGGACCTGTATTTGATTTCCAGGAGCCACATTAAAAAGTGAGCATGTAGTGCACACTTATAATCCCAACACTGGGAGCAACAGAGGCAGGTGGATCCTGGGACCATCTGGCCAGCCTAGCCTACTTGACAAGTTCCAGGCCAATGAGAGACAGAGTCTCAAAAAATAGAGTGGATGACTCCTAAGAAACGATGCCTAATGTTGTTCTCTTACACACGAGCACATGTGCAGTTCCCCTACTGAGGGATCGTTCTTGGGTAAAGAGGGCCCCAGACATATTTGTCCTTCAGTGCATGTCTTAGCCAAGCATGTCAGCCCAGCTTGGCCTGAATTGGATGATAGGTAGAATAGCCAGGGCAGGCTCGTCATCTACTCCCCAGCTTGGAGCCTATCAGGGAGGCAGGCCCCAGTGCAGCATTCTTCCGTCAGGAAGCAAGTCCATTAGGCAATCAACTGACAAGGATCTAGTGCCTGCCACATGTTGGGTTTGGTGCTAAGGCTGAGGAGTGAAAGCACCAGCTGCAAGGCAATGGTGTAGAGGTTGGGGGAGAGACAGGAAGCATCAGTAGATAATGAACTAAACATGTTCCAAGGCATGGAACAGCAGAGAGGAGCTCATTTAGATCGAGAGGACTCAGGATGACTCAGGATGACAAGATGGCTCAGCGAGTAAAGGCATCTTCCATTAAGCTTGATGACCTCTCCCTGGTACCCAGATGGAGAGGACCAGCTCCTACATTCTCTGACCTCCACAAGCACACTATATCATGCACATAGATAGATTAGATAGATAGATAGATAGATAGATGGGATTATGGAATTATAGATAGATAGATAGATAGATAGATAGATAGATAGATAGATAGATGGGATTATGGAATTATAGATAGATAGATAGATGGGATTATGGATATAGATAGATAGATAGATAGATAGATAGATAGATAGATAGATAGATAGATAGATAGATAGATAGATAGATTAGAATTAGATAGATAGATAGATAGATAGATAGATAGACAGACAGACAGATAGATATAGGTGGAAAGATGAGAGATAGATAAATGCAATAGAGTGGCCTTTGCTCACCCACCCTTAGAGATTACCTTACCCAAAGGGCTCACTCTGGAGACTCCGAGGTCCAAAGAAATGATAAGCAAGTACAGTCGGGACCCACCTAGCTTGAGGACTCGGTGTCCATATCCTGCCTCCTGCCTGCCATGCCTCGTGCTCTAGTCTGTCTGCTTGGACACAGTGGGTGGAGGGCAGGAAGCTCCATGCAGGCCTGGCACCTCCTCAGTATACCTCTCCCTTTGGTTTCCAGGTTAGTAAAAAAATATTTTCCCTAAAATACAAGGAAATTGGGTTTGGATTCTTGGCCGCCATCACCAGTCTCCCTGTTCCATCATGCTACCAGCTAGGGACACATTGGCTGGATCTGTGGTTTCTAGAGATTCTCTTGGGGTCCTGGTAAGGTTGCTCTGAACACTTAAAATTACTACTTGGAGCAGAAGATGCATCCAGAAAGCAGGTTTCTCTATACTCTGCATGACTGGTTTTCTAGGGAAAACTACAATTCGCTGTAAAAGCGGGAATTAGCAATGCCCAAATGGGCACAGGACATCAGGAGCTGGCAGGACGAGCCCCGCTGTTCTTTCCCTCTGGCACTTCTTAACCTGCCTGGTTTGCTATAATGGGCTGTGCCCATTGGTGCCTTCCTAGCTTCTGGAACCAGAAATAGCTTGAGGCTGCTGGATTCCCTTAGCTGTGGCTCACAGGTGGGTGTGGGGAGTAGAGGTGTCTATAGGCAACTGCTGCCACTGAGAGCGCCCCCTAGGGGAGGGGTGGGCTCCTATGGACCTCACATCTGGCTTCAGCTAGGGTTTCATTCAGGGCTGTGGGTTTCCAAACTCCAGTCAAGGTGACAGTAGAATCCTCACCCCTGGCTGGGAACCCCAGATTACCCTCTACCTATAGCCTCTCTTAGAGTGAGGGAGTGAGGCTGTCTTTGTATAAAGGAGAGTAGGGGTGATCACTAGTTCCCACTGAGACCCCTGCTCCTGGTTATTATGGGCTGGCTTCCCTCTGCTGAGGGCTCTTCCAGCCGGAGCCTTCCTGCACTCCTCCCCTGCACCTGCCTTCTTACTTAGGGCCTATATGGGCCCTAATCCTTGTGTTCATTATGTGACCCCCCCCTCCTCTGCCCCTCTACTTTCATTAGAGACAAGAGAGCTAATTACCACCCCTCAGAGGCCTAGCTACAGGCCATTTAGAACTGACACAGCCCTTGAAATGATTTAAAAATCCCATTTCCCTGCAATGAAATGGGCCACCCTTCCCTCCTCATTAAGGCTAATTACTAAACATTTCCCATTCATGGAGGAGCCTGGCTCTCACCCTCTAACCAGCTCCACCTCAGGAAGTAGTTCCCCACAAAACCTTCCCAGGTGACATGAGAGGCTTTTCCTATCTTGACCGGATTTTGAAAACCCACCACACCTGGACATCCTATCAAATCCCTGAAAACTGGACAGAACAGACAGGATAGGGTTAGGCTGGTGGAGTTGGATGGAGCGGTGTTGAGGCAGAGGGGAAAGATCTGCATGGTAAGGGGACACCAGTGCCTCTGAAGCCTGCTGCAAAGCTGCTGGCCCCAGACCAAAAACACAATACAAAACGAAAACAAAAACCAAACAAACAAAAAGTCCCTTGAATGTGTTGCTTCCCAGGGCGGGGAGTCAGTCAAGGTTGGGGATGCTCCACAGAGCTCTCCATGGTTCTGAGTTTCCCAGACAAGACTTTGGACTCAAGAGCAGGTGGTTTCCTGCCTGGAACCAGAAAAGTACAAACAACAACAACAATATAAAATTAATAGAGTTCTGTGGATTTTCTTAGGGAGATGTGAAAAAAAAATGTAAATTCACCCTAGATGGGACACTGATGACAGACCAAAGAAATTATTCCACCTAAGTCTAGCTTGGGGGAGCAATGGATTTACTGGGGTTCTTTACAAGGACAAGAATAGCTTAAATGGAGCTGCATCATTGAAAAGCACACCCCAGCATGGATGATGGCTCAGAAAAGCAGCATTCCTGTAGCTCCTTGCACAGCTGCGGGGCAGCTGCACTGAAGAGTCCCTTCTTCCCAGAAATTGTTTACTGTTTCTCTAACCTTGTGAAGCTTGAGGCTCTCTTAGCTTCTTGGGCCTAGTAAGCTTTGTAAGGTTTCTCAGTCTTGTGAATCTCCCTTTTGAATCCAGGAGGGGATGTTTCAATTCAGAGTAAGTAATTACAAAACACAGAATTAATAAGACTGCATTTCTTCCCCCTAGGCAGTGTTTAGTGTAGCTCAGTGTAACCTCAAACTCACTATGTAGCCAAGGATGACCTTGAACTTCTGGTCCTCCTGCCTTTACCACCTAAGTACTGGGATTAGAAGTGTCTGCTGCCAAGTGTATACAAGGAATACACTTGTATAGGAATCAAACCCATGGCTTCATGTGTGCTAGGCAAACATCCTGTCAACTCTGAAGCATCCCCAGCCTGCATTCTTAATTTCAGTGTAAACGTGTTTATTCCCTAACATTTGTTCTTCGACTTTAGGGTTTC
This sequence comes from Cricetomys ansorgei, assembly GCA_026225945.1. NCBI lineage: Eukaryota > Metazoa > Chordata > Mammalia > Rodentia > Nesomyidae > Cricetomys > Cricetomys ansorgei. The sequence goes on along the minus strand of JAMJFZ010000597.1, from coordinate 2,745,016 downwards.
TAAATCAGGCTATGAACTCTGCTTGGCTCTGCTTTTCTGTACTTATTGAGGACTGGGAGACACAGTCCCTAAAGTTCTTCTCTTGACATATATTAGAAGCCTTTTATTTGCTTTCCAAGGGACATGTGGTGTGAACTGGGCCTGCATGCCTTCCTTCCAGCCTTACCAGTAGAATATGCACATTCGTATTTAGCTCATAAGTGAGTTCTATGTGGAGGGGAAATATAAGACAGAGCGGTGTGGCCTGCTCTGTTGGAGATGCCAAAGCCCTCCCAGTATGCACTTAGGCCAAGCAAGAGTCAGACTCTACTTTCCACTGCTTATTTTGTCCCTGTCAATCCCCAGCAGCAGAGGCACTTCAAAGAGTAAGATACTGTATTCTAAGTCCTCTTCTGGACTCTATCAGTCCTGCCCACATTCATGCTTTGCCTTCTGATGTTTGCAAACAAGTGTCTGGGCAAGGAGGAAAACCCTATGTAGAGGCAGAACAACTACTTCAGAGTCCCCAAATAGATGTATATTCCAGGCTCCTGACCCCGTCCAAGTGGCATCCAGATCTCCACAACTCCTGCCTCCATTTAGTCTAAGCACACCCTACTTCTCAGTGTCCCATCTTCTGGTTCATTTGGCCAAGACTGCAGATTCCTCTTGTCTCCAGCTGCGGTATCTGCACGGAACAGCATAATATCTATCTCTTGTGGTATTTCCGGCCACAGGAGCTAGCCCTTCTTCAGAATTCTCATGACACAATTCCCATTCCTCACTTTCTATGCTAATTAGTGGTCCACACCTGTGTTGGTTACTTTTGTGTCACCATGATCACAATGCCTGGTGGGAATAACTGGGAAGAGGAAATATTTATTTTCGCTCATGGTTTCAGTCCATCACGGCAGCGAACACACAGTACTAAGAGCATGTGGCTGTTCATAGAGTCGGGAACTAGAGGCCAGGCATCACCCTCAAATGTCCATCACTAATGACTTTCTTCAACCACATAGGTCCCAACCTCCCCCCACACACACAATGCCATCAGGGAAACAGCTACTCAAAACATGAATCTAAAAGGAGATCGTCAGCTTTGAGCCATGAAAACAGAGTCCCCTATCCCAAGAAGCAAGAGAGCTGATGTCTATTCTCTCCTGGGCACTACCTACGTACCTACATGGCAGTTTGTGGTACTTGTCACCTGTAGAATGGGAAAGCAGCCTCAAGAAGAGTGACTGAGGCAGACAACAGCGAAGCTATTTATTTCACCCCTCCCGCTGCTATCCACCCCTCCATCCTGCCTTCTATCCATCTTTTTGATCTAACCAATGTCTAACACAGGTTAAGAGAGATTCAAAAGATAAATGAAGCCACAGCTCTTCCCTCAAAAACTGTCACAGAGAAGAGGAGAGTCGGGAGCCAGCCCGGTAGAAACATCATAACTCTGTGTGCTCAGAACAGGGAGAAGGAATGGGAGAGGACTAGCAGCCCAGGAGAAGACAGTTTCTGAGCTCTCCAGCACAGGTAGAGGAGCATGTCAGGAATCAGGTACAGGCACAGAGATGGGAGAGAGTTGGGCCCATAGCTTGGCATGATTGTAGCCCAGAGGCCCTTGGAGGGGATTTGCAAGGCTGCTAACAGCGGCTCTCTTACCAGGCCAGGGAGCTAGACCTCCATCCACAAGGCAGCAGGGAAATGGCAAGGCTTTTAGAATGGAACAAGTACATGATCAGATCTGCTCTCTGAGAGATCATTCATTCATGGACCAGAGGGAATCCAGGGGTGGGGACAGAGTAGATGGCAGCCTTGGAGACGCCACTGAGATCATCCAGGAAAGAGGCGTGGGCGTTGCATCTTTGTTGTTCATGAGCTCTTGACAGACATGTTTGTCTTCTGTTTTTCAAAAATAAAATTTGAGGCAAGGGCTCAAATAACCTAGGCAAGCCCAGTATTTCCTATGTATTCCAGCCTGACCTTGAACTTGCATTCCTCCAGTCTCAATCTCTTTTGAGTTCTGGGACTACAAGCTGTAGGGAAGGGGGAATTGAGACAGAGTCTCTTGTAGCCCAGACTGGCCTTGAACTAGTTATGCCATTGAACTCCTGATTCTCCTGCTTCAACCCTCAAGCACTGGGATTTTATTAATTAACCACCACCCACGCTCACCTCAGTTTGCCTTTTTATCTTATATCCATCAAAACCCCTACTACAACTCTCTTGGGGGTGTCAGAGGACAAGTGCTCTCATCCAGCAGGAGTTTCCTAGGTCTATCTTCCTCTGTTCAGAAATCCTCCTAGATTATCCACCAGGGACTTCATCCGCTCTTCACTCTCTAGAGAATAAAATATCTAAAGGAAAGGTGTTCATGGGAGTGATGTCAGCATCCCCAGACAGTGAAGATGGGACATCTCCTGTGAATAGAAGGTCCAACTGCAATCAAAACAAGGTTCAACAAGGAAAATCGAGAGTGATGGCACCTGCCTATAAGCCCATCATGCAAGAGGCTAAGGCTGGAGTATCATATATTCAAACCAATCCTGGGCTATGCAGAGAGACCCCATTGAAAGACAGAGAGGGGAGAGAGAGAAGGGAGGGGGAGAGAGAGAGAGAAAGAGAGAGAGAGAGAGAGAGAAGGGGAGAGAAAAGGAGGAGGAGGAGACAAACACTTAGCACAACCATTTCAGGTGATGTTTATCAGACAACTAGGAGGAATGTGAATCTTTCTAGAGACCTGATTGCCTTAGGAGAGAAGCCATAGACATACTGATTATAGCTGGAGCTAGAGCCCAGCTGTGGGCCCGGTTCAGCAATCCAATCAGTCAACTAACAGCCAGAAGTCCGTTTTCTCTACAGCTAAGGTGTCAGTCAGGAGAGGATTCTAAAGTGGGCCCTGGAAGTGTTATGTGAACATAAACTCTCCCTCTTCCAAGGCATGGCTCGACCAGGGCTAGAGGAGCATCACACCTGCTTTTTCCCATCTGCTGCCTTGGACTCTGGTCCTCTGCAAGAGCAGTATGTGCTCTTAACTACTGAGCCATCTCTCCAGCCTCCACAAGGTGTTAAGTTTCACGATCTGTCCTGAAAGTTTACATACATCGTTGTATTCCAGTATGTATGTATTGTAGTATGTCATTTCTAAAGCATGTTTTTTATTCAAGTATAGCACAAAAAAGTGCTTTAATCACCATAGTGCTCAACAGGCTTCCCAGAAAGGGAATATTCCCAGCATCCTAGAAGTTTCCAGTGGACACTCCCAGGTTCTAATCATTAACCATTAACCATATATCCTGTCACTTCACAATATATGTTGTTCAAAAGCTTTAAGTTCCTTCCCCTTGTGTTAACTGTTGCTTGGAGATGCCTGTGCTATTCTACGCCACTGGCTCACCCTGGCAGTGCAGGGTTGCCCCAGCTGGAGTAGGACAGACTCTCTTCCTGCTCAGTTTTTCCAACAGTTCCACCAACTGGAGGTTGATATATTAGTGTCCGCACATTACAGTTGAGAAAGTGACTTGTGACTTGCCACATCCCAGCCTCTGTGGATGAACTATGGAATTGAGACTTCCCAGGGGCACAGAGATGTGCTTGCTGGAACCTGTGGTGCCTTCTTACCTGTCTGGTAAGAAGATTCCTTAGGAAGGATGAGAGAACATTGATTAGGGAGGTAGGAGAGTTTAAGTCAGACCGATTCCAAGAACTGGGAGAAGAATAATCAAAGGACTCTGGGCAGCTAGGCTAGAGCAGCTGCTGTATCAGTAGATGGCTGGTCTTGAAAACCAGCCTTCTGATCCAGAGTCTCTGAACTGAATATGAGCATTGGCTTCCAAAGTCCATGACTGGACACTCTCCTCTACCCTGCCCTGGAGGCAGAGACTGGGGAAGTCAGTTCCCTTAGTGTAGCCAGATGACTCTGGGCAGGTATCCACCCCTACTCTGAGACCCCATTTCTCCAGGAAACTGGAAGCAATGTACCTAAATACTCAAGATATGGCTTGCAACCTTCAGGGAGGCCGGCAGGAGGCACTGTACTATGTCACACTAACAGAAAGGCAAAGCAGGCTTTGAAGGGCCCCTAGCTATTTGGCAAGAGGCCTCCTCTTACTAACCAGAGGATGGCTGCAGTTATCAGCTCGTTGCCATCTGAGAACGCTGTTCTCAACTTGACTCAAGCCAGAGTCATCTTGGAAGAGGGAATCTCAACTGAGAAAATGTCTCCATCAGATTGGCCTGCAGGCAAGTCTGTGGAGCATTTTCTTGATCAATAATTGATGTGGGAGGGTCCAGCCCACTATGTACCACCCTTAAGCAGGTAGTCTTGGTTGTTTTAAGAAGCAAATTGACCAAGCCATAGAAAGCAAGCCAGTAAGCAACATTCTCCCATGGTCTTTGTTTTGGTTCCTGCCTTCTTCAGGTTTCTGCCTGAGTTCCTGCCCTGACTTCCCTTCATGATAGAAGCTGTAAAATATAACCTTATAAAGACACAAACCCTTTCCTCCCAAAGTTGCTTTTGGTCACAGTGCTTATTACAGCAACTGGAAGCAAACTAATATACCTGGGCAGATTCTGGAGCTTTAGAAAACCTATACCTTTTGACCTTGAGGATCAAATCAAGTTGTTAAAAAATTCTGAGAGTTGGCAAAGGTAACTTTTTGGCTTCTTTTCTAAATAGCAAGTCTGAATCTTGGGGGATGTGGGTGTTTTAGAGGGGAATAGACCCCTTGCCAAGAACCTTATTGCTGACCCAGGCTGCTTCCTGGAGTGTGAGTTTAAATTGTGGGTGGTCACAGACTCCCTCTGCTTTCCTGGATAGATCACCTCAGGCCTCTGGAAAGCTCTGGGCAGCAAAGACACCAGTGAAGTCCATCTACTGTATCAGAGCTGCAGCTCCCTGTTGGAATGAAGTCTTGGGCCATGGTTTCCCACCAAAGAATAGAGTTGTCTGAAGCAGGGGCTCCAGCACCTGACAGTCTCTGGAGTGGTTGCTTTGGCTTTATATTGCTTACTTCAAGAGAATGTCCTTACCTCACAGAGACAGTATAAAGGGGGTGACAGATCAAAAGTGCCTAATGCAATGTGTGGCATACAATAGATCCAAAGTTAACACTACCCTATGTACTATTATTGTTATGACTATTATTAGCAGAATGACATTACAGAGAGAGGGAGACTGGGGATTAGAGAAAGGAGTGTGCAGGCTCTGTATAAGGATCTTCAAGCTGCTTTTTAGTGTTCAAATAGAAACAGAATGACCCTGGTCTCCATTTCTAAGGGCCACCACTCATTCTTAGCTACCTGATGTCCTTTCTACAACTTTAAAAAAATACAGATTGACAGGTAAAATAGTATTTATGTACCATGCACAACACAGTGTTTTTGAAGTACACACACATTGTGGAAGGGAGAAATCTAGCTAATTAACAAGTTTATGACCTCCCCTGGTCCCTTCCATGCCTTTTGCACCTGGAAGGGATGGATATCCTCATTTTGTTGATCTATTTGTGGTTCAGGAAAAGGGGGGGGGGGGAGTTGTGATAGTCCCGGCCAATGTCTGCGGTAGAGGACACCAGGACTACTTCCTGACACATGTCTCCATGCGGAAAAGGCCCCTAAAATTCCTCTTTCTGAGCAAAAACAGCAAGAGAGGAACCAAAATGGGGCCAGGAAGAGGTGGCTTAATAAAAAATCCCAATAAAGCTTTGCAGCCCCTGGTGGCCAGGGGCAGAGCCTGGGCACAAGTCTTCCATAGACCCTCCCACGAGGGGGCCCTAACTAATATTCCTGGAACCCCTGTCTGCCCCTGGCTTCATTACCCATTCAGAAGGAGAGAAGAGGTCCAACAGGGCTCCCCCATGCTGCCTGACAATATTGCCAAGCTGCCCACCCCAGCCCCATCCCAGCATAATACCCTCCCACTCCAGACCCTCTGCTGAGGAATGGGCTTCATGCAATCAGCCATTTGCCTATGGGACCAACTGGGTCAACTTATTGTGGTCAGATGCCAGCTCCAGGGTGTCAGGCTACTCTAGTGTGAAATTTGGAGCAAAGAGACTTATTAAAGAGAAACAGAAAAGCATGGGGTTCTTGTCCCTCCCCCCAGAACAGAGAGAGCTAAGATTGGTTCCAGTAGCAAAGGTTTGCGTAGATAGGCAGACTTCCAGGCTGCGCCCTTCTAGAGTCACTTGCTAACAGAACACCTCCTCTGGCAATTCAGAACTAGCCAGCCTCCTTGGGGCTCTAGATGGGGCCAGCTCATGTCTTGCTCCCTCTACCTACGCGCCTATAGAAGACATAGTGCTTTAAAGGAGTCCAGGCTGAGCAAAGCTAAGTCTGGCCAGACAGCTAGACAAAGGGCTGGCACAAGACTGCCTGGAGTGCTGGGCCCTCAGCTGCCTACAGAAGGCAGGAAAAAGGAGTGCAGACTCCGCAGTTGAGCTTAAAACACAAACCTGTGAAACAGAGAGAGGTCCCCTGTTCCCCCTCCCCCAGCAGGAGCAGGGGTGGAGTGGGGGCTGCAAACGTTTGTTCTGAGAGAGGGTGGGGGGAGAAAACCCTAAGTGCTTCTGCTTCTTCTTTTTTTTTTTTTTTTTTTTTTTTTTTTTGCCAAATCATGCAGAAGATGCTGGCAGCTGCGAAGATTCAATTATGCACAATGCGAAAAATCATTTACAAAAATAATGGCACTTGAAAAAAAATGGCCTCTCCAGAAATGGCGTGGAACAATAAATCCGTTAATTAGCTAATTAATATTCAATTGGGGTCAGTGGGCTTAATAGAACCTTTCTTGGAGACCCAAGAAATTCTAAACTGCCTCGAGGCGTCTGCCCAGTGCCATTATCTCAGGCTAGCAGGCCCTTATCGGACTGCCAGCTGTCCCCAAACAATGCAGGCCCTTATCAGCTGGGGCAGCAGCCCTGGCCGCTCACTCCGGCTGCCTCCACCCAGAGGAGCATGCAGCCTCTTGGTAATTGATATACGGTGCAGCTTTGTCTGAGGCTGTTTGCTCTGCTGGTATTTAAGGCAGCGCGGGACCCCCTGATTGATTGCCATTGGCCAGGTTTCTGCTGTCAATGACAACCTGTCAGTGGGGGACCAGCCAATGACAGTGGCTAACATTCTTCATGTTGTAACCATCCCATCTGGGCCAGGCCAGAGGCCTGACATGCAGCTTTGTGGCCTGCTAGGTTTGACCCGAATTTTGTCGTCCCCCTAAAGTGACTTGGGTATGTGGGTGTTTGGGTAGAAGGTCAGCGTGCCTTGCCTTGCTCTGCCAGCCTTTCATTCTTTCTCTCAGGAAAGGAAGAGGCTGGACTTTAGGCCCTTACTACTCTAAGTATGGCCCATGAACTTGTAGCTGACATTGCCTGAGAGCTCCAGAGAAACTTTGGACCTCTGGGATTGGAGCCTATGGAGTGGAGGCCTGAGAGTCTATGTTTATCTAGCTCACTGGAAAACTCTCAAGCTAAAGTTTGAGAGGTAGTTGAAAAGATCGCAGTTCAAATCCCTGGCCGTGTCTCAGGATCGTTTGTGCCTGAGGAGATTAGACATTCTTTCCTGCTGTCTTGGGACCTCTGCCTTGGTTCTGAGCACTGGTGGGCCCCAGGCACTTTGGAGAGGAGTGGGATGTCTAGCAGAGAGTCAGCAGTCACTGTCCTGGTCATGCCTATGGGGATCCTGTCCAGTGTGGGATAAGGCTACACATGACCAAGGGCTGTGACAAGCTCTGGCCATACTGGGCTCCAGGAATCCATTGAGAGCTAGAATGCAATTCCATAGAACATGTTCCCTATGGGAAGTGGTTCTAAGGCTAGTCTCCAGATGCTTTGAGACCCATAGCAGGCTGAATCTCATCACACCTCCTTCATGGGTTAGGCCATGCAGTCAGAAAAAGGGGGGAAGGAAGTAGAGGAAATCAGTGAGGAAGAGGGACTTCTTCACTCACAAGGAATCAGAGCACAGGGTCAATGTGTTGCTGCTACTTTTCTTTTTGCTATGAGCAAATACTTGACAAGAAGCAGCTTAAGGAAAGGTTTACTCTGACTCAAGTTTGATGATCCAGTCCACCATGATAGGGACGGCATAGGTGCAGGAGTGTAAACCATTTGGTCACATTGATCTACAATCAGAAAATAGAGATGAATGCTGGTGTTCAACTTACTTTCTCCATTTTATTCAACTGGGGACCCCAGTCCACGGGATGGTGCCCCTACGTTTAGGGTGGATCTCCTCATCTCTGTTAACCCAATTACAGCTTTTTATAGACATCTCCAGAGTTTGGACTCCATGGTTGATTTTCGATCTTGTCAAGTTGACAATCAGTACTGAACATCATAGTTAGGCTTCAGCGACTTTACTTTCTTAGTGGGCAAAGTTTCTTCAGTTGTTTGCATTCCCCCTGCACCCCACTTCCCCCTTCACCCCACTTGCCTATTCCCCATCAATGTACCTTCCCAGGCCTGCTCTGAGAGGGCTTACATCCCATACCTCCCCTTCTCCCTGCCCTGCTCTTCCTAAGATCCACACATCTAGAGCTGCATATACTAGGCGACCAGCTTATTGGTCCTCTGCATATCAATAAGGAGGTCTAATTACTGAGGCTGAAGGACTGTGGGATTTCTAGGCTTGAAGGTAGCCTAAGATGAGGCGGATAGGGAGAGCCCACTCTGATGGCGGCTCACCTTCTTTCAGCTGCTTTGTGGAGCCAGTCAAGCAAGAGGAACAAGAAAGCAGTGAAGTAAAGAGCAATCACCAGGCAGAACTAACCCCACTCACCCTCAGTGTTCCTAACTTAACTCTGCCCAGGCAGGATGCTGTAGACCTCAGTGAGTGGAAAGGAGAACTGTAATCCTTTTGGAGCCACAGCCAAGAATGAGAGTCTGGGTATCAACAGGTGACAGGACCCAGCCATAGGAGCTATGGGAAGTCAGTAGACAGAGCAAGCCCAGGATAAGCACAGCTCTGTTTAGGATAATGTTACCTTAGGCATGTCACCTGCCAGGGATTCAAATCACAAAAACAATTAAAGCTGTTGGTTCTGCAGCCCAGCTTCTATGATACCAGATGAGACCAGAAGGTGAGGTTGGGCAACTGGGGTTCTTTTCTATCTCAGGCACATCTCATACGTGACTAGCACCTGTCCACTGTGAAGCTGCAGCATATGTTCAACGGGCTCCTCTAGGAACAGGTATCACTGCTTCCTGCTGTGTGGGAGTTCTAAAAGGAATTTCCAGAGCTTCCTAATGCCTCCTGGAAGGCTTAGCCTCTGCTTCAATGGGTGTAGGCTGTCATAATTACCAGCAAAGAGCTTGGAGAGGAATACCTGATGTTCTGGGGTGATCCATAGGCTGATAAAGAATACCAAAAGCAGATATCTGTCAGTCATTGCTCTTCTAGATCTGATGACTGCCATTTGGTCATGATAAATTCTAGAGAGAAGCATAGCCTTCTTCTAATTAAGTAAATCATCTACTTAAGAAACCATGGGTTAGCTGAACCTGAATCCCAGAAAATAAGCACTTAGCTCTGAAGCTACTCAGGCCACCTACATATTCCCTTCTTTCTCTCACACCTACTCAAACCTGGGACTAGCCCTCCAGGGCTCCTGGGTCCCTCCTTGAGCAAGCCCTCTCCTTTGAACAACTTGGGTTTAGCTCATCTCACTGGGTGTTGGAATTGGACATCAACATTTTTCCCATATAAGTTCAAGTTGTGATCACATCTTCTTTCCAGAGGGATTGGATACTGTCCTGGACGAGTTAGTGCAATTAATCAGCTGGTTAAGACGCCCTAAGGTGCAATCTGTCCTGGTAATGTTTAAGGAGGCTCATGGGCAAAGTGTAGGTGGGTGAGATAGTGACAGAATCCTATAGCAATGAGACATTGAGACTCCCACAAGTCAAATCCCAGAGAGGCAGAGGTACACTCAAGAGCTGGCTGGCTTGTGTGTGAGAAAGAGGGTGTTAGTCATTGGGCTGGGGAGGGCACACTTGGCTATGACAGGCTTCCTAAGCCATTGGTGACAGTTACCAGTATGAAAATGGTGGCAGACAGGAGGCCTGCAGGTTTTCAAATTCCTACCCTGACCTTGAGTCTCTGGTTTCCCATAAGCTCCAAGTGGCTTCTTCCTTGAGCAAGATGAAGGCTGTGATTGCTTTTTTGGGGGCGGTTCTCAGACTGGTCCACTTTATTTTTATGGGTGAGGTTCAAAGCACAATAGGTATGTGTGTGTGTGTATGTGTGTGTGTGTGCCCGCGCTCGTGTGAGGAGGCTAACTTCAGGTGGCAACATCAGGCACAATACACCTTCGTTTGTTTGTTTCAGATAGGGGCTGTTGTTGGCCTGGAACTTACAAAATAGGCAAAGTTGGCTGGCTGGCCAGCAAGCCCCAGAAGTCCACCTGACTCCTCACCCCACACAGGGATGACAAGAACGCTACTCCACGACACCTGTGGGTTTTGTTGTTGTTGTTTGTTTTAAATCATAGGTTCTGGGGATTGAATTCAGATGCTCACACTTGCAAGGCAAGCACGTCACTGACTGAACAATCTCCCAAGCCTGCTTTCCAAGTATATACTATCCACACTGGGGTATGGGCAGGACAAATCTTGGGGCAGCCCCTCACTCTTCCAGGTCAGGTCTCTGCCTGCCTTCTACCCCACAAACCCACTCCCCTTACTGGACTGATTACATTGTCGGGGTGTCCAAGCTCTACCACCAGGGGAAAGAAAGTTTCTGTCAACCTGAAAACAAGGCTTAGGAGCAGGAAGTGTATGCCTGCAGAGTCTGGAGCTCCTTCAACTTCAGGACTAATTGCAGAGAGGCAGTGGGCGGGCTCTTGGCAAGCGATTAGCTGTCCCATTGCATGAATAATTTGCATAGAAAATGCTTTATTTTGGCAATCTATTAAAGGGCCCACAGTGCTGCGGCTTATCTCAGTCTCACAGCAAGGCAAAGGCTTGGCTATCTCGTTAAGTTCTGTTGATGCATAACAATTTGAAATGGGCACAAGCTAGTATGACATTTAAAGATGCCTTCACTTAATTATATTACACAAACATGGGGTTGTTTATCCTTGGGAATAAAGTCTTTTTGAAGTCAAAGTTGGCATGTGCATAAAGGAGGGCATTTTAACTGATTTCTTCAAGAGGGGGCCACCTCGCTTCAAACTTTGGGGAGGGCGGTGTTGGATTTCCTTAGGGCCTTGTAACAGAGGGTCCTATGGCTGAGATGCAGGCTTTGAGATTGGTTCTTTAGTTTTCCTTCTTTCAGGGTGGCCTACAGTTTGGCACTGAGTACAGTATTGTGGAGAGAAAGGCTTATTAGAGCAAGGAAAAGAGACTGGCTGTGTGACCTTGGATGAGTGCCTTCCTTCTCTGGGCCTCCATCACCTCCTATGCAACCCGTGGGGTGGGTTTTCCTGTTTGAAGTCAGTGACTGGCAAAGTACAGCTTATTTTGCTTTCTTTTTGCCACTCTGCACATAAAATGAGTACAAAAGCAGCCTCGGCTAAGGATATGGCTCAATTGGTGGTGTTTCCCTAACACGCACCAGGTGTTGGGTTCAATCCCCAGCACTGCATAAACTGTGCATGGTGGCACATGTCCATATTTCCAGTACTTGTGCAAGAGGATTCGGGCTTCAAGATTGGTCTCGGCTACATAGTGAGTTCAAAGCCAGCCTGGAATACATGAGACCCTGTCTTAAAAACAAAACAACAAAAATGCAGCTTTTTGTTGAGAATCATAGGGAATTCAGGGAGCCCATTGTGCTTTCTGAGGACTGGGCATACTTGGGAGGAGGGAAAGTAGGAAGGACACACAGCTACAGCAGGCATTGGTATGCTTTTGCTCAGCCAAATCAGAAGGCCCAGGAGACTGCAGAAACACAGCTTGCCTCACTCCTTTTAACACTAGGAATTAAGTCCTGATTGGAGAATGTGCAAGGAGAGCTCTAGGGGTGTTTAGAGAGCCACAAAGCTCTGTGAAGCCTACACATCTCCCTGTGCTCCTGGGAAAGCCAGAGCTGAGAGCTAGCTAGGTCTTCACCTCCAGGCACTGGAGCAAATACCAGTTCTGCCATGGAGGAGTTCTCGACCCAAGGTCCATTGGGCTGGCTTCTGGAAGGGTAGGGCTTTTAGTGTTTCCAGTGACAGGCTGCCTGTGAATCCTTTTTTGTTTGTTTGTTTGTTTGTTTTTATTTTGTTTTGCTTTGGAGACAGAGTTTCTCTGTTGTAACTCTGACTGTCCTGGAACTCACTCTGTAGACCAGGCTGGCTTTGAACTCACAAGATCCACCTGTCTCTGCCTCCCAAGTGCTGGGATTAAAGGTGTGTCCCACTACACAGCTTGTCTATGGGTTCTTAACAAACAGCAAGAAGGGCTTTCCTGACTCTGTGTTCTGAATTCCAGCTTTCTAGAAAATGGTGTCTCATCCTACTTCCCATTCCCTTCCTGTCCCACTGGGACTGAGGACCATATACTCTTCAGCTTAGAGACACATGTTCATGCTTTTGCCTCTTTCTGTCACTGTGTACATGGATGTATACATGAGTGTGCATGAGTGTGTGTGAGGGTGAATGTGTAGGTTCACATATGAATGTGTCATCACACCAGTGAGTGGTAGCACACACTGTTAATCCCAGCACTCAGGAGGCAGAGGCAGGCAAATTTCTGAGTTCGAGGCCAGCCTAGTCTACAGAGTGAGTTCCAGGACAGCCAGAGTTACAACAGAGGAACCCTGTCTCAAGAAAAAAAAAGCATCATGTACACATTTGTGTGCATGATTGTGCCACCACAGCCCAGCATGTATGTGCTTATTTATGTGTATCTGAACTTCAGATCTGTTCCCCGTACTCAAGCCAAATCTGTCCCCTCAGCCACCTAAAATCCACAATGTCTTCTCTTCAGCTTTACATTACCCTACCAGTGCTCAGAGCAGATTCACTGTCTGTTGCTTGCAGTGGAAGGAGGGGAAGGCATGAGAAATACTCCAGAAGGGTACCGGTTATGGTTAATCTTCAATGTTAATGTGACTGGATTTAGAATCACCTAGAAGACATAGCTCTAGTCTTGAATATGAAGGTGTTTCCAGAGAGTTCAAAGAGAAAGGGGACTATACTTACCCTGAATGCAGGTGGCACCATCCTATGGTCAGGGGTCCTGAGATAAATAAAAAGGGAAATTGAATCCAATGTGACTAGCCTCACATTCCTGCTGCCACGCCTTCCATCAAACCATGAGGCCAAGTACACTCTTCTTCCTTATTTTTGTTTTTTATTTTTGTCATATCAATGAGAAAGCTACTAATATAATAACCTATGGTATAAATCAAGGAGGTGTACAGTAATTATCAATCTTTGATTAAATGTGACTAAGAAATTTAAATCTACAAAACGACAGGTAGATGCACAGTGATCATAGCTGCCCTGTTGAATAAAGCCCAGTAACAAGAAAGCTATGTAGCCTTCAGTCTCGTGTAGCCTTGTGAGTGTTGCCTTCAGTCTTAGATCAAGTAGTGTTTCAAAAAGGGAACTTGGTCAGCAGAGGCTGGGGCTGGGCACCTGCCTCCCTTGGGTGGCCAAGCCCCTGTGCACGGCAATTATAATAGCAGTCCACTGTGACGAGAGCATAGAGGAAGCTGTTGATCGATTTGGAAACTTCAGATCCCAGGGTCTCTTTGAAGCTTGAGGGGTGCATGAGTATGCATAAAAGGAGGGACAGCTGGTCCCTAGGGGATAGCAGGGGATGAAGTGCTGAACTTTCCTTGGGTCTTTGCCTGGCTCCCTGGAGGGAAAGAACTGATAAAATGAACAAATATGACCAAGGGGATTTACAGGATTGGCTCACACAAAGGGGCTGAACTCCTGCATGCTGGAGAAGCTGAGAACCTGATAGCTGGATGTCTTGGCAGTCCAGACCTGGTGCTGAAGGTCTGGGAAATTCTTGGAGAGCCACTTGTGTTCAGTCCTCACAGGAAAGCCACAGAGACTGAGTTCTGATGGCAGCGGAAGATGGTGATTGCAGCAGCTGCAGCAGGATAGGCACACTTAACAGCAAGAAGTAAAGGTGGGCAGAAGACATGGCTCGATAGTTAAGAGCACTTGTGGCTCTTCCTCCAGAGAACCTGAGTTCAGTTTCCAGCACCCACATCAGGTGGCTCAGAATTGTCTGTAACTCCAGTTCCAGGGTACACACACCCATATGCAGATATACACCTACACATAATAAAAATATTAAAATAAGTCCTTTTTTTTAAAAAAAAAAAGAGAGAGAAGTTAAGGCAAGTAAGCATATTTGCTTTTCCTAAGGACCTCTTTATGACTGGGCCGCTGCAGCAGATTCTGTCCACCATGAAGGACATTCTATTCCATTCAGTTAATCCTTCCTGGAAATGCTCTCACAGACCCACTAAAAGGTATGGCTCTTAAATGATTTCAGATCTATTCACATTAACAATCAAGATTACCGATCAAGGGGCTGAATAGATAGCTCAGTGGGTAAGGGCACTTGCTGCTCTTGCAGAGGGAGGACCCAGCTTCAGTTCCCAGCATCCACATGGTGGATCACAACTTCCTGTGGTTCCAGTTCAGGGGATCTGACACCCTTTCTCTGGCCTCTGGAGCCACACATGGGATGTACAGACATAAATGCTGACAAAACACTCATACACATAAAAACATTTTTTAATGATTACCTATTATGTCCAGTGTGGCCTAGGGAGATGGCTCCCATCTCCCCAGTGGGAAAGACCACTTGCTCTGCAAGCACATGGACCTGAGTTTGAATCCCAGTAACCCATTTAAAAAGCTTGATGTGACTGTATACATTCCTATAACCCTGATATTATAGGGGGCATGATAGGATTGTGGGGTCTTGCTATCTGCCATCCTAGCCCCAGGTTTAGTGAGAGATCCTTCCTCAAGGGACTAAGGCAGAAATGGATAGAACGGGGCACCCAACGTTTTCCTCTGACCTCTGTACGCAAACACGCACACACACACACACACACACACACACACACACACACACACACACAGAGCGAGAGAGAGAGAGAGGTATACCTCTGCCAAAACACCCCCACACTCACATCCCCAATAAAATAAGTAATAAAAGATTAACCATCGCCCCTAGTTAAGTCCTACCCCCATGCAGCATACAGAAGCTGTGTGATCTGCAAAGCTCTTTTGATTCATTGGCTCATTTAATCTTGCAATAACTTTATTAAAAACAAAGATAATCACTGCTCTAGTTTGGATGTTGAATGTCCCCCAGAGGTCCACGTGTTAAAGGCTCGTTTCTCAGAGTGGCACTCTTGGGAGATGCTGTGGAGAGGGGCCTTACGAGAGGTCCTTAGGTCACTTGGGGTGTACCAGTGATTTGAGGGATTGTAGGATACAGACACTTGCATTTTCCCTTCTATTTTGCTTCCTAGCTCATGATATATGTGGTTTTGTCTCTCACACACTTCAGGTCATTGTCTTCTGGCACCATGCTCAAGATATGAAGCAATGGGACCACTCAGTAAAGGAAAGGAGTCTCCAAAATTCACAAGTAAATAAGCCTTGCCTTTTATAAGTTACTAATCTCAAGTCTTTCATTTAAGTGACAGCAGTCTGGTTCGTACAACCATTTCACGAGGCACCTGAAGCCCCACAGGTAGACGATCATCCCAATTTTACTCACTGAGTCACCGATAGTGAAGGGATCAGGACACCCTTGCTTAATTCCTAGTCCAGGATCCCTCCCTTCAAAGCATGCGGTCCTAGGGGATAGGGTAGAGGCACAGGAGGCTTTGAGTCTGATGTGATGGATGTGGTGTGGTGACACTGGGGACCACCTTTAGCATCTGTTCAAAAAGCCAGGGTCTAAGACAGCCTTCCCTGTGTGGAAGAAAGAAAAAAATAAAAAATGGATAAACTATCTTGCAGACAATCCCAGAGTATCTGAATCATTCCTCATCTGAATATTGACTGAAGTCCCACAACATGCCAAGACATGTTTTGGGGGACAGCCCATCACAGTGCCCAGGCTCAGTGCTCTTGACTCTGTCCCTCACAACTCAGAACCGGACTACAGAATCTTGGTACTCTGTACCACGAACAGCTCAGTTCAGAGCAACAAGGAGAACATTAAGCCTGGGAGAAACACCCCCCTCCACCACACACACACACATATTCCTTTTTTCTCTAGAACAACCTCATTTGCTCTGGGAAAATATGGTTTCCCCCATAAAGAAGGTTGTGCCCTCTATCCTTCACACATTTAAAGCCATCTATAGCTCTATTCTTTTGACATAAGTAATTCAAAGGCTAAGCAAGGTCATCTGTATATTCCAAGACTACTTACAGCGATCATCTGGATTTATTCTTCCTTGTTCCTCCCCCCTTCCCGACACCATCTCCTGTGACCCAGCTCTGGTCTCACAACCCCAACTCTGACCCCTCCACTATTCTTTCAGACTGTGAGAGTGTGCCCTGTAACTTTGATTTTTCCTAAGATGAGTTCCGATTTAACTTGCCCCTGTCTTGCCTTGATCGAAGCCCCTGATATGGCACCCAGACCTCCGTGGACCCTGAGTAGCAGCTACATTTTCCTCTAGGCTGAACCCAGACAGATAGCTGGTGTGGGTATATCTTTGAAGTGGCTCACCCAGAAGAGAAAGAAAAAGCTGCGGCTTGAGGACGATTTGGTGTCAGAGCCACAGCCGGGGAGAGGCTGCAATGTGCTACGATACAGACGAGCATGAAACGATTTCCTACAGAAAGGCTTCTGTTTCTTAGGGTTTCTTTTTAATAATGAGTGGAAGCGGCAGGTAATGCTGCGGGAGATGAGAGGAGAGGGGCTGCATTCTGAAATAGTCTCTGTGAAAAGCAGGAGACAGATGCTGGTGGCATCAAGGGAGGGCAGGGTGGGCAGTGTCAAGGAGCTAAAGGAACGGCACCAAAGTTTTTAGGACTCTGGTTCTTTTCTGGCAATTTTCTGGGCAATTGTCCTTAGCAGCACTCAGCTCCCTGTATGCAGAGACCAAAAAAAAAAATGGTTGCTGGAAGTTTGGCTGATAGTAGAAATGGAAGAGAGAGGTCAGTGGCGTTGAGTGCTTTCCAGATGGTAGAAACCGTAGCGGGTTAGTAGAGGAAAGAGACAAACTAATGCCAGGGAAGGGCTGAACAACTTCCAGAAAAAAAGGGGACTTGCAAAGCTGCCAGCTACAATTAGGGCAAAAACAAAAGAATCAGGAGGATAGAAGTATAGACACCCTCAGAACATGAGGCTTTGGACACCTCAGGATAGAATAGGAAGTAAGGATTTATAGGTAGCACAGCTTGGATTGGGTCATGGCCCAGATTGTTTTTACGGGCAAGGACCGACAGGTAGTTTAAAGATAGTACTGGTTCATTTTCGTCAACTTGACACAAGCTAGCGTCATCTGAAAAAAGGTCATCTCGGCTGAGAGATTGTCTCCATCAGACTGCCTGTAGGAAAGTGGTTGTAGCATTGTCTTGATGAATGATTAGTTTGGGGAGGGGCAGTCCACCTTGCATGGTACCACCCCTGGGTGTGTGGTCCTGAGTTGTATAAAAAAATGGAACTAGGTAATACCCAGGAGCAAGCTGGTAAGTGGCATTCCTCCATGGCTTCTAGTTCAGTTCCTGCCTCCAGGTTCCTGCCTTGAGTTGCTGCCCTGATTTTCTTCATGATGGGATGTAAGGTAAAAGAAGCAATGAGCCCTTTTCTTCCCAAGTTGCTTTTGGTCATGGTCTTTATCACAGCAATAGAAAGCAAACCAGGACAAAGATGTAGAACAGAGTCATAGGTACATGGAAGGAGGCTGAGAAGCCATGAGTTCAAAGTACGGAGTGATCTCTTTCCATGACTGTCTGAACCTCCTGCTTCTGCCCTGATGTTGGCTAAGAAGATGATCTGGGGAACACAGATGTTAAGGCAAGGATCTAACTATGGGGATTTGTGTAATATAAATCATGAGGGCAAAGACGGGGCATTCAGTGAAAATGATCTCCATGGGGTCTTCCCAACTCCTTACCCAGCTAAGCCCTCATCTCAGAACATCAGATCTATGTGCAAAGCTTAGAAGCATCCCTCTCCCCCCACCACAAGAGTTCCCTTGAATCATGCTCAAGTCCCCTCAGCCACTTCTTTTCTGCTTGCAATGGAACATCCTGGACAAGATGGTGGTATGTGATAGACCGCAGATGTAGTTAACCTTCTTTTCTTTTTCCTTTAACAGTGTGGCTTAGAACACCCCAAGATTCCTAACTTTTGAATCTAGAGTGGTTTGAGGATTTGTCAAAAAGAGTATGGCAGAGGAAATGTAATACAAGTCTGACCTTGGCTTATACAAAAGGCCACGTGTATAAGTACAGATTCGGTTGCTAATTGACAGGAAACCTATAGTCCCCGACTTAAATTCTGCTCACTTCTAGAACTGAGTCACTGGATGATGCCATTGGATCAATTTCCCCCACCTGAGTCTCCACGAAGAAGCTAAGAGTAGATCAGCCAAACAAAACTCAAATTGTCAGGACCACCCAGGCAGTCCATAAATTCATGAGAAATAATAGTTATCATCAGAAGGCACAACTTGAGGGGAGGCTTGTTACTCAGCAAAAGCTAGCAGATATAGAAAGGAATGGGGAAGAGAAAAAAAGTGCCCTGTCCTAAGTCATGAAAAAATTGTGACCAGCAGCTGACTCATAACAGGACCGTTTCTTTTCTGCAAAATGCTGTCCCTTTATCCCTGTGGGCTTATATAATCCTACACACACAAAAAATATGACTTGTTGGGGCATCGCAGATAAGACACAGCCCCCATCGGTCCCCTTAGACTCCCTTGTATCGGGGCCAGGCACAACCAGCTCAAATTGTAGTAGCCTCCTTACCTGTCGTCAAGGTTCCTAATAGCGTCCTCTTCAGGCAGCAAGCGTACTTTGCTGTCACAGCACAGCTAAGTGGACGGGAAGCTGGTACCTGACTGGAGATGGCAACGACAAAGTGTGAGTAAAATGAATTTTATAGCAGGACTCGATGGTTAAAAGATGCATCTACAGAGTTTTTACAGCAAAGGTCTAGGCTTGAGTCCTGAAGGGCCGGGGTGGGTTCTGGCAAGCTCAGACTGGGGAGCGATGAGCAGAGGATTTGGAGACACAGGGGCTAGGAAGCCACTGGGTTAAGGTCAGGGCAACAAGGACTGTGAGTACCTGCTGCTGAGGTCCTTCAGCCACCAGGACCAGATACCAGCTTTCACCGAGGCTACTGGGACTCAGCGAGGGTCCTGTCCTCGGGTTTCTGAATGTTCAGACTCGATGCTTATTTACCTCCCACATGTGGATCGATCCAAATAATACTACTCCTTGCGTGGTCAAGCTTCCCAGGTAACACAAAACCGTATCTCTTCATAGACCCGAAGGCAGATGAACCCTGCCCAGCACTGCTCATCCATGAAGCTTCTTATGTCCCTAGCTCCTCCATAAGTCTTGGTAGGACAGACCTAGGAGCGAAGACTGCCAGGGTCATCAGGAAGCAACAACATCCAAACCCCATAGTCACTCTGGAGCCCACGATGCTCTCTCTCGCCCACTGGGAAATACACTTTTAACATTAACCAAGGGAAGCCATTTCCACCTACAAAGGCCTCCGTTCAACACCAGGGAGGATGCTGTGTGTTCTCAGCTTCTCCTAACTTCTCCTGTTAGGACCCAGTAGTCTCAGATCCAGAGAACCCTGGAATGTTCACCCTGTCCCATTTCTAAATGAGAAAATGTGGGAGTCACAAAGGAGGGTACTGTGTCACAGGTCCTGGACAGAAACAGGAAGTAAGATGTGTGAGAACTCTGGCCCTTGTCTCCTGCCTCCTTCCTGTTTCAAAATATTCCCAATCAGCTGGGAAGGCCTATGAGACAATTACAGCCACTGAAACACAGTGTGCATTCACACACTATTTTCAATCACAATTCCTTTAAGTAATATAATCTTCAACATTCCCTCTATTCCAACCCAACCCAGAATCTATCAAAGGCCAATTGCAGATCCAGAACCCAGACACCCTAAAATGCCAGTTCTCAGAGGTCCTTAGAGTATAACCAAGGGATACTTACCATGATCAGTCTTCTGCTTTCCATGCTAGAGGTGCTGGTGGAACACTGCCCCAGAGTCCTGGCCTCGGCTTGTTCTGGACTAAGAGGCCTGAAACAGGGCAACGTATGATTCTATCCTTCCTTCTCTGTTCACCAGTCTTTGTAAGTCAACATTCACCAAGAGCAGAACGGCTTCCCTCTGCTGGGGCTCATCCAATGCCCCACAACTTTTGTGGTATATACTTCTAAGATTCTCAACCTGTAGTAGAAGAAACTGGAATTCACAGATAAAATCATTTATGCCACACAGAGGGCAGCGAGCATGGTGAAGATGAGAAGCTGTCTGACTCCACAGCTCCAGCCACCTCTATGCTGCTACAATGGGCATCTGGAAATTGCAAAGGAGCAGTGTTTAGTGACCACTGTGAGAGCAGGCACAAGCTAAATGTCTCTTCTTGGTCCAGTATAGCTGAATATCTGGGATCCTACTGGTTACTTCCTTCTGGGTTAAATAGTGCTGGCCATTCAGCCTGACCTGGAATCCTGAATCCCAGGCTAGGGGATGGTGATAGTTACCTTTCTCTGTGCAAACACCTGACAAAAATCAACTTAAGAAATTTCCCCTTTCCCCTTTTTTCCTTTCTGGCTTATGGTTTAGAGAGTACATCTCACCATGGTGGACAAAATATGGCAATGGGAGTGTGAGGTGATTGATCACGTTACATCCATACTCAGGAAGCAGAGAGAGATGGATGCTGATGCTCAGCTAGCTATCTTCTTACCCTCTTTGTATTCAGTCCCATGAGCTGATGCTGTCCACAGTTAAACTTGTTTGGAAATGCACTCACAGACACAACCAGAGGTGTGTAAGTGGGTTGAAATCAGCCAACTTGACAATGAAGGTTAACCATACTTGGATATTCTGCATTTGTAGGAGCTCATATTTCAGACTCTAGGAGTAGGAGGATCCAGGACTCAGGAGATGGGGAGGACAAGAGTTGTTGTTCTAGACTAGCAGTTCTCAGCCTGCGGATTGTGACCCCTGGAGAGAGCGAAGGGGCTTGTCATGTTGGCCACAGTGCCCCTGAATAAGCCTCTCTGCAGCAGAGCACATACGTCGTGGGTGATTCTATAGAACAAATGACCCCTACATAATGTTGGCTCTTTGATAAGATAAGCAGTGACTCCTTCCTGCTCTGTAACTTGCAAACTTCTCATCCAGAGATCCCAGCCATCACCATACACATACTGCCATCTGCTGGGAGCAGGCAAAGTGATCCCAAAGCTACACTGAGATTGTGCCCAACATGGAATTTACATCTCACCCGCCTCCTTTGCCTGCCTGCCTCTTCTGGCCTCCAAGTACTCTCTTACACCTCCTGAGGGGAACCAATTGCTTTCTCTCTTGGGTTCTGCTCCCTGACTCCCCACTTTAGGCAGTTACTCCTAAGGGCAGACTCAGTCCCATCGCAGAGGATCAGGAGGGTTCCTGTACCTCTTGCAAACTTAGGGAACAGATTAGGGAAGTCAAAGCCACCTAGTGGAGAGGCTGGAGAGATGACTCAGTTAGTAACGTGCTTCTTGCACAAGCACAGGGACCTGAGTTCAAACCCCCGACACCCATGTAAAAACACAGGTGAACGGAACATGACTATAATTCCAACACTGGAGGGGAATGGACTCAACTCACTGGCCAGCCAGTTTAGCTGAATTACTTTTGAGTTCTAGGTTCAGAGATAGACCTTGTCTCAAAACAAACAAACAAAAAAACAATAGATCAATAAACAAGGTAGAGGCTGATTAAGGAAGATACTGACATTGACCTCTGACTTTCACATGTACAGGCATGCATGCTCATGCACTTTTATGCATGCATGCTCACACATGAACTTGTACAGATAGATATATACCACACGTTGACACAGCATATACACACCAACACAGAAACTGCCCATTTCATGGATGAGAAAACTGAGGATCAGAAATATGATGCATTGTACTGACCTCCTGATAAGAGGGACTATGGAAGCTCTATGAAAGGGCTTGGGAGCATCTAGTCTAATCCCTTCTCTTGTACATGGGAGAACCGAGCTTCCAGGATGACAGCAGAGAGGAAGGCTGCCACACTGTCTGGCAGAATCTATCCTGCTTTTCTGGGGCACCAGACTGCTCCAGCATGAGGAGGTCAGCATCTAACATAGTGTCTGCTGAAGAGAATGGGCTCTAGGGGCGGGGAGGCTGCCCAGGCTTCTGAGATGAGCACTGGCAGCAGCTGCTGTGCCCTGTCTTGCAGGGATGCTTCCACCGATCGCCTCTCTTTGAGGAACAGAGCCAGGCTGGAAGGCTTCTTTATTTCAATGCTTTTATTTACTCATCTTTTATTCATCCATATCCTGTCACTGTATATTGTTTACATTATAAATCATATGTATTCCCATACTCCCTCTTAAGGAAAAAGCCCAAGAATCCAGATTGTTCTGAAGTTGTGAAAATGGTGGTGGTGGTGGTAGCATCTTGTCCTCACCCTCCCTCTGACCTCCCAGCAGTATGTGAAGACTGTGCCAAGCTGAGGGCTGAGACGTAGACACCCCACCCCCAAGCGTAGTATGCACACATGACCTTCAGTTCTTCAGAGAGGCACAAAAAGAGGAAGAAATAGCTCAGTAGGTAAAGTGCTCTCCCCACACATGAGGTCCTCAGCTCAATCCACAGAATCTGTTTTTATTTATTTTTTTCAAGACAGGGTTTCTCTGTTGTAACTCTGGCTGTCCTGGAGCTTAACTCTGTGGACCAAGCTGGCCTCAAACTCACAAAGATTCACCTGCCTCTGCCTGCTGAGCGTTGGAATTAAAGGTATGTACCACCACTGCCCAACCAGAATCTGTTTTTTTTTTTTTTTTTTAAGCCAGCCTGGGGTCGGTCACAGTGACCCTGGCTGGCTTGTCATCCCACCACTGGAGAGGCAGATAATGGGAGAAACTGTCTCAACTAAAAAAGGTTAGTTGTCCTCTGGCCTCCACAGGCACACATGTATATGGTCACCTGCACACACATGAACATGCAAACACACACACACACACACACACACACATGCACACGCACACGCACACATCCATACACACACTCAAAAAGGAGATGAGAGAGGTGGGATCTGCAGGGAAACCACAGGACAGTGTGCCCCCATAATCTTTTCCTGAGCTGACCTTGGAGGGTTTAGGTGATAGCAGCAGCTACTTCAGACTATCTGAGCTGGAGATAAGCTAGTCTGGAAGAAAGCCTCAATCAAGTCACCAGAAAGATGGGTTATAGATGCAGGAAGCATGGACGTTCCTGTGCAAAGGAGCTGTGGAACCAAGAGATAATCCCGTGGGGAGTGGGCTGTGAACTAAACCAAGTCAGGAATGAATGCAAAGGTCCTGGTGGGGCCCAGGAGGTGGGCATGGCTTATGTTTATAGATTTGCACCTAAGTGGGCTTAGAAGGCCTGGAGTTCTGACCCCATCCTGGTTTTAAAAACTGGGTTGAGGAGAGGTGCCATGCAGTTGTGAGAATGAACAACAGGAAATTGATACCTACATGTTCAAGGAGGACAAAAGCACAAAACATGATTTGACCTGATTGTGTGTGTGTGTGTGTGTGTGTGTGTGTGTGTGTGTGTGTGTGGCTGCACACCTGAGTAAAATCGCACCTGTGGAGGCCAGAGAACAACCTTGGCAGCCTTAGGTCCCATGCCTCAGGTTTCGTTTAGAGACAGAGGCAATCATTGTATTGGAGCTCCCGTGTAGGCTAGCCAGCAAACCTAGGGATCTGCCTCTCTCTGCTTCCGCAGCACGGGATTACAAGAGAACACCACCATACCCAGCCACCCTGGCCTATGTAGTGAGTTCTAAGCCAGCCAGAAATTCCGAGTGGGACCCTGTCTCAAACCAGAAAAGAAGAAAAAGAGAAAGAAGGAGGAGGAAGAGAAGGAGGAAGAAAAGAAATGGAAAAGAGGTGAATTTTTGTTTCCATTTTTGCAGCAGAGCATGGTTCTACCGCTCTATCACTCTACTAACTGCCTGCATTCCGTATCACAAATAAGCGTGGCAAACAAGCAGTGCCACCTTACAACAGTCCTTTGTGAACTTGTTCTGAGAAACCCAAGTATATTCATGGAGATGGCAAGATAACCTTTATTCCCAAGCTCTGTCTTTAAAAAGTGAGCTAACCTGACAGTGCTAGACATCTGGAGTTGATAATATATTCAAACATAATACATCATATATCAGAAATATGTGTTTTATTCTCAAAATATTTGAAAATAAAATTCAGAACAGACATTGAAGGCCTGCGGTTTCTTTGTTGTTATGAAACACCATTTAAGAGCAGCCAGCTACCTATAGCTTGATAAATACTATCTAAGTCCAACATGGGAATGTGGGTGATCCATCATTCACTGCAAACTTGTTCCCACTTCATTTACTCAATTGTGGTCCTCAGTTGCTGTGTAATGTACATATAAACTTATTTCCAGACAGATGGGGTTTTTCAAAGCTACTGTCATCTTCTAGATACTGTCTAGATATTGTCACCTTCACTCATGCATCTGACAAATATTTATTGGAGCCACATGCCAGGAAGTGTTCTAGCTGTTGAGGAAGCACAGGTAACCAAACCATCTTGTTCTCATGAAGCTTATACTCTGGAGAGGAGGGTCAGGCAACCCACAAAATTGATATGTATTAGAAGGTGGGAAGGCTAATGGAGGAAGACAAAATAGGGCGGGAGGGTGAGTATTGCGTTTGTGAGGGTGGGGTGGGTGCATGCGCACATGTGTGTACGTGTGTGGAAAGGTCCGAGCACGACCTCAAGTGTTACTACTTAGGTGCCTTCCATTTTTTGTTTGAGACAGGGTCTTTTTCTAGCCTAGAACTTTGCCAAGTTGGATAAGCTGACCAGCAAGCTCCCAGGGATCCACCTGTCCCCACCTCCCTCCTTTCCGTCACTGGAGTTACAGAGGCACACCCCATGCCAAGATGTTTACACAGGTTCTGGAAAGCCAAACTCAGATCCTTATATTTGCAAGGGAAGTGTCTTGCCAACTGAGTCATCTCTTCAGCCCTGGTCGTGTTCTTGTTTGGTCAATGAAGGTTTCACTAAGAAAAGCACTCTTTGAACAAAGCCTTGAAAGAGGAGAGAGGTTGAGCCACGTAGATACTTGGGGACAGAGCATTCCAGGTAGAAGGGGCAATCTATAGGCTCAGGGTGAGCGCTTTCTGGGCATGTTTTGAGTGAGGCAGAGACTGATGGCTCAGAAGTGAGGGTGGTTATGAATATTGCCTAACTGCATCCGTGGGACCTAATCCCTCTCTTTCCATTCAAGGATCATGGTCTGCCAGTGTCCTGGGGGACAAACAGCCAACATCTCGAAGGCACTGTTGACCTGTGTGGACACTGCTCCTTGGCTTACACCTGCTGTGCCTCAGCCCTTCACTTGCTGTCTTTGGTCACCTTGGCAGTCATTCAATGCTGCTGTGAATGCCCTGGCTTTCTGTACGGCTACTATGACAAAACACCAGGTAAAGTGACTTTAAGAAGAAATAGTTTATTTTAGCTTATGGTTTAAAAAGAGATACAGTCTATCATGGCAAGGGAGGCATGGTGGCAGGAACAAGAGGTGGCTGGTCACATTGTTTCCCCAGTCAGGAAGCAGGAAGAGATAAATGCTGGTACTCAGCTCACTTTCTCCTTTTTATCAGTCCAGGACTTCAGTCCATGGAGCAGAACCACCCATGTTCAAGGTGTCTTTTCTCTTCTTGGCTAAATCTCTTTGGAAATCCCCTCACACATATACCCAGAGGTATGTTTCATAGGCAAGTCTAAATCCAGTTAAGTTGGCAATGGTTACCCATCACATCTTCTAATACAGGAACAGGGGTTCAGGAGCTAATCTATCCTTTCTTCTGAGGACCATTGCCACTATCATAGGCTTCGCTAGAGGCTCAAGGAAAACATGCAGAAAAGAAGTCTGGATTTCAGCTGGCTGAAACCTATTCCACTGGCAATTTCCTTACACAGGAGCTCTTACCTGCCCAGCCCAACTCTCTGTGAGGCCCCGCCCCTCCACAAATCACAAAGCTGTCCTTTCCTCCTCACTCTGCCAAATTCCTGTCTCTGGGCCACCAGAGTGCTCTCAAATTTTACATTGAATCCTCTTGCTGAAGGAAAACACTCATTTATTTGGAAAAAACCCTTTTGTCCCCATTGTCTCAATTCCTATCAGTCACAATGAGCCTGAGCCTTATATGTGCAGAACCAGAAAATTCTTGAGAGTGCCAAGGTAAGCCTCCTGCAGTCTGAGAACATGGAAGCAACTGCTAGCTTTTCTAAAAAATGCCAACTTTTAACTCCTGTGATGTTTGACACAATTAAAGATTATGGGGCTGGGGAAATGATTCGACCGGCAAAGTGCTTTGCTCTGTAAGCATGAGGACCTGTATTTGATCCCCCAGAATTGTTTGTGCTTTTAATCTAAGGGCTGGGGAGGCAAAGGCAGGAGGATCCCTGGGGCTTGCTGGCAATCCAATCTAAGCCAAATCAGTGAAAGGTACAGAGAAAGACCTGCTCACAAAATAAGGTAGAGGGTGATGGAGGAAGATTTCCAACACCTCTGCTCTCCACACACACAAGCATGTGCATAGACACCAACACACCATACATTACAGCTGCATCACACACACACACACACACACACACACACACACACACAAACCTATGTTGTGTTATTCAAAACATAAACTGGGAGCTGTATGATTTCACTGCACACTGAACTCCCTGAAGTAGAAGCTGTGAGCAAGCACTGACTGTGCATTCAGCCAGGTGGGGCATCCACTAGGCATGCTGGACCCTAAAATGCACTCATTTCTTGCTACACAGATACTAACTTATTTGTCTTTACATCAATACAGGCATAAAGAATAACTTAAAATGCTTTTTAATGGGGCTAAGACAAAGGTACCTAACGAGGCCATCCACAATAAGTCCCTGAAGCCAGGCAGAATCTCCCAAGAATTGAACCAGACTGGGTCACTCATGCTAGGTGGTTTGTCTCTCAGGTCCTTGTGACCTAATTACATTAAAACCTTTTAAGCACACTCGAATGACATTTAATCGACTATTGTTAGACATAAGAAGATACTACAGCCACAGTTATTTTCATAAGTATCTCTAACTGGGAGGATAACTAGATAGCAAACAACTCACGTTTCGAAAAAGATAAACGGGAGGAGGAGGAAACTAACTTTTTGTGATTCTTTTCTAGGCTTCAGGGTTTTGATCCATAGGCTCTTCTGGAAACAAGTCAGGCATGAAATAAAGATAACATCCATGCAAGACTTCCAGCAGCATAATGGAGACAGGCTTTATTCAAATTGCTTTGCATGAAAACTCACTTATTCTTTGCACAAAACTTGTAGTTGCGATGAAACTCAAGCAAGTTTAACAATGACCCCAAAATGGGAGGAATGAATTGGTTGAGCGGAGGAGGGATCGGACAGCTTAGGGAAACAGGATGGGCAGTCACTCCTAAGTACAGTGTTGGGAGCTGAGGTGGTGGGTGGGCTCAGCCTTCTGACTCCTGCTTTCGGCTGTGCTCCTTGCTGCCTTCTCAATCTCTTCTTCAGGCAGGCCTGCTCCACCTGGTGGAGAAAAGGTCTGGAAAGTTTATTGTCGCTGTCTTTGTGTGGGTTCCTCAAAGCCATCTCCCAGGTAAGAATTCCGGAGCGCTGCCTTATTTGGAGGGTGATCTCAGAACTGGTAATGAGGAAGTAGGAAAATGAGCCCAGCCGGGTGTGGGTGGGTGTGTCAGGGAGGTGGCTGCAGCGGAAGCAGCTAGATCTCAAACTTAGCAGGATGCCTCAGAAAGAATGTGTGAAACAGCCCTCAGATTTCTTCTCCTATGGAATAAGAACTCTAGCTCTCTTCCTCCTGAGTTGGTCTAAGGGTGATGACCAAGTAGGCTTTCCAGGCCAGAGAACGGCTTTATGTTGGAAGACCCAAGAATCTCCTATCCCCATAATCAGAAACTGTGTGCAATTGACTTCAAGGATAGACCATACCTACTATGACTACAACTCCTTTCAACTCTGTAGTTCGCAAAGCAGTACAGAGTTGTTTCTGCAGCTCCAGCCCCAGAGAGCCCATTGAGCTGCCCACAGCTAAGATCATATGACCACTGTGGACCAATCACAGGTCCTCAGGGGATCAGGAGACTGCTCCATAGGAAGAAGGGTTGCTCACCTGTTGGAATGGAAAACTTAGTTCTCCCTGTTCCTTTCCCTTGCGCTTTTATGTACCTAAAGCCACATTCAACCCGTAGATATTGAGTTATGAGAAGGGTTGGGTTTGCTCTGCCCAGCAGCCAGGGCACCAGCTGACACGAACTCGTCTGCTCTCCAGCTTTCAGCAGCTTGATCCCCTTGCAGAAAGAAAACAGTCATTATCAAAAAGCCAATTGTCGTTATGCCTCTTTAGAAAAATTTCCATTAGAGATAAAGCAAATTTTAATTAGATTAAGTATCCAATTACTGTAATTACATTTTTTAAAAATTCACATCAGGAAGATGACCCTTTTAAAAAGGGTTACAGGAATAATTAGTGTATTCATATTAACCAAAATGTATTGGGTAATATTTATACCCAGAAGACAAAGTACATTCTACACATTCCACCTTTGGGGAAAGCTTGCGAATGTGTTGGCAGTGGCATGAATATTTATAGGCTAGAGTGTGCTTTAGCGAGATTATGTGAGGAAGCATTTAAATGCTCGCCCATTTTTACCCAGGGGTAAAGTATACAGAAAACGTAGCTCGGAGATTATGGATATGCAAAGTGTGACTTAAGCGGGGAATTTCTATTAGTTTGCTTAATTAATTGGCGCCAAAGACTATTTCCCCTTATTCAGGGCAGAAAGAAGGTATCTGGCTATGACTTCTCTTTGGAAGCAGAGAGGTCATTGTCCCCTTGCCCACTAGCCACCAGGAAGCCCCTGTCTTCATATTCCTTACTTTTGCCTACCCTGCCCCACTGGGGAAGGAATCTGGTATTTAGAGGTTTTCTACCCAAAGCTTTTCCTCGGATTCCAACTTTCTTCCTCCAGGCCTGCCTTTTAGCCGCAGCTGCTACAGCTGTTCTGTCACGCATGCGCAAGCTCCCTCAAGCGCACTGGGAGGGATGCCCACAGTTTCCATTTTACAGATGAGAAACTCAATGGCTTCTGGGTGCTGCACTACAGAACTGGTCTCCCCGGAATCTCTGCTGACTGACTCCAGTCCTATGAGGCCTCTCCTCTACCTGTCAGGAAGTTGCCCTGTGCCTGCCCTTCTGCACAAGAGATGTCTCACCTCTGCGGCCACTGATTTTCATCTAAATAGGCCTCTCTTTTGCTGTTAGAGCATATACTATCTTTCAAACCAAAGTCTGAGTGGGAAACAGTTAGGTATTTGCACCCTGGTGCTAAAAGGAACCAGGAGATGGGCTTTGTTGGACCGCACATTGAGAACTAGAGATTCTCATTGTGGAAAACATCAATAAATGGTATGCAATGACTTTGGATACCCACAATTGTCAGGTGCTTGACACTCCCCTTTTTACTCATCTTTTAAAGTGTGGGTCCAGTACAGCGTCTTCTATGTATCCCACCCGTGTTTTTTTGTTTCTTTTTTAGTTCCTCTTCTGAGGACTTTGTAGTTACAAGCCCCTCCCTTCTCCTTTATGTTCTGGTTACTTGGATATCATTTCTTTAAAGATTGCACCATTTCTTGTCTATAGTAAGATCTGTGACTCTTCACAATGGGACTGTCATCATTCCGTATGCACTCTTCTTTAAAGTCTTTTATTAGGCGGATCAGTAGTTCAAGGTCATTCTCTGCTATACAGATTTCAAAGCCAACAGGTGCTAGAGACTGTATTAAAAAAAAAATCAAGCCAGGTGTGTTGGCTTGTGCCTTTAATCCATAGCTCATGGGAAGCAGAGGCTGCCAGATCTTTGTGAGATCAAGACTGTCCTGGTTTATACATTGAGTTCTAGGCCAACTGTGGCTATACAGTGAGTCCATGTTTCAAAGGTGCGGGGGGGGGGGGAAATCGGTGTATGTCTGTGAAATCAGTACTCTAGCACTTTAAGATACTTTCTATGAAAGCCAGTTCTTGCTCAGCTGGGCCATGGGAGAAGATGCAATTCTGGGGGTGCCATATAGGTAAGAAATTCTAACAAATCCAAAAGGAATAGTACCAGAGGAATCTATCAGAAGGAAGACTCAGCATGAGCCAGAGTCCAGGAGAACTTTCCAGGAGATGTTCATATTTGTATGGACCCTATATTTGGGGAAGATTGGCTATGAAAGGGGGACAAGTGAAGGAAATTGGGTAAATGAGCAATGTGAATTACAAAGAACAGAGCTCATGCTGACCTAGAAAGGAGATGATATTTTAGGCAAAAGAATGAATTATACAGACCCTTAAAGGGGAGGCCAGTAGGTTGGGAAGAGTATGGCAACCAATGGGAACAGAAAAGGGCCCAGAGCTCATGCTGCGCCCTGGTGTGAGGCTGATGGGACCTAGAAACCTGTGGACAGGAAGCCTATCCAAATGGTATCTTTTTTTGTTTTGTTTTGTTTTCTCGGATCTTTCCTTGTTTTCATCTTGCTGATTTCTCTCATATCTTATTTTCGCATCTCGGGTGAAATCCCTCCTCCTACAAACCTCCCATGAGAGTTCTCTGTTCTCGTACTTCTCTCTCCAGTCCTGTGTGCACCTGCCTTCCAGGGAGGCCTCACGTTCAGGAAACAAAGAAACAGCTGCCACTTTAATCCAATCACTTCAGTTACTTATGAGTAAATACCTTGGAATTATATTTCCTGCTACCTCCATTTTCTCTGTAAAAACTTTACAAGCATTCTTATATTAAAGAAGTTTTAACTCCAGGATTAATTTCAGGGACCTAGCATAGCCGCTAATCACCAAGGTCACCAACAAGAAATCCCCCCCCCATTGAGGACCTCAATTGCCCCCTTGGTCTAATAACTGAGGGTCTCTTAGTTCCCCCTCCTCTCTCCTGCCCACTTTTACTCTCCTAGAATGGGTCTCTTAGAGGCCTCCAGTCTCAAGAGATGCTGTGGGGATGCCAAGGCCATCCCAGAATGTTCTCGTAGAAAGATGCTGTTTGTTTCCAGGCAGAGAACAAGTATCTGTAGTTATCTGTGATTCCTAGTTATCTTCATGTCCCTTTGCCAATCTGGAATGATTTCCAACACTCAAAAGTCCTTTCAAGAACCTTTTCCTTAATGAATGGTCTGAATATATCCTTCTGCCAGGAGGACCGTTGCATTGGGAAACACACTCCCTTGATGTGCTGTCTCTACACCATTTCTTTAACATGTGCCTGAGCACAGGCTGGCTCCTTTCCTCTATGCTGACTCCAGGCTGAGTCCTCAGTATGTGGCCCTCAGGTCTGTTCTAGGTCTGGGCTTTGCTCTAATATTTGTCCCTCTTGCTTCTAGATTTTCCATCTTTTTTTCTGACTTTTCTGCTAACCACACAAACATGTTTGTTTCTTACCTTAAAAAAGAAAAAGCAGCCCTAACCAGATATGATGACACATGCCAGTGATCCAGCACCTTAGGAGATAGAGGCAGGAGGATTGGAAGTTCAAAGACAGCCTCGGCTACATGGCAAGTTCTAGGCTAGCCTGAGCTATGTAAGACTCTGTCTTAAAAAACAAAACAAAAAACAAAACAAAACAAAGAATGAATACAGCCTTCCTCAACTTTCAGACACCCCAGACACCCCAGATCACCACAGTGCTTTTATTCACTTCTTTCCTATAAATCATACACAGAATGGACTTGACTTGCCAGCTCTACTTCCTTGCCATTTGTTCAGTACTTAGCTCATGCCCATCAAACTTGTGATCTCAGTTCTCCAATATATTTATATTTATATAAATAAATATATATTTAAAAACTAAGACAAGACCTGCATTTTTCTAGAGTATTTTAATTATAGTATACTTCTGGAACCAGGATGCTATAGGCCACACAGCACAGCCAGCCAAGTCACCACTGGAGTAGCCAATCAACTCCACCCACTAAGCAGGCTCCTGTCACTTCCAGGACCACAATTCATCTGGGCGCAACACTGAATGTGGACGTAACTAGGTACTCTGGACTATGATTTTGTATTTTCACATTTTACTTGGTGACTTCTCTGGTCTAATGTGATCATGATTTCTGTCCATTCACTGTGGCTACTGGATGAAATATAACCCATCAGTTCATTCAATTTCATATGGTCCTCAATCCCCATACCTGTTAACATATCTCATTTCTTATCCCCCACTTCCTCCTTCTTGTCCTCTCCTCCTGTCTGTACTTCTCTTAACTTTCTTCTTCTAGTGGCTACTTGGCTATTTCCTCTGGGGTGTTTCCTTTGCGTTTTTTTCCCTAACAAGGATCTATTTACCTTCCCATGGCTCAAAGCCTAGGAATGTAATTAGGTGTACAAGTCAACCTTCCTCCATGCTTTCAAATAGCTACTTCTATATGAACAAACAGCAAATCACCACCACTACTAACAACAACAAAATATAGTTCCAGGAGCTGGGGAGATGACTCAATCAGTACAGTGCTTTGTCTTACAAGTGTGAGGAACCAGGTTCAATGCCCAGAACTTGTTAAAAAACAAAAACAAACAGGCACAGTAGAACATGCTTTTTAGCCCAGTGCTGGGAAGTGAAAATAGGTGGATCCTAGGGCTTGTTGGCCAGCTACCCTACCTAGACTAATCTCCTTAGTGACCTCCAAAGCCAGCGAGAGACCCTGCCTCAAATATAAGATGGATGGTGTTCCTGTGACACTTGAAGTTTCCTGAGGTTGTTCTCTTGGTCTCCATATGCATTTGATCTCACACACACACACACCCACACACACACACACCCACACACACACCCCTCCTTAAAAGAACTTATCATCTAGTTTTTATATCTCTATACATATTACCTTCCAATCTTCTAACTCACTCAAAAATTTAACATCTGGGTTGTTATCTTCATCTGCCTATTTCTGTCCCACTTGGGAACTTCAACATAGCACTGTTAACTAGATTTCCACTATTAACCCCTTACTTTCCCCAAACACTCTTCTAATGCCTTCTTCTCCCAGACCTACTTACTATCGATTATATTACTGATTATATTACTGACCTCAACCTATACATCTTTTCTAAGATGAGCATATGTTTGGTTAGACATTTCTATGTGGTTATTTTATGGAACACCAAACTCAAAACTTGAACTCATGATCTTCTCACCAACTTTATCATGTTCTGAAAGTTTTTGCTATATAGAATCACTGCCTGCCTATCCAGTCACATAAACTAGAATTTGGAAGGTTGCTCAAGATTCCTCTGTATCTCTTGGTAGCCTCATGCCCTCTGTAATCACCCTTCATAATCTGTACCTGTTGTCTGTGAGCCAACAGAGCTTCTCTGGTCCAATCCCTGTGGAGAGTAAAACTGGTAGTTCTAGGGCAAGTTTCCCTGGGTTCAAACCACAGCTTCCAATTTCTAGTAGGTAGTTTTTGGCAAGTTTCTTAAACTTTTTTGCCTTGTTTTTCTCATCTCTCGGATGGTCATATAATATTGCTTACTTATTATAGTTACTAGGACAACTAATTGAATTACGTTTGCTGGTTAGTTTTTGTCAACTTGACACCAAGTAGAGTCACCTGGGAGGAAGGAGCCTCAATTAAGGACTTACCTCTATCAGATTTTCTTGTGGGTATCTTACTGGCCGTTGTAAGTAAAGGCCCAACTCACTGTGGGTGGTGCTATCCCTGGCAGATGGGCTAGAGTTATGTAAAAAAAGTAGCTGAGCAAGCCGGAAGAATAAACTAGCATTTCTCCATGGTCTCTGCCTTAGACTCTGCCTCGGTTTCCCTTGATGGTGTACTGGAAACTGTAAGCCAAATAAACTGTGTCCTAGTCTGGGTTGGTTTCAGTCATGGAGTTTATCCCAGCAGCAGAAAAGTGACTAGGGCAATATGTTTGTCCCTGAGAACATTGTAAGTACTTAATAGCGTTAGTGATGTGGACGGCATAAATGGTAAGGCTGTCTGGAGGGTGGCAGCAGGGACAAACGTCTGTTAGGAAAGAGGTTTGAAGGATATTTACTTCTTTTTGTCTGTTTGTTTGTTTTGAGACTGGGTCTCTCTATGCAGCACTGGCTAGCTTAGAACTCACTGTGTAGACCAGGCTGACCTTGAAATCACAGAGATCCACCTGGCTAAGCCTCCCAAGTTCTGGGACTAAAGGCGCATACCACCATGCCTGGCTTGGATATCTGCTTAGCTAGACCTTCAACCAGTCCTTCTTTATTCAGCTGCATGCCATACCCTGACCTTCAAAGATATCTTGTGCTGCTAATTACTAGAATTTGTAGGTTCTTGGGAGCAAATTAGTTTGCTTCATAGAGGCTTTCCTTTTGTAGTCAATTAACCTTTCATGTATATCCTTCACTATCTTATCAGCGGCTTACGTTACACGTGACTACAGAGTCTCTAAAACGAGACCAACTAGGACTACACAATCTGAAATGTGTTGGATATATCAGTTTACATAAAACTTATTTTAATTCCACATGTTTATTTTAACCCTTTCAGTGTGGCTATGAGAAAATCTGACATCATGCATCTGTTTGATGATGTTGCTGTATGCACTTTACATAGTGTTGGCCCTTCTCATCTGATATCCTGGTTTCTACCATTCTCTTTAGTCTTGTGGGTGTATACAGTTTTTCATTATGGGGAGGTGTCTGGAGAAAGCAAAGATAAATGCATGTGTTACACCCCTCACATTTAACTGGAAGTTCTACCTATGCTTTTCAGAATCTAGTTCTGAGATCTACTGTCTCACCGCTTTATGTCTGGTCACCAATTGGATGTCCAGCTAAAATACTGATAGTTCTCTGAACATGGCAGGAAGCTTTGGGCTCTCCTGCCCTAGTGTTCCTTGTTTGCTTTTCCTGAAATACTCTCCTAATCCCTCTCACCTGTCTGCCTGTTAAAAGATCTCAAATTTCACCTCATCAGTCTCTCCTGACTCCTCTTTGCAGCTCAGCTGACTGTGGAGTCCAGAGTTTTGTTTAGACACCTTCCTGTTTCTTAGTGAACCCATCTGATTCATCACATCCTTTGCTCACTTCAGTGTTGGATATGTGGTTAAAAACCAAAAGAACGTTTGTTAAAAGGTCAGAAACAGGAGGCATAGAGCCAAGTTTTTGTAACATGAAGAAGCTGACTGAAAAGTTTCATAAGTACAGTTGTTCTAAACTGTTACTTCTGATGAATTTTTGACAGATGAGGATGACATCAGGAGTTTTCCAGGTAGAGGAAAAAAGTTGAACAAAAGTCCCCTTGAAACAGGAAAATGGTAGCAGATAATGAGTCACCCAGTTTCCACGGAACATTGGTTAAACTGGACCATGCAGGGCCTTGAGGTCAGAAAAAGGTTTGTTGTTGTTCTGAAGGTCATGGTAGCTTCTGGGAGGCTTTAAGCTACGGCGAGAGCTCAAAAGTCCTGCATTTTTTGTTTTATCACCTTTGGTTGCAGATGAAGCGGGTGTGCATGAGTTGGGAAAGTGAGTTCCTCTTGCTAAGAAGGCAAAGATTTAGTGGTGGGTAGTGAGGAGGGATGGAGAGAAGCACAAAAATGCCAAGTTTAGGTACTAAGATGCTCTGGGTGAGAGCGGGACGCGGGGCGGGCTGGAAGACGGGAGTTTGCGGTTGGCACACACCGCACAGCCCCGGGCGCGGGCGTAGCTGAGGGCACGCGCCTTGTCCCTTACGCGCCGCCGTCCGCGCAGCCCGCGGGTGGGTTGTGAGCCGGCGCGTGTGTGCTGCGGTTCCGGTTCCGGTTCCGACTCCTGGGTCCCGCGGTGCGCAGCCATGGCGTACTCTACGGTGCAGAGGGTGGCACTGGCCTCGGGGCTGGTCCTGGCTGCATCGCTGCTGCTGCCTAAAGCCTTCTTGTCCCGCGGCAAGCGGCCGGAGCCTCCGGGCCCCGAAGGTGAGCGCCGGCTGGGCAGCCTGGGTGCTCGCAGGCAGTTACAGCTCCCAGGCCCACATTCCTCCCCTCAGTGGTTTGCATGTCATCTTACCACCTGTGCTTGAACACCGAGGCAGCAGGTTACCCCGTAATGCCGTGCGTTGTAGGAATCTTAGTTGGTAGTAGAGTTTCAGCTTGGTTTTGGGTGCTCACTGGTTCAGCTTCTCTTTGCCATTTACAGCACAACTTGACCTGGGATTGGTGGTGCATGCCTGTAGTGCTCCCATTCCAAAGTCAGGAGGATCACTGTAAGTTCACTGCCAGTCTGGTCTGCTAAATGAATTCTAGGCCAGCCAGGTCTACATAGTAAGACATTGTCTCAAAGCAACAACAAACAGCAATATTATGTTTAATAACTTAACGTTTTTGTTTCTGAGGTAGAGACGAACAAGATACTGTATTTCTCGTGCTTAAAGATGTGTCTGTTAATATTTGGTTCTTGGCATAAGTGTGATATTTCAAAATCAGCCCCTTTGACTGCTACATTCTGGCAATTTTGCAGAATCAATGTTAATGCATGGTCCCGAATGCTTGGAGAAGGGACCAGAACAATTCGCTATTGCTCACCAAGTTCTGCTGGTAACTCTATCTTGTGAATAATCTGTGTAACATCCTTGAGTCATGTGAACAGTCTGTGAGCATTTCTCTGATTTCAGCTTTTTGGTTGCTGGACAGCTCCCTTTGAACTGTAATCCTCTTTGATTTTGTGCATATTGGCTGCCCTATCCTCTGGAGCATTAGAGATTAAAAATACTATAAATGCAAAGTGCAGTGCTCTAGGGGCTAGGGGCAGGTTGAGCACATTATTCTGCCTATAGATGCGTTTGAGCTGTGCTTGTAAAGCTGCCATTTCCCCCCTTTCTGTCATTACACAAATTTAAAAAGATATGCTCATTTTTTTTCCTATTGGTGGTTTTTGTCTTGAAGAAGAGTAAATCTATGATGATCCTGAACAGTGAAGAGTTTTAAAACCTTTTTTACCCGGTTGAAGTTTTTCAAAGATGTATTATTGAATGTGAGTGGAAGACACAATTCTACTCCGTGTTGTAGAGGGTATGGAGAGCATGCGGACATGATTCCTTTCCTTGAGAACCCAAGTACTGACCGTCAGTGTTTCCATCTTGAGGTCTTCGCCCTTTCTATGTTCTTCATTCCTGAAATGCTTATCTCTTGCTTTCCTCTCATCAGTCAAGTTTCTGTTTAGATGTAGCCTCCTTAGACTTTTCCAGTTGACCCCAGTTAGAGTAAAGCTTCGCTCAGGACCACTTTAAAGCTAGTCTTGACTAACGGTTATGGTACATCCTACCACGTGTCATACACACATTGTGCAGAGAGTCACTGAATTCCAAGTAACAGGAATTAAATCCCCGCCTTGGGAACTCCTGGTGTAGTAGGTTTAGTTGAGGAAAACTGATGTGAGTACCGAAGCGCCAGTTGCTGGTATCCATTCTGGTCTGCATTGGGAACAAATGGAGATGTAACGTGCAACAGTCTGTTATTAGAACTTAACAAATATTTTTTTTTATAGAGGAGTTTTTTCTTTCTTTTTACCCCTTAATATCTAATACATGTACCATGAAATTTGTTTATTTAAGCACATAAGTCAATTTATTTTTCATATCCACAGTTGTGTAGCCATTACCCTAATAAGTTTTAGAACATTTCATCACCTCCATTTCATCATTTATTCCCCCATCTTTAGTCAAGGGCAACCCGTCATCTTTTTCTGCCTCTGTAGAATTACTTATGCTCTTCCTAATTGGCCTCTTTAAACTAACATAATGTCTCAAGGTTCATTTTAGTATGTGTTTCATTCCTTTTAATGACTGAATACTAGTCCATTGTGTTGATATGTAACATTTTACTGATTTTTTTTGTTAGTTGATGGACATTTGGGTTGTTTTACCTTTCAGCTCTTAGAACTAATGCTACCATTTGTTTAAAGATTTCTGTGTGGGCTTACATTTGTGACTGAAACTAAGAATGTGATTTCCTGGTATATAGTTATGTTTTACTTTTTGAGAAACTGCCAGACAGTTAACAAAGAGACTTTACCATTTTACAGGCCTGCCAACAGTATGTGAGGGTTCTGATTTCTCTAGATTTTGCCAAACTATAGGGACAAAGTTGAAATGGCTGCAGCCATCTTGGGTCATAACCGTAACTACTCTTGAGTAATTCTAGTGCATTTCCTGGCATAGTTTGTAGACAAAACCTTTAGAGTGGTGTGTGGGACTGTTTGAGCAGAGCCTGGTACTGTAGGGGATGTGCCTGCCGTCTTTGGCATTAGCTTGAGACAAACATGGTGTATTCCTGGTTTGGAGAAATCATTATGTCCTAATGGTGACAAAAGCCCCCTTCTTCTGACCCAGATAATAGAGAGTCACCAGTCTTTTTTGCTGTCTTGACCACCACATTTTTGTCAGTAAGTCCCAAATAAATGATGCTGCAGTCCTGGGTCTGTCTACCTTTCTTTGGTCTCGTATCACCTTGCAGCTGATGTAGGCACTGGATTAGATTTTTTTTTTCTTCAGAACCTTGATTACCTGTCCTTCTGATTACAGCCATCCTAATGAGTTGAAAGTGGTATCTCCTTGTGGTAGTATTTGTATCTCTCTGATGACTGATGGCATTAGAGAACTCTGTGTGTGTGTGTGCTTTTGCATTATTTTCTGTAGAGAAATATCCAAGTCTTTTAAGAATTGGGAAGCTTGTCATTTTGTTGTTGAGTTTTACACGCTATATATTCCACTTACTTGTCCATTATCTTCTCCCATTCAGTGTGTTGTGCTCACTTTTCTTCAAAATAAGGAAAGTTTTAAATTTGGATGAATTTCAGTTTGTTTTCTTTTGTTGCTTTTAGTGTCGGATATGTCTAGGACAAATAAATCATTATCTTATCTGAAGATTTATTCCCTTGTTTGCGAATTCTGTGCTTATGCTCCTGCATTTATGTTTTTGGACCTTTGAAGTTATTTTTTGGAATATAATAGGAGGTAAGAGTCCAAATCCATATGGGGCTACATGTGTTTCCAGCACCATTTATTGAAAAGACTGTTCTTTCTTGTTGAATTGTTCTTGGCATCATGTAAAAACTCAGCCAGAAACATGAGTTCATACCTGGATTCTCCATTTTGTTCCAGTAGGCTATACATTGATCTTTTGAAACCACAAAGCTGCAGGCCCCTAAGTTTTTTCTTTTGCAAGATGCTTTAGGATTTTCTGGGTCCTATGACCAGCATTTCAGTGTTAATTTTATGACTATTTCATTGAATCCTGAAAGAAAACAACAACAATAAAGAGCCAAAAGATAGCCAGGACTTTACGAGAGTACTGCTGTCTTACCAATGTTAAGCTTTTAGTCTGTGAACACAGGATTTCTATTTATCTAGATCTTTTTCTTTTGAAGAACTTTTAGTTTCAGTATTTAAGCCAGTGGTTCTCAACCTGTGGGTCTTGAACCCTTTGGGGGTTATGCAAACCTTTCATAGGGGTCTCCTAAGACCATCTGCATAGTAGATATTTACATTACAATTCATAACAGTAGCAAAATTGCAGTTATGAAGCAGCAATGAAAATAATTTTATGATTGTGGGTCACCACAGCATGAGGAACTGTATTAAAGGGTCGCAGCATTAGGCAGGTTGAGAACCACTGATTTAAGCCTTACTTTGTTAAATATACCTCTAACTATTTTCTTTTTAATGCTTTATTGTGAATTGAATTATTACTTTTGAGATTGTTCTTTGCTAGACCATAGCTACATGATGCTTGTGTTTTGATCCTGTATTTTGCCACTTGCTGAACTTGTTTATTAGCTTTTTGAACATCATTATGCTGTCTTCAAATGAGATAGTTTTAATTTTCATTCTGTTCTACATCCCTTTTGTTTCTTTTTCTTGCTTAACTGGACTAGCTGGGGTCTCTAGTACCAGTGTAGAATTGAAGTGATAAAAACAAATATTCGATCTTGTTTCTGATCTTAAGAAGAATTTTTTTTTGTACCATCGAATATAGTGTGGGTAGGGATGACTTAGCTGTCCTTTATTGGATTGAGGAAATTTCCTTCTGTTTATAGTTTGTTGGATATTTTAAATCATGGGTTGGATATTGAATTTCACCAAACGCTTTTTTATTGTCAAGATGATTGTGTTGTTTGTTCTCAATTCTATTATTTTGGTATTTATATTGATTGATTTTTAGATATTAAACCAATCTTGCATTCTTTGGATGCAATGAGGAGACAACGCTAAAGTGTGTTCTGTGTGTGTGTTTTTTTCTTTCCTTCCTTCCTTCCTTCCTCCCTTCCCTTCCCTTCCCTTCCCTTCCCTTCCCTCCCTTCCCCTCCCCTCCCCTCCCCTCCCCTCCCTTCCCTCTTTTCTTTTTTTCTTTTCTTTCTTTTCTTTTCTTTTCTTTTCTTTTCTTCTCTTTTTCTTTCTCTTCTTTCTTTTCTTTCTCTTTTCTTTTCTTTTCTTTTCTTTTCTTTTCTTTTCTTTTCTTTTCTTTTCTTTACAGTTGAGGACTAGGACTAGAGTGACCCGAGGTTCCCCTGACACCCTGATGTACAGAGAAGGAACTTGGCATCTTCTCTAAACCAAGAATATGGTTGTCAGAGCCAGTAATAGCCTGGGGCCAGGGCCTTAGGGCAGCTGTGGTTTAGGATCCAGAGAGCCCAACTCTTCGCACTCTGTGGGGCTATGGTTATCCATCCCAAGGCCCTTGAGATACCCTTTGCAACACTGTCAGATTAGCTTCCCACTGACTTTGTCTCATTGTTTGATTTTTTTTTTTCTGACATTGTCTATTTTCCCTTTTAGGAAAAACTGTATATAAGATGCTGTACTTCTTAATATGCTTGCTTGGCATAAGACATCATTTATGCAAGACCATCACTTATGCAAGTGCTGTGGAAGCTGCATGTTTTTCAGGAAAAAGGTTGTTGTCATATCCAGGTCAATACCATGAACATCACATTTTTGCATGACCTGAGCCCAGCTTTCCTGTCTTCTTTATCTTCTCATCTCCTGGCTTTCCCTTAAGACCCTGTCATTGAAAAGGGACCTGTCATTAACCATCCAGTGGAAGGGAATTTCAGGTAGAGGAGAAACATAGAGTCTTGAGAAAGGCAGACAAGTTTTGAGATCTCAGACCAAAGACATTGACAGAGATAAGACCAAATAGTTGGAATATTTTTCTATTGTTGAAGAGTCTGGATTTTATCCTAGGCATCATAAATTACAAGAGAAGAAAAGCATTCAGTTTCAAATGGAAGTGCAGTGGAAGCTACATGTTCTTCAGGGAAAAGGTTGTTATCATATCTAGGTCAGTACCATGACAATCACTAAGTCAGTATCCTTGAGTTCATCAGCTAGCATGGTTTTAAGTGAGAGAAGATGTAGCCTGAGCTGTCTGCCAGGAAGGAATTTATTGTATTGTGAAAATGAAAAGACTGTTAGAACTGGCATCCAACATGGCTTGAGCCATAGATTGTCTCATCGGAGCTCAGCTTTATACTGTGCCCTTTTCACTTCTGGGTTCCTTCTCAAAGGGACTCATCCATCTTTGACTCATCTATCTCTGTCTGCTTTCTCAGAATCTGAACAATGGCTGTACCAGTTCAAGGCATTGCATGCTCACATCCTGCTCTCTGTAGAAACAGAGAGGGTCTCTTCCCCCTACTCACACTTGACCCCTACTCCATTTTGGCAGAGAAATTTCACCTTATGTCTTGGATTAAGTTACTTGTGGTGCTATGAGGAGAAAGGATATGCTGGATATCCTGGTCCCAAAGGGAGATATTGTACCAGGACGAGGAAGC
The DNA here is from genome assembly GCA_026225945.1 of Cricetomys ansorgei. Lineage (NCBI taxonomy): Eukaryota > Metazoa > Chordata > Mammalia > Rodentia > Nesomyidae > Cricetomys > Cricetomys ansorgei. The sequence continues at coordinate 2,702,991 of JAMJFZ010000597.1, read as the reverse complement.
CTGCCACTATTGTGAGGGGGGAGAAAAGCAATTACAAGGACTGTTTTTTATGTAGAAGTGTCAGGAGAGAGAGAGAGGGAGAGGGAAGCACTGTGAACTGTCCTCAGCCTTTGGTGAGTGGGCAGGCGCTGATATCCTTTACCTCAGTGGGAATGGAGAAGGAAGAAGACCATGAGAATTTATTACTTGTTCCTTCAGCGTTTTATTTCTTCCTGCTGTGACATCTCTAGCTCCCTCATCCACTCCTCTTATAATGTAGTTGGAAATGGCTACACACAGGCTGCATTAGAAAGGGCTTCTAGAGCTGCAAAGGGCAGCAGCTTTAAAGCAGTCTGCTCTGAAACAATCATCTCCTTTCATACTCCTTTTTACTAATTGAGAACTGAGTTTGCTGTAAGTCTGTGGCAATCTCTTTGCTGACTTTGCTGTAGTATATTAAAACTCCAGGCTGTTGACCCTGTTGGTAGAATATGTAGAAGCTAAATGCCAAGTTCTGCTTTCTCTGCATCAATTTTCATCACGAGACAAGATTCCTTTTTGCTCTAAATCTCACTAAGAACACTGTTTCTTTTGCTGGCATTTTTGCAGATCTTAACTTATTTTGGGCCTTGGCCTCCTTGCCTAGCTTTTGGAAGTCCCGAGTCATTCATGCTGATTGCTTCTGTGTTTGTTCATTGTTCTGACCTTTACAATGACTCATTTGCTGACTTCACTTTATATTTATATTTGCTTTTCCATCTTTCTTTCCTGCCTACTGAGACTTTTTAAAATGCCCAACCACAAATGTACTTTAAGAGCTTTCCTCTTAGGGTCTCATGCCATGGAATTGAGTCTCTTTCTTTTAAAAACTTTTTAATCTTGTCTTCCTGAGTTTGTACCACACAGCCCTTACTCCTGTTGCTACAGCCACTAAGAAAGCATACATTTCTTCTTGGTCACAGTAGTGATCCCTCTGCCTACCTTACATACCTTTGTGGAACATAAACATCAGCACACAGTGTTAGTTGAATCAGACTTTGAATGACTTCAGGGTAGTTGAATCATTCAAATGGCTAGAACTGGCATCAGCAGAGTCTTGTCCACCACCTGCACTGGCTAGGAGCCTTTCTTGCTCCCACAGTCACATATCTGAACATACCATGCTGTCTAATGTCCTTTAATACTTACACAAGGCAGTTCTTCACTGGTCACTTCCCAGGAACCTTATTCCCTGGAATAATAGCTCAGTCCCTTTTTACCACTATGTACTTCAGTGGTGCGGGGCTCATATAGTCTTGATTTCTCTGAGATATAGAAATGCATACATATGCATTATATGCCAAATATATCTGATTATTCTATGTAACTTTAGTTAGCGCCTTATGTATTGCTATATAACGGCCCAAGGACAGATGTCTTATTATGTCGGTTCTCTTTAAAAACATCAGATACCTGCTCTGAATGACTGTTCAAAGAACTTAGGAGATGGTAGCCTTGCAGGAGACTGATGAGCAAGAATCAATCAGAGCTATTCTAGCTCCGATGTTAAGTCATGTTAAGTATTTGCTGCTACAACCTCAGTGTTCAGAGAGATGCTTCTGCATCTTAAGGAATTGGCCATTAAGACCATTCTTGAATTGTGGTTAGCAGAGATACAAACACATCCAGTTCTTTATTGATTTATTTACCCCATTAAGACCTTTCATGAACTGCTCTAATGAGAAATATAAACACATCCAGTTCTTTATTGATTTATTTGCTCAAGAACGAAATGCTACAGATGGTTAATGCTACTTTCAGAAAGCTCTTTTGTTAATAGTCCAAAAGTGTGTGTGTGCTTGTCTCATGAGCAGTAGGGTAGTTATTAACAAGGAAAGTAAAACTCACTCTGGAAAGCCATTAAGTTGTAAGTCAAATCTAAATGATATGCTAAAGGAAAATGATTGAGTCAAGTTACTTTATATTGAATATTTAAGTACTTTTAGAGGTTGTCACACAGCTTCCTTCTGGGTTGGAAAAACTATAAATTTGAATGTCTTTAGTATTTGTATTCTGGTCTTTTCATCTTCTTTAAAAATTTTGATCACATTATTTAGTTAGTAGGGTGGGTGTGAAGGTGTGTGCCACAATACAGGCTCTCCCTTCACTGTGCGGACTGAGGATCAAACTCAGGTCATCAGGCCTGGCAGCAGGGATGTTGGCCAACTGAGCTGTTACTGGTCCTCTTCTAATTTTTTATTTATTATTTGTGTATGATGTGTGTTGTGCATGTGTGCAGCACAGGTGTATGCACACACACACACATACACTCATGCACATGTTCCACAATACATGTGTGGCGGTCGGAGGACCTCAAGTGTCAGTCCCTGCCTTCCACCTTGTTCGAGACAGGGTCTCTTTGTTTGCAGCTGGGTACAACACTTTGTCTCCACTTCTCATCTCACCAAGGAAGTGCTAGCATTACAATCACAGGCTGCTGAGTCCAGATTTAGGTGAAATATAGGGATCCAAGCTTAGGGCCTCACTCTTGTGTGGTAAGTGCTTTTGCTGCCGAGCCTTCCACAAACCCCAATAAAGCATATCTTTAAAAATTCCCACAAATCCAATTATAGCATAAAACTTCATAATAGTAACAGATTGGAAATAACCTAAATGTTCTTTATCTGGAGAATGGGTAAATAATCTGAAGTTTGTTTAAGCTGCTGCACAGTAGTGTGGGTGACCTGAGCTATACATATCAGCATGGCTGCATTTCTGTACCAAGATATTGATCACTCCCAGATAAAAAGGTAAAAATAAAAAAAAAAAAAGAGGTGAGGAATTGAGAAGTATAATATATTGTCATGATATCAGGCTTTTAAAAAAATGTGATACAAAATATCTGAGACAGTCAATTTATAAACTTGTTTTTTTGAACAAGTCAACTTGTTTTTTGACTCTTATTTTTGGAGATTCTAGATTGGTTTGGCCTGCTAAACTGGATCTATGGTGAGGCAGTACATCATGGCAGGAACATATGAAGGGCAAAACCTCTTACATTAAGATCCGGAAAGCCAAAGTGTGAAAAGGGTGCTGGGTTCCCACAGTGCCCTTAGAGGCATGCCTCCAGGGACCTGAAGACCTACCATCAGGCCCCCACCTCTTAAGGGCCCATCAGTTTCCAACAGCACAATCCTGGACACCAAGGTTTTAACACATTGGCCTTTGGGAGACATTTAGGATCCAAAACACAGTAATGATTTTCAGTGATCAAGCCTCTAGGCTCTGCTTCATGGCTTTGATTTCTAACCCTCAGCAAATGTATCAGTTCTGCTACTTTCCAAAAGCCTTGGTAGCTTACTATGGGGAAAGGCCAGAAGTCTTAATGCCAAACAGTTCCCTCTCCAGCAGCAAGCATGGTGGCCAAGTACCAAGTGTTCAAATGTTTCAGGCTGGGATGTTAAAATGAAGGCTGGGACCAAAGCAAGAACTCAGAAGAGGAGAAGGAGCCATGTCAGTGACAGCCAGTTATAAGTAAATAGTATCGAACTAAAAAGAAGCGTATGCTGTTATACTTTGAGAGTAATGGTTTGGAATGTGTAAAGTATTTAAGACAAGAAGAAATGAAATGCATGGCAACCAGTTAAGGTCATACATTTAGGGTAAAAATGGCAAAATATTAAAATGAAAGACATAAACCTCCTGACTGAAAAATGTGATAAACTATATATACAACAAACCTAGAATTTAAACGAATTTAGGGAGCAGCTCAGTGTCATTAAATATGTGTTGTACATCTGTCACCACCCTTCATTCATAACATAAAGTCTCAAAACATTCAAGACAATAGTGTATGCATATTTATAGGATTTATTTTATGTGTATAAGTGTTTTGCACATAATGTCTGTCTGTGTACCATTGTAAACAATGCTCATGGAAGCCAGAAGAGGGTGTAGATCCCTCAGAATTGGAATTACAGATGGTTGTGAGCAGCCATGTGGGTTCTGGGAATTGAACCCGGGTCCACTGTAAGAACAGCAAATGTTCCTAACTATTGAGCCATCTCTCCAGCCTCAGTATTACATATTTTTTATGATTACTTAATCAATACAAATCATAATGACTTTACTCTAAGGCAGTATGAATTAGGTGTTGGTACGGTACACTGAGTGCATGAGACAGGCCCTGTTCCAAGCAACTTGGACACATAATGATTAGTTAGGGGATTGTTTGTGGAGATTTTAATCAAAGATGGGGAAAAAAAGACCTGGCTGGAGAGCAGAAAACATTAAATTAGTAGATAGTAAACGAGTTAGGTGGAAGGGGAATGTGAGAAGTTGGGCGTAAAGTCCACGTATACAGTATATTCCATAAGATTACATTGCTTAGTGATGGCGTCATCATCGTAATTTGTGTAAGATACTTTGATGTGTTACTAGCCATGCAATTTCAGAATATATTCCCATTGTTAAATGAAATGACTGTAATGAACACCAAACTCAGAGAGTGAGAGCAGGAGCCCTGGGTGCGAGGTGTGGAAGTGTGATATATCATCCATACTTTTGTATACTTGAATTTGCATACTTGAAAATTTTCTCTTTAAAAAAAATGTTTTTATTTCATGTGCATTGGTGTTTTGCCTGCATGTCTGTGTGAGAATGTCAGATCCCCTGGAACTGGAGTTACAGACAGTTGTGAACTGCCATGTGAGTACTGGAAATTGAACCTGGGTCTTCTGGAAGAGCAGCCAGTGCTCTTAACCACTAAGCCATCTCTCTAGCCCCTGAAAAATTTCTCTTTAAAAAAACTTTTGAAGTAGTAGTTTCCACGTGTTTTATTGTTGTTGACTTTTAAAACATTGAAGGTCATTTTGTTCTAAGAAACTTGGTTCACCAAGCTCTGAGAAGCGAGACTTCCCTATGGAGGCTGTTTACCTATATAAAGAGAATTCCTTTATCTTCAGTGTTCTGACCCCAGCCTACTGGCTCAAGTCCATCCTTGGTCACTGAGGTTTTAGGTCAAAGCCAAAGTTCAAGACAATGAATCTACAAAGGAAGTATTTGGGAGGTGAAAATGAGTTTCATTTTCAAGTTTGAGATGATAAACATACAAAAAGACATAAATTAATTGGTGTTGGAGATAAGACAAAGAGCTTAGGGGAAAAGTAAGGATTATAGTTATACACTTTAGAAATTATAATGAATTAATTAAGAATGAACACATTTGCAAAAGGGAGAGAGAGGTTGAGACAGAATCTTGGAGGAATTAAAGAACCACTCCAGCATACTGAGAAGGGCTAAGCTGAACTGACTAGGGAGCTTGAGAGAGTGATGTACCATACAGATCAAAATTTGGCAGAGGTTTGTTCAGATTGATATTTATTGAGTGACTAATACGTGGTAGTTGATAGCCACTTTCCTGTGTTGCAGAGAAACTGAAGCACAAGAACTGAGAAAAGTCACTGACTTAGTTGAGGCAGCCGGAACACATACTTCATCTTTGATACATACAAACACTTAGGGGTTGCTGCTTAGCTTTATATCATTTTAGTTAGTCTGTGTCTGACCCACCATACGTGTAGTGTTCAGTAGTGAACATGGAAACTACTACAATGAAGAATTCCTTCTAGGTTACAAAAGTTATTTTTATCATTTAGCCTGTATGTTCATTTCTCTCCAAATTATTTTTCCACTTTTCAAAGTGGCATTATCTATTTCAACAGCTCTGTGATGTCATGAGTAACCTTTTCATTCTAACATAGGTTTTGTCAATAACCTTTTGGGTCAGTTCTAGTGTATGTGTCTTCACTTCTTGCCTCATCAGGATTCATTCAGTGTTGGTTTTGAAAGCCTTATTCTGTCCTTACTCCCAAGAGTCACTCCTCAACTCCGTGTAAAGAAGTCCTGGGGAACTGGGGAGATGACTCAGTGGTTAAGACACGTGACATTTCTATAACAATGTCTCCATGCAGACCTTTTGCCCATTTTGAATTGGGTTGTCTTTTACTATAGAATGTTAAGATTCAATAGTAATTTAGATACTAGCCCTCATCAGATAAATGATTTGCAAGTCTTTCTCCCATTCAGTGGGTTGTATTCATTTCCTTGATGGTGTATTTTACAGGACAAAAATTTTAAATTTTAATTATGTCAAATTCACTTTCTTTTTGTTTGTTATTTGAGAAACCACTACCTAATCCAGGGTCATGAAGACGTATATTTATGTTTTCTCTAATTAAAAATGTTTACTTGTTATACTTAAGTCTTCCATCTATTTTATGTTAATTTTTAGTATAGTGTGAGAGATAGATCCATTTTCTTTATTGTTACATTTTACTATGGAATATGGTGTAGCTGTCCCTACACATTTGTTGAAAGGCTAGATACCCCCACCCCCACCCCTATGGTGGTTTGGATGAAAATGGCCATAGGCTCATAGGGAGTGGCACTGTTAGGAGGTGTGGCCTTGTTGGAAGAAGTGTGGCCTTATGGAGGAAGTGTGCCATTGGGGGAGGGCTTTGAGGTTTCAGAAGCTCAAGCCAGACCCAGTGGCCCCTCTCTCTGCTGCCTGCTGATCCAGATGTAGAACTCTCGGCTCTTTCTCTAGTACCATGTCTGTCTGTGTGCTACCATGCTTCCCTCCATGATGATAATGGACTAAACCTCTGAGCTGTAAGCCAGCCCCAATTAAGTGTTTTCCTTTATAAGAGTTGCTGTGGTCATAGTGTCTCTTCACAGCAATAAAACCCTAAGACAGGCCCCCTCCTTCAGATGTTTATGTGTACATGTGTGTGTTTTTCCTACAATAGGTAGCTACGTGGAAATTTAATTTATAAATTAGGTATAGTAAGACATACCAGCAACTAATAGTAAAATAGAACGATTGTAACAATATGCTGCAATGGAACTGGTAGCTGCATTACTCTTGAGCTCTGTGGCCATTATTAAGTAACATAAGGAGCATTTTGCAGTGTTGCCATAGTCACCCTGATTACTGAGGCAGTACTAAGTGGTTAGCATGTAGGTAGCCTATACCTCATGGATACTATGGATATAGGATGACTTATGTCTTAGGCAGGATGGGGTGAAGTGGCATGACTTTATCATACTACTCAGAATGCTGTGTATTTTATAACACAAACTGTTTATAATTTTCTGCTTAATATTTTTAGATCATGGCTGTCTGTGGATAACCGAACTGTGGATAAGTGAGACAGAATGAAGGAAGTGCTATACTTTGGTTTCTGTTACTGCCTAAATGTACAGCCGTCAGAATCATGTAATGTTCCATCTGTTTCTCAGGACTATGTTGTATCTGAAAACAGACCTGCCATTAGCCTTTAACCAGGTGGCTTTGTTTTGTCTTCTTAGACAGTCTCGCTGTATAATCCAAGGTGGCAGAACAGCCTTCTGCCTCTACCTCTTGAGTGCTGAGATTATAGGTATATCTGTACCCAGCTTTCAGTCAGTTTATTCTTCTAGTCTTTTCAGTGGCCTTTTCTGTCCTCTGACTTTGTGGCATTGGTTTGCTTCTGTTTGTGTTTTATCACTCTTTTTTCTTTTGCCCCCTCTGTGTGTTAGCATGCGTATTCCTCCAGGCTTTTTGATGTTGGGAAGAGTTCACCCAGCTTTGTCATTTAGGTAGAACAGAGCCCTAGCTCAAGCTGACTGCAGTCAAATAACATTTCTTCCTGTTTTCCACCAAAGCCTCGGATCCAGGCATGCTCAGCTTTCCCCTAACCACGGGCCTCTCAGTTCTTTCATCATCTTTTCCTAGGAAACTAAATCTCAGAGAATTTGACTTTCTTCCAGCTCTCTTCAATGTTCAATATTAAATGCTTCTGCTAATTAGATGGTGGTAGCCTTGGCCTATCCTTTCTTTTTCACAGCTCTAGTTAAGCCCTCGGCACTTGCGCCTCACAGCTAACTTACTGCTATTTTTCCAGACCCTGCACTCTGCTGCTAGATTAATCCCCTGCAAGCACCTTTCTCATTAAGCCAGTTTCCTGACCCAAGATCCAGGGTATCAAATTCATGTACCACACAGTAGTGTGCAAACTCTTCCTGTCTTTACTACCCTTTCCTGAACTTCCTGAATGGTGCCAAACTAGCCTGGCAGTGGTTCTTGTTCCAGTCTCTCATTTCCTTCAGAGTTGACCCCATTTGATGACTCTCTCTTCTTTTTAAAATGTGTGTATCCTCTTAGTGTTTAAAGGTGGGATCTGTGTAGTAATGAAAACCTTGGCGATAGCCTTGCTTACTGTCTATCTTTGTTGTGGACACGCTGCCGTTTATAACGCTGTTTTTTGAGGCAACTTTATTTCTATTTTGTTGATGTCTCTTTTCCTTTCTACTTAGGCAGAATCTTGAACAAAGCACATGTCTAATACATTTTCATGGCCAAGAGATCTTAATAGCATCATCAGTCTGCCATTTAAAATATTGTAAAACAGTATCTTTTATCTCATCTTATATTAATTTTCATGTCATGTTAAAGGTGTATTAGAACAGTAAAATAAGAGTTTGGCAGCCTGTTCTTACATACATTAAATGTAGTTAATTGAACAGTAGCCACCTGATATATACAATTGCATCAAGAGAAAGACTGCTTTTTTATATACTGGCTAAGCATTTTTTAATTTATAATTTTAGTAATAGATATTTTAGGAATAGACAATTTAATGAAAAACGTAGACAATATAGGAAGTTAAAATCATAATTATTTTCTTAGTTTTAAATTACTAGGTAGACTATATAGATAACTGATACAATATAATCATAAGATATTATATCTAATAAAATGCTAGCATTTATATTCTACAGAGACAATACTTTTTAGGGCTCTTTGCCATGGTGTAGTTTACCTATACAAATTTAAGAGAAAATCTCAATACATTTTGAAATGTAAAATATTTACAAATCCTATTTTGTATTGAATTAGCACAAGAAAAATTTGAAACAATGATAAAAGGATTAATAATGCATAATGGTAACAGAAAAAAATGAGTCTATCAGAAGTGAAAGCAGCTCTGCTTAAATAATGCAGAGATCAAACTATAAGTTAAAATATGATTACTTACCAAGGTTGACCAGGATGTAGGAAAATGTGTGTGGGTACATCCTTCTGTATGTGGACCCATATGATAATAATAATAAAACATGCAAAGTCGGCTTAGCTGGCTGGCCATCAAATCCCAGGTATCCTCCTGTCTCCTCTTCCCCATCACAAGGCTTTCAAACATGCACCACCTTGCCTGGCTTTTAAATATAGGTTCTGGGGATCAAACTCAGGTCCTCATGCTCTCAAAGCAGGCACTTTACCTACTGAGCCTCAAGTGACATGTCCATTCTCAGGTCATATGTACCTTCTCTAATGCCTTTATTTTAAGCGTTTATACCTTTGTGTTTGCTTAAAAGAAATACAAAGTAATTATGTGTGTGCTCAACTTACATGATGGTATTATCATTAGTAGCAAGAAATGCAATGCAGCGTTGATGTTATTGGTTGTTTAACCTGAGAAATTTCATAGATACTCTCACACTAAGTTTAGCTAGGATCTTCACTTATGCCATAGGAAAGAATTCATGAGTTGTTATAAAGCAAAATCGAATTTACTAATAGATACTATAAATCCAGTGTCTATGTATGGACTTTTTACAAGTCTCATCTTAGTAGCTTAGGGGTGTGTGTGTGTGTGTGTGTGTGTGTGTGTGTGTGTGGTGTGATTTTGTGGCTTTTGAAGTTACATCATTCAAATGTCATTGATATCTAAATACAAAAGATTAAGATATTTTGCATATTTTGGGGGGGATGGTGTTGGGGATCCACGTTGGAGCCTTCCACATGCTGTCCAGCTGCTTTGCCAAATGACCTATCCCTGGTCCTGACTTTCTGACTATAGGGTTTTTTTATCCAAATGTGGCTTCTGTGGTACATTATTTGCAGATAAGAAATGAGTGCTGTTAAGATGAAGGCATAGGTCAAGAAAAGGTCAAAGTAGTCCTGTTCAGTAAGAGGTAAATCAAACCATATGTTTTGATTATAAGTGTGGCTCACAAACCTGCTTGTAGGATTTTCTCAGAAAAATACATTTCAAGATGAGAAAGGAATGGTGATAAAGTTAAACTTAAAGTTTCGGGCTTAAGCATGGTCATTATTTCTCTCTCTCTTTCTGTCCCCCCGCCTCCATTTTGTTTGTTTGTTTTTGTTTTTGAATCAGTGTCTCCTGTAGCCCACCCAGACTGGCTCTTTACCCAAGAGTGGTTTTGATTTCCTGGTCCTTCTGCTTCCACTTCCCCAGTGCTGGAATTACAGGGATATGTGACCATGCCTGGCCCATTAGCTGGTTTAACACTCTTATTTGAGAAATCTCTCAGAAAAGTATATAGTGTTTCTATGCAGGTCACCTTCACAGTGGTTTTGTTAGTTTAGTCAAAATTCTTGACTCTCAGCCAGCAAGAAAGGCAGAGCAGATTGGGAGGTGGTATGGGCTCCTTTGCCTTCTCATTTCCTTTCTTTTCTTGTCTTTCTGTCCTGCCTCTGATTGCTTATTTCAGTGCTGGGGATTCAATCTAGAGCCTTGGGCACTGCAGACAAGCTACTTACCTATAAGCTCTTACACATCCTCAGTTCCCTTTCCCACTTTTGAGACAGGATCTTGGTATGTTGGCCAGGCCAGCCTTACCTACAACCCTCCTGCTTCATTCTCCAAGATTATAGCTATGTGCCACCATGTCTGTCTGAAGACACTCTTAAAATGTAGTTTCTAAAACTATAAAATTCTGCATTTGTATTGATTCCATTTCAGTTTTGCATTTCCCATTCTGGAGGTCAGTTAGTAGAATCTCCTCACTACATCATTGCAGTGAGCATTCCATCACAGATCTGTGATGTGTAACTGAGCCCACCTTTCTATAACTGTGTTTGAGAACTTCTCCCAGATCTACCCACCAGAGAGAGACCACTTTATAATCCAGCCTATGTGTAGTCTCACAAAGGGCAGATGAGCCACTTATCAGGGTGGCTGTGTGTTTGCACTCTTACCTCAGTGCACAGTGATTCTTACTTCCCCATATCTTAGCAAGTTTTGCTACTTTGTATCATCCTACTGGGTAGAAAGTCCCATCTCTCTAATTACACATGTTGGTCATCGTTGTACTTTGTACACCACTGACCAGCCACTGTCATATTTTGGGTTTCATCATTTATGTGTTGGGAGCCACATAGGCTTCCCTTTCTGTAAGTTCCTTCCTCATATCTTTGGTCCTGTGCTGTGAGTTTCCTGTGATGTCAGCTAGTGGCAGGCTCTTCTATATTATAGCTATCTAGTCCTTTATCAGTTTTAAATGCTAGAGTTTTGTTCTTGATTTCATTCCTCTTAATTCTGTTCATGGTCTTCTGTATAGGATGGAAATCCTTACTTTTGTTGAAGTCAAATCCAGCAAATTTTGTATTTTTAGAGTTTCTTTAAGGTCTTTCTCTTCTTTGGTATTCTGTGCTTTAGAGAGTTACCACTATACTGGCTTTTCAAATGCACTTTACTTGTGGCCTTTTGAAGACTTATCCATCTCTTTGTCCTCTTTGTCCTTGGGAGTGAGCTGTTAACTTACGGTTGCTCTTAATGGAGTTTTAAAAATGCAAGAAAATGGCAAGCCTCCCCTTCTCTACACTCTTCCAAGGTTGGGCCTTTGACCCTGTTTGAACTATGTGGATCCTGTCTGCTCAACTGTAGTTGATTCAGAAGGAATGATCGCCTCCCCATGCTGGCCACTTAATCTTTCTCCAAGGAATTTGGAATTAGGGCTAGTATTAACTAGTTTCTTGAAGGAGTTGCAAATTGAGAGGTTTGGAATGACTGTCTTCTACTATGGGCACAGAGAAACTAGAGGAGTAACCTGAAGAAAAAGATTGAAGATGTGAGCAGAGAAACAAAGGGAAAGGCTATGGTCCCATAGAGAGGAGAGAGTTTGAGCTGGAATGTGAAAGCAGCCGGCCTGGATCCTGATGGCTTTCCAGTTTCTGGTTCTGTTCTCTCCTGAGGGTACATTACATTTCCTTTTGTATTAGGTAGGGGTGGCTAACCACTGTAACAGACTCCAAAGTATGCAATAGCCCCCTCACAATAGAAGTGTGTTTCTCACTTATACAAACAGGAGCAGATGGCTCTAAGTTAGCAGGTAGCAGCAGTGGAGGCCTGTGTCTCAATTACTTAGGAACCTAAGGTTGATGGAGGCTCTGCCATGTACAACATATGACTTTCAAAGTCTCTCTGGACATTAGTATCCATCCTACAGAAGGGAAATGATCATGTAGTTGAGCCTATAGGAAGCTTTATAGGCCAAATTTCTTTGCTTGGAACTGTCACATGATCACATTTAACATTACAGGAAGCTGGGAAATATAGTTTAGCTATGGACCCAGAAGGAAGAGGAAGTGGGTTTAGTGAACAAGTAGAGATTACCACAACATACTTTGTCATATGATACCTTTATCGTTCTAATCAAGTTCCTGTCTTTTTTCTTAAGCATGTTTGAGTTGCCTTTGTTATTTGAACTTCAATGTGTAAAATATTTTTGCAATATACATATTTTAAATAGAGGAGATAAAAACTGATTAATTGATTTTCTCAGGAAAATTGGGCCGATTTCCACCTATGATGCATCACTCCTCAGGACCCTCAGATGGTCAGACACCTGGGGCTCGTTTCCAGAGGTCCCACCTTGCAGAGGCCTTTGCAAAGGCCAAAGGAGCAGGTGGCAGTGCTGGAGGAGGGGGTAGTGGAAGAGGACTGATGGGCCAGATCATTCCAATCTATGGCTTTGGAATTTTTTTGTACATCCTGTACATTCTGTTTAAGGTAAGTGGAATTGTCTTAGACATATGTCAGTGAAAATCTAATGTCTTCCAATACAAATCATTGTCTCCAGTAAAAACCTGTAAAGGTCACACAGCCCTTTCAAATCCATCATGTCTTTAAAAACCTCATCATCTCTTAGTGAACTAGTTAGGATCGCTGTCATCTCAGTTTTACAAATGAGAAACCTTAGCATAGATTTACAAATAAAATGTAAGGGCAGAGTTTGAACTTGGATCTTCTTGTTCACAATCCAATCAGTACTGTAATCCAAAGAAAAAGAACAAAAGGCTAATCATCTTTACAAGCTGGTAGACCATAAAGATACTCTGAGAAGAGACTTGTTCTTATGGCAGGTGTCAAGGTTTCCAAGTAGCCATTGTGAGGCCATGTGCAATAGTGCCAGGTATGAGATACCATGTCTAGTGTCATCTCTGTAATTCTCCCGAGACAAAACTGTCATATCCAGACACTAAGTCCAATATTTCCTGGTTCTGGGGCATCATGCTGGCTCTTTTAGGGCAAACTCCAATCAAGTTCCACTTCCAGGAAGGCTTTTATAGGCTACAGGCTTGTTCTCTGGGAAGAGGAGTGGAAGCTTTGCCTTATACTCATGCCTAGAGTGAAGTGAGGAGACTTTAATTTCTTCTCACCCAGGAATTCTACAGACAGCCTGAGTTGAGCATGTGAATATCCCTAGGGTGGCACACATCACCTGTCACTTGGATAAGCATGGGCACAGCAGACTACTATAAGGGGATTTTATTTTCCTTGTGCTTTGATCTTTGCTTTGATCATTTTTACCTTCTTGACTCTTTCAGTGGATTTAGAAAAGACATTTCTCTAATGTTGATACTTGGTTTGATTTCTGACTTAATTTTTGTTTCCTAGCCTTTTTTGGTTTTTTCATTTAACAATGAGGTGTTCCGTGACTTTGAGGTTCTGAGCTGCTGTTGATGTGCTGTACCTCCTTCATCCTCAGCTTTCAAAGGGGAAAACTGCAGAGGATCGGAACTGCTCCGCCGCCCCGCCTGGAAACACCCACCGGAAGATCAGTAAGTGTCCCCTCCATGTATTCAGTGCTAAGAGTCAGAAGACAGCCAGGGGAACAGTCTGTGGGTGTGTCTCAAAAGCATTTCTCATAAGTTGTGTATGGATCTTGGGCCTTAAAGGACTGATGCTGCAGAAAGCACAATGTTCCTAGTTCACTTTGGTACATATTAGCAGATGAATGGTCAGCATTTGGCTAAGTTACTTTTCACTTACAGACTTCAAAATGTTTGTAGCAAATAGGTTTATTTCGCAGAGAAAAACTGAGGAAGAAATTTCATCGCTGTCACACTGTTATTAGTTCTTGACAGTTGGAGTCTTGAAATGTGCTGTCAGCTAGTGCCCAACCAGAGAGAGTATTCTGTGCTGTCGAGGAAAGGAAATTTATTTAGAGCAGTCCTTTTTTCTAAGAATTTATACGTTAGAATGATGCCAGAAAAAGTAATCTGGGGTAAAGCACTTGCTAAGCAAACTGAAGATGCAAGTTAGAATCTCCAGCACTCATGTGAAGGCCAAGCATGGCTGTAACTCCAACACTGGGGAGTGGAGGCTGGCATATCCTTAGGTTTCCCGTCCAGCCAGCCTAGCCAAACCTTCTGGTTTGTTGTGAGACCCTGTTTCAAGGGAATAAGGGACCGAGTGATAGAGGAAGACACTGCGTGTCAGCTGTGTACACCTCGCACACTTGTATGAGTCACACACACGTATACTTCACACAGAGGGAAAATTATCTGTCAGCAGGCTACTACCTAGAAAGAAGAGACTTGTCAAAAGCATTATGGGAATCCTATCAAGTGGCTTGAGTACAACTTTTGCAAGCATGAACTCTTTGAGCTTTGAGCTTTTTAGAAGTCTGGATGGTGTTTGTGGAAGGCAGCTTTGAAAAGAAGTCTTTTTTTTAAAGGCAGGGTCTTACTGTGTAGCCCAAACTCACAGAGATCTGCCTGCCTCTGGCATTTATTTTGTAGAAGTCCTAAATAGTCAAGGAATCTCTGAAGAAAGCTGCAGTGCCTTATCATGAGAGAGCAATGGTACATGTATCAGTAATTAATAGAAAGTGTACATTCTTTAGACCAGTGCAAGAACTATTAAGACCTGTCTCTTTTCAGAGACAGAAAGAAGTAAATCAAATGGTCAGACAGACTCCTAAGACTGCTTTTATAACAATGACAATAGCAGTAAGTCAGCTTTAGTCTTTAATGATGAATCCTGCAAAAATGACAGTAACCTCAGCACACAGTGCAATTTGTACCCACTTCAAAGGTACTAACTGCATTAAAGGGCTTTTTAGAGTCAGACAGTGGTGGTGCATTCCTTTAACCTCATCACTAGGAGGCAGAGGCAGGAGGATCTCTGCGTTAAGGCCAATTTCTTCTACAGAGTGAGTTCTAGGACAGCCAGGGTTGCACAGAGAGTTATGAAATAGAAATCTAGGTCATTTATATACTGAGCAGAATTTCATTTTCTACTGCCTTAAAGTTCACTTCATGTTTCGAGTATTTATTTTTTTCTGTTGTTTTTAGTGTTTTAGTGTTTCAATATGTTCATGATACATATGGATGCACACACACACACATGCATATATCTATACACACACACATACACATGCATATATCTATATACACACACACATACACATGCATATATCTATATATACACACACATACACATGCATATATCTATATATACACACACATACACATGCATATATCTATATACACACACACATACACATGCATATATCTATATACACACACATACACATGCATATATCTATATACACACACATACACATGCATATATCTATACACACACACACACATGCATATATCTATACACACACACACATACACATGCATATATCTATACACACACACATACACATGCATATATCTATACACACACATACACATGCATATATCTATACACACACACATATACATTCATATATCTATATACACACACATACACATGCATATATCTATATACACACACATACACATGCATATATCTATACACACACACATACACATGCATATATCTATATACACACACACATACACATGCATATATCTATATACACACACATACACATGCATATATCTATATACACACACATACACATGCATATATCTATACACACACACACACATGCATATATCTATACACACACACACATACACATGCATATATCTATACACACACACATACACATGCATATATCTATACACACACATACACATGCATATATCTATACACACACACATATACATTCATATATCTATATACACACACATACACATGCATATATCTATATACACACACATACACATGCATATATCTATACACACACACATACACATGCATATATCTATACACACACATACACATGCATATATCTATATACACACACATGCACATGCATATATCTATACACACACACACATACACATGCATATATCTATATACACACACATACACATGCATATATCTATACACACATACACATGCATATATCTATACACACACACACACATTCATATATCTATACACACACACACATACACATGCATATATCTATATACACACACATACACTTTCTACTAACACTGTCTGAGAGAACTGAATCTAAGGGACAAAGTTACACCTACCATGATCTGTTCTTTTCTTGTAAATATTTTAATTATTTTTATTTTATGTGCATTGGTGTTTTACCTGCATGTATGTCTGTGTGAGGGTGTTAGATTCCCTGGAACAGGAGTTACAGACGGTTGTGAGCTGCCATGTAGGTGCTGGGAACTGAACCTGTGGAAGCCAGTGTTCTTAACCTGAACCACCTCTTCAGCCTGCATGGCCTGTTCTTTATCCTAGACAACTAAGGATAGAAGACTTTGGGCATGAAAGTCTCAACATAGTTCAGGTCTTCCTATTGAAGAAACACTGATACTCTTAATTCCTAGAGACTTCCAGACCTTAAGTACAGGCAAACAGAGCTCACCTCAGAGTCCAGATCCTTATTTCTAGTACTGCATAGGTTTGGTGCCTTACCCAAAAGCACTGTTTGGATCACAAAGAATCATCTATCTACCTTCTGCATTTACTCTGGGGTGACTTTGCAGGGTGTGTCTTCAGTGTTTCATGTTTTCTTCAGTTGGCTCTGCTGGATTACTGTGTGGAAAAGGTAGTGATTTATTTATCATTCCCAAAATGAATGTGGATCCTGTTGATCCTAGTGGCCAGATCTAGAGAATCTCATGTTTCTTCCCCTGAGTCTCTGAACAAGCCTAAATTATCACAGATCATACCAGCTAAACCATTTCTTGAAAGAGATTAGGGAATAGTGTATGATGGTTCTTGTTTTTCAGCCAATTTTGAGCTTATTCAACTGCAAGAAAAACTAAAAGAGACAGAGGAAGCCATGGAAAAGTTAATCAACAGAGTGGGACCTAATGGTGAGAGGTAAGTTTTCATCAAATAGGACTCAGACAATTTCACGTTTAGAGTATCCACACTTTTGATTTGATGTATAGACCACATGTTTTCATCTTATGTAACTGTCATTAATATTTCTATTTTCATATTACTCAGAAACCTGTTTTCAAGCATTAAATGTGGTACAAATTATGTGAGAGTCAGTGAAATTAGTAAATCTTGTAGGGTCAAATAACCTAGTTTTAAGAAGGATCTTTTCCTTGCTGTCTAATGTAAAATTTTAAGTGAAAACCTGGTTATTGCTTTATCTCCACAACACAATTTAAAACTACACCAGTGAAACCATTTACAAGAGGAACAATTATGAGAGTTACTAATGTACAGAACTCAATGAAACCAAACATCTATCAAGCTTTTCACAATGTCTTTGGACAGCAGAAAAACATTATCAATGTCCAATTATCTGGAATTCATTCATGATCTTCTAGGCTCCTCGAAAGGGCTTGGATCACTTCTCTGGCTCTGCCCTCTGCAGCACACACAGTTTGTCCTCCAGGTTCTGGCTGGCTCCACTCTACTGCTGCTGCTGTTCTTGGTGGTTGTCTCATGATATTGGCATCTTCAGAATTCTGGGGGTCTTCTGCACCAAAAGCCTCTCCTGGGCTCTCTTCATGGTGCCATGTATCGACTTCTTTATATGGCCCCTTCAATCTGGGCCTTCAACTACTACTGAGGCTGCATTTTTACCAATGGCCTTTCCTGGCCACAGTACAAAGCTTCAGCAGTTCCTTATGACCCCTTCATGCCTTCCAAACTAGCACCACCACACATCTTTCAGCATGAAATACAACGTTGGCCAGTTCTGGAAGATAGCTTTTATGTGCTGACCCTGAAGAAACACTTTCCGGATTTTAAGATAGAGTCTGTTTTGCAGGAAAAATAACTGGTAACTTTGTCTGCAGGAAGGGTTTCCTTGTAGGGTGGAATTCTCATCACTATAGCAGATGTGTCTTGTCAGAACCACCTCATCAGTATCTGGACAGGTTTGCACAAAACAAAACAAAATAAAACAAAACAGACTCTGCGGAGTCTGGAGTTTCTTTTTCTTCTTCCCTGTCTCCATGTTGGTTTAGCTGGCATGATGTCATGCCCCATGTTGCAGGCGCCATTTGTAGTAGTTAGGCTGCTGTGTAGACTCAACAAGGAAGAGATGGTGGCATTTTCATAGATGTAAACCCTGACAGACCTCAGCAGAAGGAACCACCATCCTAGCCAGCACCACATTAGACAGTAGAACCCTGAGCATTTGAGCTCAAATGTATTTATTGATACAGAACCCCTCAGGTGTTCTACTGATCGCACATGCAGATCATGAGCAATCAAGCATCCTCCACATAAATCCAACACCTGCAGACAATACAAAACTTCAAGACTTAGGTAGGCCCTCATCCAACAGTACACAAAACAATTATTTTATAAATAACTAAAAATAAACTTCCACAACAGGCAACTGTGGAGTCTTCAATGCAAGTAACAGGTCTTGGCCTCTTCTTTTTGCCATCTTTCAAGTATTTGTGCTCCATGCCTCTTCCTTTGCTCACTGACCTCTAATTTGCCCATCCTTGATTGTGTATAGGAAGAGTAGGCATCCTCAAATGGCAGCATCCTCAAATGTCGGCATCCTGGGCTGACATGTCCTTGTCATATGCCCTGTCTGCTGGAATGCTATTCATGAGGATGAACACTGCCTCTCTATGTCAGGAACTTTGACCTTCTTGCAGTTAAGAAAATAGACTTGCAATCTAAAATGTTTTCTAGAGTCACACATATGTACAACTATATCTATGTGAATACACAGAGGCTGACGTTTAGGGAACACTTACTAAAGACTTCTGAGATAACTGCCTTTATGAACATTATCCAATGTATAAATACATATGTAACTAGTTATATTTCAGTTATACTTCTATGACTTTCCTGCCTGGGTCAAAAACTACCCTGACTTTTATAATATCTCATACTTCAGATAAATACCTGTACCATGGTCTGGGCTGTTGACAGTCCCAAGCAAGCTTAAGGGTCATGAACTCCATGGATGAATATCTGTGGATAGAGTCCCTTACTTGGGAGATGCAGGCCCAGGGCCTTAGGTTAAGAAACTACATAAAGATATTCTTCAGTAATACCCACCGTTATTCAAACTCAAATTAAATGATCCATTGTCTGTCCAATGTGTAGCATCTCTTGGCTGGCTTGGCAGGAATTCAGTATTGTTGCTCCAAACTATCTTCTGTCCTCTTTGCACTGTATGCATAGAGCCAGGGGAAGTTGTCCCTGCACTGAAGCTAGAGTTGCACCATCTCTTTGTTCCTGGGGCCACAGGTCTTCCCCTATAATGTCTTATTCTTCACAAGATACTGAGGTGTGGACCACTTGAGAACATACTGATTCCAGCCTGCAAATCAGCAAATATGCAAAGTGTTATCTGTAATACTTCTCAGGAACTGAAAAGCAACCCTTCTTCCATGAAAGTACATTCCCTGATGGCTAAGAATGTTAAGAGTTTTTAAAGCATCTATTGACATCTGTGTTTCTTCTTCTGAGAACTGTACATTCAGTGCAGTTGCCTATTTGTTGATTGGATGATTAGATTTTGTTGTTGTTTAATTCTTGCTGTTCTTTATATATTCTTGATATTAGGCCCATCTGATGTGCAGCCGGTATAGATGTTTTACCATTCTCTGTAGGCCATCTTTTCACTCTGGTGATTGTTTCCTTTGCTATGCAGAAGCTTTTTGATTTCACACAATCCCATTTATCAGTTCTTATGGAGTTCCCTATGCTATTTGGAATCTTAAAATAAAAATTCTGTGCCTGGATCTTGAAGTGTCCTCTATGAAGCTGAAAGTTGCAGAATTTAGCATAACCTACCTAGTCCTGGTTGGCCAGGCCTTGCAGACTTTTGCATTGATTCTCTTTCATTCTCACACTCTCCACTGAGGTCTTTGATCCATTTTAATAGGTTCTTGTGCAGGGTGAGATATACATCAGGTTTCCTCTGTACCTATCTCTATGGTATTTTTCTTCTGCAGGTCCAGCTTCTGTGATTATAAGAAGAGCTGCAGATGCTCCAGTGTTTTTGTTATATTATTTTTTCACATCTTGACTTCTGTGGGTCAAAGAGAGGATTTAAGACAAGGAGGACATGCTTGCTTACAGGCTCTATCCTTTTGTATAGTATTCATATACTAAATAGTTCACATAGTGCTCCTGACTGCAGGATATTGGCCTAAAACTGGGAAATAGTCAGTTCTGAAACTGCACTTTACATATGTCTGTGTATGAACAGAAACATGGAAATAGTTCCTGATGTGACTAGTAAAATTTTCCAGGCATGTTTCACCCTGGTGGTGTAGATCCATACACGTTCAGTGACCTCTACTTCTGTCTGATTTTAAACACAGTATCAAGCTCAAAGCTCACAGGCTAAAGAACCAAGATGAGGTGTTCTCATTTCTGTCTTTAAAATTAGCAAGATTTCCTTCCAAGAGCAAAATGTCTGTTCAGAAATGACTTGAGGAAGCAGTGATTAGCAGCCTGGCTCCCACACCTTTCTTATGTGTTCCCACCACCACAAATACTTTCTTCTCTAAAACATCCCTTACATCTGGGGCCTTGCAGATACATTTTCCCTTGTGGAGTCATTGACCTCCCTCCACCACCACACACTTATTTTTACTCTGGATTGTCTTAGAGCTCTCAACAAAGACATCATTTTCTCTGAGAATCCTTACCTGAAACCACAGAAGCTGTCTGGGTGTTCCTTTGTGCTCACATCTCCTGGGCTTGTTGGGTGTGATATACGCTTGTTAGCAGAAATTTGGAGGGAAGAGTACAGAACTTATTAGAAGAATATGATGTATCACACAATATTGAAGTTTTGAACTTTCAGCTTTCAGGAAGAGGGGTAATCACAGTAGCTCTTGAGATTTAGGGAACAGAGGTGGAGGGACTGCTCCAGGATGAATTAGCATCAAAAGTGTCCACTTCAGGCTCTACTTGTTCAAGATCTAATTGGGAAGAAAGTACAGTTGGTCCAACTTGGGATGTGTAAGTATCAGAGAACCAATCATGACAGATAGGGAGATGGGATAGGAAGATGGCCGCCTGACCACCCTTGAAGGGAGGTAATGGGATGAATAGCCTTACCCTAAACTATACTATGAGCAGAAGAGAGACTGTGCCTCCAAAGGAAAACTACTAACTAGATAAGAACACAGAAGGAAAGATACAAAGATGCCTGAAGACTTGTAGTGCTCCCCAGGAGATTCTGGCATTGACTAAGATAAAACACAGACGAGAAAGAAGGTAAGGGTTTTGAGGTAGCAACCATGGCCTGAACTTTGACTATGGTTGCGATGCCATCAGAATACCCACATATATAACAGCAATGGGAACTTGGCCTGGGATGAGAATAAGGGTCTGAGTGTGTTGGTGCTAAGATCGAGGCCACGAGGAGGGACTGGTCTCCGTGTCTTTGAGGCCATCGTGTTCCACTGTTAGCTGTGGTCTTCCCTTTCTGTTTTGTTTTTTTCTGTATTCAGCTCTTGGATCTGGGCTTGATGATTCCTTTGGTTAAAACTCGGGTGACATTATTTTCCACTTGTGACCTTTTATTTTTCTAGCATTTTGGACTCTGCCATATACAAGCTATTATCCTGCTCTGCTATTCATGTGGCTTCTCGCTTTTCATGATTCTAGTATATGTGGGCTCTGGTTTTGAGGGATTGGATTTCAGGCTAATTTGAAATTTAATGTAATGACAAGGCCTCAAGTAGAAATGCTGAGAAAATAATTGGGCAACATGGACATTCGGGTTAAAAAATAAAGATTAAAGGTAGGGCTAGGGCATCTTCTGTTTAGGGTAATGGCTTACTTACTTTGTGATACTGGGTCAGCCTCCCAGGAGAGCGACTGTAAGAATGGAGACACGGGAGTCCTAAGATTGAGCCATTTTGATGGCCAGGCTTTAGTGAGTGGAGAAAGTGGGCCAGGGTCAGAACTAAAAGAAATACTGAGAGAAGTTGGAGGAATACAGATGCGTCCGTGGCTAAAGCCAGAGGCTCCAGAAGGGTGCTGTATAGCAAGAAAAATAAAAAGAACTGGCAGATAAAGACCCCTGGAGTCAGGAGTAAAACAGTCATTGATGATTTTTCTTAGTTTTGGTGAATGATAGCGTGGAGTCCACACTCGAGAGAGGTAGGAGGAAACAGATGGTGAGGAAATGAGAACCGGCCAGTTGGACACGGGCGTCAGGAATGATGAGGCTGTGGCCATGCGGTCATGAGCGTTATCTGGCTGCCTTCAGGAGTTTCAAGGCATGCTGAGAGGCAAGGATTCCATAAAAATGTCCCCTGTAGTAAATTTTGAAGATGTGATAATGTGGGCCCTGCCTACTGTATTTAATGGGCAGCATAGACACACTTTTTCCAATTTAAAAGGATGTTTTAGTTCAGAATTGTATCTGTTGATGGTTCTCCAAGTCTGGCTGTTCTGTTTTAGTGAAGGGCTTCGCTTCCATTTTTCATGAGTTAGGTAGCAGAGGCCCAATTGCGTTTCATTCAGTATGTGTCAGAATACTCCATGTATAATTGGAGAAATGGTCTGTAAAAACTGCTGGCCAGAGCTTTGTGAAAGCAGGCAGGTTGTCCTTTCTGCCCGATTTCTCCCACAAAATGGGTCATTTTATTAGAGAAGGTTGGATAACTGAGCTGGTTTTATTTTCTTCCTAGAGAGGATGGTGGAAATGGCACACCCTCCTTATCTTCAGTTACAATCTTAATATTTGAAGGAGAAACGTGTTTTTTCTGTTAGGTATTAAGGGTGACGTTTGTTAGTCTGGACACAGAAAGCAACACAGTGTAGACCTACACATGGCTTTCCTCGTGAGGCTCTGCTGACTTGGATGCTTTGGGCTTTAAGGAGAGAATGAAAAGTTCTCTTAAATCCTCAAAACAGGTTTCTGTCTTCTGTCTAGGCCACTACCTTTCTGTGTGAGGCAGTGTTTTCTTTTCACTGTGCTGTTACCCTCAAGCCTCATGCTGTTCTTGCGGGTATTTGCCCAGAACCGCAGCTAAGTTGGCAGTCTGACGAGGTTTTCTACACTGTAAAAATGGAGTGCTGTGGTGGGGATCAGGTTCATTGGTAGCGTGTTTGTTTATTAGGAGTTCTAGAAGAAAGGAAAGGAAAAAGTAAAGACACAGAGTGCAATCACCATGTGTAAATCAGTTTGTGGATCTTAGTTCTCCAATTTCTCTCATCTACAAGATTGATGTTCTGAATTACCTACCTCTGAAGTTTCAGGAGGTATGCGTACTCTCCCACAAATGGGACAAGCCCTGTGGTTCCAGTCCAGTATTTTTCTGTGGTTGAGACTAATAATGGCCTAGAATATTTTTCTTTGACAACCTTGCTTCAGAGAAAGTGTCTCACAGTAAGGGGAATAAATGTAAGAGTTTGAGGGCAGTTGCAGGAGACTGGGGAATCAGGCTGATGAGGTGTGAAACTGAGACTACTGGGGTCTTGTTTCCATGTTAACACATCTTGGAGCCTCCAGCAGTCACTTGAAGTTTTCTGGAGATTAGATTCCTATTTATAAAGTCACAACATTGAACTAACATCTCTGGTTTCAGCCATGATGTTCCAGAATCAATTCTAGAAGAGTCACCTGCTGTCAGACCTCCTATTTGAGGTTCCAAACAGATCATGGTGAGGTTTCTGCCATTTGCCTGGGAGTGCTGACCCCTAAATGGCTGGATTATCTGATGTTTCTCAGCAGAGCCCAGACTGTGACTTCTGACCAAGAGAAACGATTACTGCATCAGCTCCGAGAAATCACCAGGGTCATGAAAGAAGGCAAGTTCATTGACACATCCACTCCAGAGAAGGAAGCCGAGGAAGCCCCTTACATGGAGGACTGGGAAGGTAAAATGTCCTCTTACTTCTTTATTAGCTGTCGCCCAGAAGGAGATCTTACCAGTTTTCTTAAAAATCAGTTTTATACTGAGACGTGACAAATCTCTATACTCACCTGTATAATGTTTACCTATTTTAAATGTGCAGTTGGACAAGTTTGGCAAATGTCCCAGTTGTAATCACATATAGCTTCAGAATAGGGTGATTTCATCAGTAGGAAGTCCGTCTTCCCACCTCTGGCAGTAGCTGAACTGCTTTCCATCCCTATGGTTTGGCTTTTTGTGTATAAATGGATTGTATTGCAGAAATGCTGTGGTGAATGTCTTCTGTTTAGAATAATGCTTTTGAGATTCATGTGTGTTACTGAGTGTACCAAGAGTTCTTTCTGAAATTGCTATGCAACATTTTAAACATATGCCACAAGTTAATCCACTCACTAGCTGATTGCCATTGGTCCCTTTCTAGCTTTGAACTGAAGGAGCCGAGCTGCTGTGAAGTTTGCATGCAAGGCTTCGCTTGGACGTTCTGTGTTTCTCTTTTGGTATATGCTTAGGAGTGGAATTTCAGGGTTTATAGTGAGTGTGTGTTTAAATTTATTAGATACTGTAAGCTTACTTTAAAGTGGCTGTACATTTCTACCAGCGGCTGGTACGAGTCACTTACCCCATATCCTTGCTGACGTACCGTTTTTGTAAATGTTAGCCATTCTAGTGAGTTTATAGCAGTGTTGCAGTCATAACTCAAATTTGCATTTCCCCAGTGACTAAAAATGCTAAACATTTTTTCATGTGCTTGTTTGCAAACTGTGTATCTTTGTTGAAGAGTCTGTTCAAATTATCCTTTTTATTATTAGGTTCAATGTTTTTATTAAGTTTCAACATATTTATTGTATGGGGTTTTTTTTAGACAAGGTTTCTTGTGATACAGTAGCCCTGGCTGGCCTGATACTCACCTTATAGCATCCAGGCTGGTCTTGAATTCATCATCCTGTGCCTTAGCCTCCCTAGTACTGGGGTTGTATGTGTCATCGCCATGTCCAGCTGCTGCAGTTTTTATGTATCCTGAATGTAAGCACTTTACCAGTTATGCATCTTACATGTGTTTTCTCATAACCTAAAAGTTGCCTTTTTATTTCCTTAATAGCATCTTTCAAAGAGGTCTTAAATTTTTATGAAATCTATTTATCGTTTTTCTTTTAATTCATATTTTTGTGTGTCCTATTTAAGATATCTTTGCCTAATCCAAAATGTTTTCTTCTAGAAATTGTGTGGCTTTAGTGTTTGCAGTTAGACTAATTTTGAGAATCTTTTTTAATTAATATTCTTTAATTAAGATAGTTACATAATTTTCTCCTTTCCCTTTCCTCCTTCCAAATCCTTCCTTGAGTTAATCCTCATAGATGGTGAGGCATCAGGACTTAAATTTCTTTCTCATATCTCAATACTGTATCACTCTTCTTTCTTTTGATTTAACTCATTATTTTAGTGCATTGTTTTAAAGTCAGTTGACGGTGTATGTGTTATACATTTAGGAACAACACACACACACGCATACACACGCATGTTAACAACAAATAAAGAAGAGGCTCTACACTGTATTTTGAGTTCTAGAATCGCTAAATCATGTGATTAAACCCACTTTGTCATAATATATGGCTAGACTCAGTTTGCAAAGGCTTTCCCCCCTTTTATTAAAAATAGATTCTTTTCTCATACAGTATTTCCTGATTAGTTTCCCTTCCCTCTACTCCTCCCAGTTCCACCACACCTCCTTTCCCATCCAAATCCATTGTCTTTCTGTCTCTCATTAGAGAACCACAGGCTTCTAAGAGATAACAACCAAACAAAAATAAAATAAAATACAATGAGATAAAACAAAAACCATTACTGAATTTGGACAAGGTAAACCATCAGAAGAAGGAAAAGAGCCCAAGAGAAGTCACAAGAATCAGAGACCCAATTGTTCACACCCTCAGAAGCCCCATAAAAATACTAAACTGGAAGCTATAATATATACTCAGAGGACCTGGTACAGACTCATATCAGCCCTGTGCTGATATGTCTGTATGTTCTGTGTGTTCATATGAGCCTTGCTCGGTTGATTCAGAGCCCTTGTTCTCCTGGTGTTCTCCATCCCTTCTGGCTCTTACAATCTTTCCATATCCTCTTCCTTGGGATTCCCTGAGCTCTGAGGGAGGGATTTGATGGAGAAATCCCATTTAGAGCTGTGTATTCCAAGGTCTCTGTGTGTGTATGTAATGTCTGGCTCTGGGCCTTTATATTTGTTTGCAAAGGATTATTTTTTTGAATGCTGGTGCTTACAAAGGCTACTTACTAGTAATTTTAATTTATCCTCTACTGTTTTTGGACTTTATTTTGGAGTAAAGCTGGCCTCTGTCTCATAAAATGTACTGAGGTTACAATCTTTTCTTTTCTGGAAGAGTTTGTGTAGAATTACTGTTAACCCATAATCATTAGTGGAGTTTATCTGGGCCTACCTGCCTGTGGGATTTTTGTTTTTGTAGTGTGTGTGTGTGTGTGTGTGTGTGTGTGTGTGTGTAGACTTGCAAGAATAAATTGAATTTCTTTAATACTTTCTAAAAATGGGTTTTGAAAGCAGTTTAAAATTTTGAAGGCATGAAGGGGTCATGAAGAGCTACTGAGGTTTGGCATTATAAGAGGCCAGGAGAGGCCATTGGTAAAAAAGACAAAAAAAAAAAAAAAAAAAAAAAAACCCAAACAAACAAACAAAAAAACAGCCTCAGTAGTAGTTGAAGGCCCAGATTGAAGGGGCAATATAAAGAAGTTGAGGCTTGACATGATGAAGAGAGCCAGGTGAGGCTATTGGTGAAAGTGCAGCCCAGTTGCAGCAAGGGACCCCAGTGTTCTGAAGATGCCAGTGCCATGGCATGACCACCAAGAACAGTAGCAGTGGAGTGGAGCCAGCCAGAGCACAGAGGACAAGCTGTGTGTGCTGCAACAGGCAGAGCCAGAGAAATGATCCAAGCCCTTTCGTGGAGCCCAGAAGATCATGAGTGAATTCCAGATAATTGGACATTGATAATGTTTTTCTGCTGTCCAAAGACATTGTGAAACGCTCGATAGATATTTGGTTTCATTGGGTCCTGTGCATTAGCAACCCTCGTGATTGTTCCTCTTGTAAATGTTTTTGCTGGTGTAGTGCTAAATTGTGTTGTAAAGGTAAAGCAATTTTTTAAATACAGAAAAGGGAAATTGTTGTAGAAGTTTATTTTTAGTTGTTTTTAAAATAATTGATTTATGCACTGTGGGGTAAGGAGCTAACCTAGGTCTTGGCATTTTGTATTGGCTTCAGTTGTTGGATTCATGAGGGGTGGGGGGATGTTTAATTGCTAATGAGCTACTTGTGCTATCAGTAGAACACCCGAGGAGTTCTGAAAGAATGAAAACACCTGAGCTCAACACTCGGAGTTCCACTGTGCATATAGCACATGTCCACTCAGCAGTGGTTCCCTCTGCTGAGGTCTGTCAGGGCTTGCACCTATGATTATGCCTCTTTGTTGTCCTTGCTGAGCCACCACAGCAACTAGCTACTACAGGAGTAGGATAGCTGGATGTAGGGGTACACATCTCACCCCAGCAGAGGCAGAGGGCAGGTGGATTTCTGTGAGTTTGGGCCAGCCTGGTCTATATAGCAAATTCCAGGCAACCAGAGTTACATAGTGAGACTCAGTCTAAAAAAAAAAGTTGGTAGGTTTAATATAAAATTTCTATGACTAATGCAAGAGTCACTGGAATTCTCACAGATAAACAGTTCACAAAAGAAAAAAAATGCCACCAGCTATAAAACCTACAATGAAGCATTTTAGCTCACCAATCATCAATGAAAGAAATTTCTTTTTTTCTTCCAGCTTGTAAATCTGTATTATACAATCTTATTCCCAGATATTACTCTTTTCCCCATTATTTTCTACCTGCCTTGTAGAGTGTGTTGAGATTACATGGAATTTTAGCTGTGATACTAACTTTTAAAGTCACATGCTTTTTCTGCTTTAAGTATCCTTTAACCATGGTATTACAGATCTCACTACATAACCAATGATTGATCATTTTACATTGATAAGTCACCCTTTCCCTTTTTCTTCCCCCCCTCCCTCCTTTCTTTTTTTGAGACAGGATCCCATTATATAGCCCAGGCTGGCCTCAAACTCTTAGTCCTCTTGCCTCTGCCTCCTGAGTGCTGGGATTTTTGGCATACATGGCCATATATGATAACTACCCCCTGACTAGGAATTGAACTTTCAGTCTTTGAACATAACTTGTGTATTAGGCAAATGCTTCACCACTGAGCCCCATCCACAGCCCATTTAAAATGTTTTTCGACAGGCTCTTGCTGAGTTGCCCAATCTGACTTGAAGTTGCCATCCTTGTGCCTTGCATCCTAGGTAGCTAGGATGGCAGGCTTGAGCACCAAGTCTGCCATCACTTCCTTATATCCAGCTTCACAGTTGCTAGATTTAGCTTTTGATAAGTTTTTATATTTGTCAAGACAATGTGCTACTGTATTTTTGATGTTTACATGATAAAGGATTGGTCCCTAAAGTGACAGTATTGGGATGTGGACCTTTAGAAGTGGAGCTTCATGGGAAGTCCTTAGTTTGTTGCATAGGTGACCTCAAAGGGACGGTGGTACCCTGATCACTTCCTCTTTACTTTCTGGCCTGTGTTAACAGCTTGGCTCTGCCACGTGCTTCTGTTATAATGTACTGCTCTTGCCAGAGGCCTGAAGCAATGGGATGCCATTCTTGGGCTGGGATCTCCAGAACCTTCAGCCACAATAAACC
Source organism: Cricetomys ansorgei (assembly GCA_026225945.1). Lineage (NCBI taxonomy): Eukaryota > Metazoa > Chordata > Mammalia > Rodentia > Nesomyidae > Cricetomys > Cricetomys ansorgei. The sequence goes on along the minus strand of JAMJFZ010000597.1, from coordinate 2,673,900 downwards.
TCTCTTCATGAGCTAATTATCTCAGGCATTTCATTACAGTGATGTAGAGCAGACACATGCACTTCAAGCATTTTTACTCCATGTAAAGTGCCATAGGTTCAGAATTCTTGGATATCTAATGGAATTTTCATTTTGCTGCTAGAAAATTCACAACCATGTCATTTTCCTCAAATATCTGAAAATCTTTCTGCATTCTGTACTTTCACTTGATTGAAAACAAGAAATCTTGTTCTGGTCTGATCCCCTTTCTCAGCCTGTTTTTAGTTAGCTGTTTGTTTTCTGTCTGGAAATTTATTTTCATTTTATATTTAAAAATCTGAATTTGGTCACAGACATTGATTCTATGTATACACGAATGTGTTTCTATACTACTTTTGCCCTGCAGTTAGCCTTCCCCCAGTGAATAAATGTTTTCTTTCCCAACTTTTTATTAATGCTCTGATCTGTTTTGCTTTGCTTTCAAAGTCTAGTAATTCAAAATGGAGTGCACTGATCGACCGCCACAATCTCTCACAATTTCCAGTTTTTGTCATTTGCATTTTGTTACAGAATTCTTCAGTGTGAACTCCTAACACATGGATTTGTTCTCCAGCCATGTCCATCTTGATCTTGTGGCCTTTATTCCTGGGTGTAAATTTTTCATCCTGTGATCATGCCTTTCTGTTTACAGCAGTTCTGTTTTCCGTTTACTCCCTATCAACAGGCATAGGTTGACATGTTAGATCCTGCTCCCTGTCTTAACAATTTTATTAGTGCCTGCTATATAATTTGCTTAGTTTGGTTCTCATTTTTTGAACTGCTGTGTTTTTCATAGAAGCAGTGAATCTTTGTTGTTTGCTCATATTTTTAATGCTTTAAAATTTTAATTAAATTAATTTTAATTTTTAATTTTTAAAGCTTTAGTATTAACTAAAATCATTTGACATGAGGTACTTCAGCATTCAGGTAGGTTGCTAATGATAGTTTTGGGTTTAACTTTAGTTTTACTTGAGTATAGGTACTTGTGTTTTAGTTTTCCATTTATATGAGACATTGTCTATTACTGTAACTGAATGCCAGATGAGGGCATTTATAAAGGATGGAGGTTTATTTAGTTGATGGTTTTGGGAGTCTAAGAGCATGGTGTCAGTCACTTGGCATCTAGTTAGAGCCCTCTTGCTGGGTCAGTGTATGGCAAAGGGCATCACATGGCAAGACAAATCCATGAGTACTATCATGTGAAACCTACCTGCAGAGCTGATTTAGTCCCTTCTCCAAAATACCATTAACATATGACTTTGAGGATTGAGCTTCAACAAGGGTTTTGGAATGGATAAACACTCAAACCATGGTGGTGGTTGCACTCTTATTTTACCTAGCACTCCATTCAGTTAGTCCTGGAGTGTAGACTGCACTGGCAAGGTTCTAATACTCATGTCAATGCTGGGGAGGGTTTGGTAAGAAGAAGTTTATATATCACTGGAAGAACTGAAATGTTATGTGGCTTTTCTGGAGAGTAATTTGGCAGAAGATACAAAGTCTTTTAAAATGACTGTTGTCTTGGCCTACTCTCCATGTTTCTAGAAGCCCATCTTGAGGCATCGGGGTAGGTCATCTGGGTTCATATTCAGAGCTCCTCACTGCCACATTGCTTACAGTGGGGACAAGTTGGAAGGAGTCTGCCTCAATGTCTTATATGAGAATGGTAAATCGTGGCAGTTGTATGGCATGGAGAAATACCTGTGATACACATTAAATGAAAAAGTACAGGACAACAGTACATATTCAAGATGATCCTTCTTTATTAAAAAGGCAGGAAAACATTTATCTAGATATGATTTTAAAAGCCAGAGGTAAATAAATTACCAGTGTTTGGATTCTGGGTGAATTGTGTTTTCTCTTTAAACTTGTCTATAATTAAAATTAAAAATAAAACAAAAATTATGCAAAGTTTGAATGACTTTTATAATCAGAAATGTAAAACTGTCTCTAGATGCCTCAAATTGTACCAAAAGATTGCTGTTTTCACAATTTGTGTGTTAAAAGTGGTGTGTATCAGAGCTGAAGATGCATTTATCATCAGTATGCAAAAGGATTTTGAATTCTCCAGCTTTCCACATTGTGTGGTGAGCACTGCCATTGCCAGCACTGGCATATGAGCTCCAGTGTGGCCCATCTGCTGCTCTGCTTGGCTTGCCTGACACATATTTATTTCATTTCATTCCTTATTTGGCAGCACAGGCTCTTTCTCATTATCACTGCTGAGGTTCGGTGCCAATGTTACTCATTTTGCTTACCTGTTTGTTGTTTTCCTGTTTGTTCCATTTTATGAAAATGAAGATGCCAACAATAGGAATTCTGTCTGAAAATGCAGCTCTTGTCATGCGGGGTCTTGAGCATGTCTTGCTCATAACTTGCCCCTGCTTCTGACTCGGACTATTTTGTCTGTTTTGATAAGTAGAAAGCACCATGGTTTATTTTTCAAAGGGCTTCTCCCAGCCGCACCCCCACCATAAGACTTGGAAATGGTTCCAAACAGAAATTGTAAGCACTAGCTTTAAGCTAAGCCCTCTCCATCTGGTGTTGGTGCATTTTTTTACGCTGAAGGCTCATGCTGTTTGCTTAATCTTCATCCGTGCTGCAGAAACACGAGGGGTGAGACTTACTTCTACCCCAAGCACCTTGCTTAAGAAGGATTTTCCTCTGCCTTGGTTTTATTTCACAGAGCTCTGGGACAGTCAGCCAGACTGCTAGGAATTTGTTCAAGTGAAACTTTAGGACTATTAGAACCATCTTAGAGATTTATTGAATGGATTTGTTAGAATAGGATGGCTGTTGCCAGAGAATCCTGATCCTGATATTTATTTTTCAAGATGCTCTTTGTAAGGCTCTGTGCTGCTTCCCTCTCTAGGTTACCCTGAAGAGACTTATCCAATGTATGACCTTTCAGATGGTATCAAGCGTAGGCAAGAAACAATCCTGGTGGATTACCCTGACCCAAAAGAGCCCTCAGCTGAAGAAATAGCTGAACGAATGGGAGTGACGGAAGAGGACGGATCCGAGCATTTGAGCTGGGATCATTTGCCCACTGACGCTGGAGCCCAGAAAGATGATTCTGTTCCCCTGTGCGACCCAAAACCAAAATCATGCTCCTGCTGTTTTCCTGAAGAGGAGGACCCTGCCGTCATTGCAGAGAATGCTGGTTTCAGTGCAGATGGCTACAGTGAGCAAGGGGAAGCCAAGGAAGACTGGTCTAAAGACTTAACAAATGAAGAGTTGGGGATCAGCACTGACAGCACACACATGGGTGGCATGTTAAGGAAGCGTAAGCCCCAGGGTTTAGAGTGAAAGCAGCCTGTTTGGTGAAGTATCCATTACTCTGTTCCCAAGATAGCCTTCCTCAATTCCGTCCATGGCCCTGTGCCCTCTACCTCCTTCTCTGTGTTCAGTATCATAGTTCTTGGGCCACTTCTGTTGACATAGTCTATCCTTCCTGGTGCTTGCACACCTGTCACTGTAGACATTAGTGTGAACACAGGACAGCATCACTTTTCCCTTCCTGCCTTTCCTCATCAGAGACACTAACCCATTCACTAACTATATTTGGTTAATTGTGCTTGCAGGTGGCACCACCTGAGCAAAGGTCTCCTTCCTCACAGGAGCAACAGATGATCTACCTGTGAATGAGCACTGGGTTAGCAGATACTGAGGACTTAAGGTTTTAAGAGTGAAGATTTTAGACTCCCAAATGCCTTATTCTTTGGGCCTTGAACTGGTTAGTGGTCCCCTGAGAAGAGCATGCTCATTTGTGAGAATGAGGGGCCCAGAGCACAGCAAGACAGATGACTGAGCTGCAGTCTCTCCTCAGAACCTTCTAGGCTAAGACATCCTAGCTCCTTCAGAGTAGCAAGCCATGAACACATAGGCCTATTTGGGGGTCATTTTGCTTGTATATTGCTTCAATCCCTAGCTTCCTTTATCCTTACTCTGTTGAACAGAACTGCCAAATCCAGAAGCACCTTTGTATGTCTGGTCTTCTGTGCCTATGTGTAGAACATTTGATTGAAACTGTGAAGAATGCAGTTGAACATGTACTGAAGGTAGTCTTGACATAATTGACGTAACTAACACTAAGTGTAAAAATTAATGTAGGTACTCTTGGCAAATTGTTTTCTGTGTGGTTCCCTCATCCACCAGAAGTTGATTTAGGATAGGTCTGGGTCACTGGTTCTAATTTTTTGTTTTTTAGTTGTTTTGTTTTTTGAGACAGGGTTTCTCCTCTGGCTGTCCTGGAACTCACTCAGCAGACTAGGCTGGCCTTGAACTCGCAGAGATCCTCCTGCCTCTGCCTCCCGAGTGCTGGGATTAAAGGTATACAGCACCACCGCCTAGCTCTAATTTTTGCCTGTAGGATATAGTTCTGTTATTAGTTAAGAACTTGTTTCCTTCTCATTCATCAAACAACTGCTCCATGCTGGGTACCAAGAAGACTGAATTTGTGCCTTGAGGATTTCAGTTTGATGTGGGAGCCTGACAGATGTGCTATGGACTATAGGAAGGCTCAAGATTGTTTATTCTTCAGGCAGAGACAACTGGGTCCTGATCTTCCCCTGCAACTCTGGCTGTAGAATTTCGGATTGGCTCCTTAGACAGTCCGAGCCTGGTTTGGGCATCTGTAAAGCAAGGGTAGTAAAAATGCAGGTCTCCCAGGTTGAAAGCTGTAAACGAAGTGGTCTGTGTGCATAGGGCAGCATGGCAAGCTCATGCACGACAACACGTCATGTGGCTGGCTTATTATGTGGGCTCAACACTATAGGAGCATGGAAGAACAGGAATGGTTTTGCCAATAAATTTCAGAAGAGACCTTGTGGCATGCTAAGAACATGGGCAAGGAAGAGGAAGGCCATTGTGGGAGAAAGAGTAGGTTAGCAAGGACAGACATTCAGATGAAGTTTTACAGCATCAACTGTTACTGGATTAGCTATGGAAACAGTTCCTGCCAGAAGAACCAACCCTTTATGGTTCTTGCCACTCTAGATGTTAGTTTGCATATAGGAATATTTTTGTTTGTATATACCAGAAACTTTAATGTACCTTTCAGTAATTTAGATTATAGGGTTTTTTTGTTGTTTTGCATTTTCCAGAATTGTATCCTTTGAATATGATTTTACATGTGAATCCAAGCCCGGGTGACCAACATCAAGGGTCTCATTTTTGTTGTTGTGATCTTCATTTCTTAGTATGAAGGGCTGCAGACTTCACCAGGGCCTCACCATTAGGTCTGCAGTGACCTCTGGTGCACCATAGTTGGCCTAAGAAGCCACTGCACATCACCTAGGACCATGATTGGTAAACCAGGTGGGTAATCAGCCAGAAGATCCCCTAACTTGGTTACAATAGAAACACAGGACAGTGCTTCATTCGCTCAGGGACTAGGCCCAAGAGGTATGCTGAGGAGTGGAGACAGACTCAGCCTCTCACATGGCCTGTGAGAGCCATGTTCTTTGTACTTGGCTTAGGTGACAAAATAGCTTATGGTCTGCACTCAAACACTTTGAAAAAAGGAACTTACTAATACACATGACATCTCATTGCTGGGACAAAATACGCAACAAAAGCAACTTAGTGCAGGAAGAGCGTAAAGTCTGCGGAGACATTCCTCCATGGAGGCATTCAGTCAGGAGCAGAAAGAGAGTGCTCGCAGTTGGCTTGTTTTCCCCTTCTATTCAGTCTGGGACCCCAGCCAATGGGATGCTGCTGCCCACAATAAAGATTGGTCTTCCTTCAACTGAGCCTTCTTCAAGGACAGATGTGTTTCCATGGTGATTCTAAATCCCACAAAGTTGGCAATTGAGATTAACCATCTGAGGTAAGAGGTATAAAACAAGATCTTTCTGGGCATGTGTTCTACACAATTTAGGATTTTTCTGTAACCTGATGACTAAACAAAACTTCTCTTTTAAAACATCCTGTATGGTCTTCCTCACAAAGGCAGAGGCTACAGGAGCCAGGCCATGGTTCAGGCAGGGAATGCTTTTACGTCACATAAAAAACACCTGAATAAATAAGTGAACCCTAATTAGAGGCCTACGCTCAAATTCTGCTTTTAGTTAGACGATCTGTATCCACAAAGGATGTTCTGTGTGCCACTTGTTGAGCAGTGATCAGGAAGAACACGCACAAGCTACTCTATAGCCTCTTTAACCATCACCATGTCTAGAGCGCACTTAACAGTATCACTTCATAGGACCAGTTTCCTTGTGGATGGACTGGAATCTGTCTATCTTTCAGGAATGATTATGGAGTGTCTGTTCCAGAGTGAAATGTGCAATAGGTGCTTAGCACCATCACTGTCTTGAGTAGTGTGCTGCTGCGATGCCCCACTCGATACCCTAAGGCCACTCTGCCTGCCTGGAATGGTCCAGGGTCACCCTGTGGGATATGTGTGGCTTTGGGATGACGCCCTTCAAGTGCAGACCATTAGCTTTGATGTCTGCTTTTAGCAGCAACTACAGGCTTCCATCTTCTTGGCTTCATATCCACCACAGACTGAAAAAGAGTCCCATACATGTAAAAATCCTGTTTAAATGGTTCAAGCTCTGAACAAGGCCTGGAGTTTTATGGCTGGGCCTTTCCCACCTTGAGTCCTGCATCCAAGTTCTGTCCACAAGGGCCATGCCCACCAGGCATACTTAGGATCTATCAGCCAATTCCTTCAGGTGACCCAGATGACCCTGAAGTATCTTCTAACCTCATTTTCCCATGCTATGGCTGTGGCACCACAGAAGACAGTGTTGACCTGTGTGTCGCTGGTTCTACACAGTCTACACCTTTGTTGCTGTTGCTATCACCCACCTGACCTTTGAAACTCCTGGGAATGAATGGAATGGAAAACATTTTTAGGAGACACATTTTCTCTATGAAAAACAAGGACACAACAGTTAAACAGTTCAAGTTTAATTTGTTGATACATGTCTGTACTTAGACAAACACTAAATTCTACAACATACATAATGTCATTATGGGAAAATACCGAGTTTGTCGTTGCACATACCAATAAATAAATACATTTGCTTCAGAATACCAAAAAGTTTATTCAAAAAGTCACTTAATAAAAGCACAGTTTTGCAAGTTTGTCTAAAACTCCAGATAATTTTAAACAAAAATAAAATGTCTGACCACTCCAAAATAGGAAAAGACAATCATGTGCAAATCGACATACATGTTTTAGGTGTTGTGAAAACTGGCTAAGTGTGCTCCCAGCATGTGAAACGCTGCCTGTCCTCACCAAGCTGTCACCAGTGGGGGGGGTCCAGGAGGCTGGAGCCGGGCTTCCCCTTCTATGCCACTCTGAAGTGCTCTATAGAAGACTCTAGATTTCAGCCTCATCTCCAGCTCTACCTGGGCCTCAATGAGGGAGGAGGGGCAGAAGGACAGAGGAGAAGGTGCAGTATCTTTCTTAGGAAAGAAAGAAGGCACAGTGATGAGCTAGGAAAGATATTGATGAGAGCAAGGAGTAACCTTCACTAACCCTAACTCTGCAAGCTTTGACAGGCCTGCATCTTTATCTTGCAGGTAAGGAGACAGAGATTATGTAGTTGTCAAATGCTCTAGGTGCTGTAAGTGCAGCTGTATGCTCTGAGACCAACTTGCTTCTGCGTTGAAAACTCAAACTCATCCCAGTACTTCTTAAGATCTTGAAATGACAGAAAATTACAATCTGGAAGTGAACAAGGGCAGGTGGCCATAAACTGAAATAAGAATCCATCCCATAGCTTGTTCTGAAGACAAGAGCAGTTTACAAGCCAGGGCCTAGGGCAATGTAAGGTTCCCAGCTCTGCAGGGCAGTTGTGCCCCAGTCACGGTGCTAGGCACCTCAAGAAAGCATGCTCTGATGGCACCTGGCATCTTGAAATCCCATGAGGATATCACAGCTGGGGCGAGGAGTACAGAGAAGGGACGGCCAGGGCTGCTCACAAGGAGGAAACCAGGCTGTCCACCTAGGAGATGGGTGCCGTGCTTGCAGATCAGAGCCATGCCTCTGGCTTCTCCCTACAGACCCCATCTGAGCAGTCATCCCTATTGCTTGTTAAACTTAGAACTACTTCTACTACTAAAGTTTAGACAAATACTCTGCCATTTCCAGAAAGAAAAATAAAAGTCACTTAAGTAGGTTTACCCAAAGTTCTCTTCCGGCCTGTCATCACACGTCTTGGCTCCCAACGCCAGTCTTTCCATAGCCATGCACCTTCCTTCCTTGCTTCTCCTTAGTGTCAGATTAAGGCACCATCACTACACTATGCACACCTCAGCTCCTCCTCTAGTGAGACTGACAGACTTCCTTGATCGTCTCCTCAGGACCATGGGAGAAAGAGCATGAAATGAAGGGACATAATCCACAATGGTCACAACTGTCTCCTTATTCTTTTCCTACTCATCTCAGATGTGATCTTAAACTGCTGCTGATTGGTTGCAGATTGCCCTTTCCTCCAGACACACATACACACATACACACAGACAGACACAGAGCACCTTGGAGCCAGAAGGACAGAAAAAGCTAGACTTGGAGAGGAGTTGGGGAAGCTAACATCACCACTCTGCAGAGGAACTGTTTTGGAGCAGAGGGTGGAGAGTTTTAGGGTGTAGAGCAGGTAGCGTACAGAGGAGCTGCCTAAGGTTCCAGCTGCCCCACACACTGACTGACTGCTTATCCCATCATCAATTTGCCCAGTCAAGGACCAACTAGGAGAAGAGGGTGTGAAGGGTAAGAAATCTTACTGTGGGAGAGGCTGAAACCAGGTGATCCTCGGGGCCCTGGTATTAGAGGTCCATGGGCCTGTGCTCACAGGGTCAGTGGTCAAGAAAAGGCAATATCACCAGGAGCTGAGTCTTAAGATCTGATCTTAAGCAGGTGACTCAACTGTTCTTGTCACTCAGTGCCCAACAGAGGGTTTTGTGCTGAGGCTGCTTTTCTCCATAGCGGGCTACAAAGTTCAGCCTATTTTCTGGTGCTACCAAATTTATATTCAAATAGCCAACAGCCTCTTTTTTGTGTGCTAAAGCAGAGAGCAGAGTCCAAGAGTTTTCCGTTGTGCTTTCAGTTCCACTCTTACCACCAGGGCCCCCTCTACCCACTAGACTCGAGAATCAGCCTATTCAAACTTAAAACTGTAAACCCAGAGAAAGAGCTTGACCAGACTGAAGATCTTGTGTCTATCACTTCTAATGTCAGCAGATTTCTCCTTACAAAGTTAGGGGGGAAGGGCAAACACAGAACCATGGGAAGAGATGGCACTGTAATCTTTCATCAGGAGATAGTCCAGCCCCAGCATAGAAGTCCTAGTGCCCTCTAGAAATGACTGTAAACAAAGGCTCGCTCACTGGAGGGTCTCTCATGGCGATGTATGGCTCAGGTATGTCAGATTCTGCTACAGCAGTGTGCCTTGCTTAGAGTGTCCAATATAGGAAAATCTAGATTTTTTTTTTAAAAGTACTACTTCCACTTATATCAATACAGCTTCCTTACCTTAGAGCCCCACATATTCAATGCATGACTTTACTTTCTAAATTTCTACTTAGCCTTTCCAGGAATATCTATTTTAAAGCAACATCTAAATGCTCTTTGCTTCTCACTGGTTTTCTTTTTCTTTCTTTCTTTTTTCTTCTGAGAGAGTTTCTCTGTTGTAACTCTGGCTGTCCTGGAACTCATTCTAGACCAGGCTGGCCTCAAACTCAAGAGATCCACCTGCCTTTGCCTCCCGAATGCTTGGATTAAAGGTGTGTACTACCACGGCCGGGCCCCACTGGTTTCTTATCTCCATCTAGGCAAGAAGCTTCTTGAAAATGACACATGGGCAAACTCACCAGATCAAGTGGTACCATCCAAGGAAAAGTGGCAGTGGAGGGGATGTCCAGGCCCAGCCCCAGAACCCTCAGGCTGCTGCCTGTCACATTTACACAACGAAATGTACAGTAGCCCTGGTGAGGTCCATGCACCTTCATGGAGGAGCCAGGCACAGGCCAGATCAGATCAGAATAATGTACAAAAACTCAGACAACTTTCAATAGGGAACTGCCTGATTCCCTACTGGAAGGTTTTCAACCTTATACATAACTCCAAGGGACCTAGGTCTCTGAAATTGGGAAGGGAAAAGGCATGCAGAATGGACCCCAGAAGGCCAGAGAGTCTAGTTTCTGGGCAACAGTAGGAACAAAGGAACTTGAGGTTTTGAGTTCTGCCATTAACCAGTTATGTATCCAAGATATAAGTGCCATGTTCTCAGGGATCAGCATTGCTTTTGGTGAACCACACAGAATCCTACCACCTCTGAGCTCTTCCTCTACTCTCCTCACCCTGCTCCATTCCCCTAATGTTCTTAGCCTTCACTGATCATGACATGCTGGCAACAATGGGGGCTGTGTCTCCCCAAAGAGGATAATCTTCCTGAAGCATGCCATTACTTGCATGGTGACCTAGACCCGTGTATGTGTCATAAGTGTTGTGCTGGGGCTGCTCAACATCAGAGAGCCCTGCTGTAGGGAGCCTACTGGATGACTCCTATAATTCCCATCCACTCAGATATTTGGCCTTGAGAGATGGGTTCTTGCTTCTGCAAGCACTGGACAGACCTGAAGCAACAAATGAGCTAGCACTCTAAGCCACCATCTCATTCACACAGCCATGGACAGCCAGGCCCCTGCAATCCTAGCAAGGCCCTTCCACTAGCCTATCCCTACCACCCCCAACTTCCCTTAGGCTTGACTGGCCCTTTTGAAGTGGGAGTGCTTTCTGCTGATCATCAGGCCCTTTGCTACATAAAGCTCAAGTGCCCTGTACATACACATAACTCACTGTACCCTTACCTTTGGGACACCCATTGTCCTCTGACTTGTAGGCTGAGTGGATGGCTGGGCCACAGCAGCCCTGCTTGTGCTTCCTCTCCCTCTGTACCTCCGGCTAATGAGGCTGCCCAGTGTGGCAAACACAACTGTGGCAGGATACTGACCCAAGACTGGGTATGTGTGTTGACCTTGGGGCACAGAAATACTCTTTTCCCTTCAAACCCATTTTCTATTCCCCTGCTTCAGCAGCAGAGCAGCCAGTTTCTGGTTGGTAAGGCCAGAGAGCCCACTGAGGGCTTATGAACAGAGGGTAGGCAGGGCTGTCTTGGCAGGCAGGCAAGCTCCACTCCGGACTGGGCCACCCTAAGGCAGAGGAGGCCTCTACTCGCAGGCCAGCTTGCTGTCAAAGCTGGACAGAGCAATGGCAAAGGCCTGCAGTGCACACAGTGGGTAGTTGTAATCCATGGTGAACACATCTTCTGCTACCCGGCCAAACTGCATGACGATGTAGTCCGCTGCAGCCATGCACAAGCACGGATGGTAGAGACAGGAAGAACAGGTAAGACACAGGCCACAAGAGGGAAGGGAAGGCAGAGATGCCAAAGAGATCCCAAAGGATGGAAAAACAAAGGCTCGGGAGAAGAGACAGGAGTGAGGGTAAGAGGGTGAAGGTGGGAAGTGCGTACAGACAGCAGGGCACAGGGAAGAAAAGACATCCATTTAAAGGGTGTTCCCAGGCCCCGGGCTCTGCTGGGCACAGAAGCTCGGGCCAGGGCTCTAATCACTATGGTTGGAAAGTTCCTTCTAATACAAGCCACATACCCACATCCTATCGCTCTGGCTGTTACAGACCAGGTGGGGGGCGGGGAGCCTGGGTGCCACACAGACAGTATCAGTAAGTAGGGGCAGCACTCACGGTCATTGCCATGGATGATCTGGAAGTTCTTCACAGAAGCCTGCGTGACGCGCCCATGGAAGTTGAGTACGTAGGACTGTGTGTCATCATTCCAGACTGGTGTCTTGTTCTGCAGCTCAATGATGCTCTCCGTGTTCTTGTTCTGCCAGCGTGCTAGCAGCGTCTCGTGCTCCTGGTGGGGGGAAGGGGTGGGCAGCCTCACTTGAGCCAGACCCAAGCCTTGGCATACAATCACCCAAAGAGGGATCTTTCCCAGGAATGAGGCTCCTTAGAGTTCTCTGGAACTTCTAGGGTTTCTCATCTTGTAGCCCCTACACTTACTGGAATTCTGTCCTCAGAAGCTCATACAGAGGCTGGGCTCTGGGGAAGCGTTAGGTAGGCAGATACTCACATTTCGAGGACGGATACAGACTCTCTCGTGAACCATGTTCATGCCTGGGACGATCACACTCATCTTCCGAGGTCCCTTGAAGCCTAGGACATTTGTCTCCTGGGAAAAGAAGAGAATTCAGTACTGGCTACCTAGAAGGGCTTATCCAGGTGGAGTCTCGCCCGAGAAGGTAAAGAGGAAGAGGAATAAAATGTCTGCAACATCTACACTGGAAGGTCTAATAGTCACCTGTAAATTTAGCAGAGCCTGAACTACTCCCGTTTACAGTCCGGCTTGCTTCCATTGATAGCTCAGCACTTACATTCCCTCCAGCAAAACGGAGCCATGATAACTTCACTCTCTCACACGCCACTCCTGACTTATCCACTTCTGCCAGCTGTACGCTCAGATCAGGATCTAAGATGCCAGACAGCAACTAATACAACTCCTTATTTCTGCCCAGGGCCCTGGGGCCACCTCCCCACCATCTGTTCTCAACACAGCAGCCTTGCTGTCAGCCCTGTAAAAGGATATGTCTTTTTCCCCCATTGAAATGTATTCTACCTTTGGAGCCTTATGTAATTTGGCCCCTAATCCTTAGTTTTCTTGCTATTTTAACTCTCCTCTGCAATCACTCTGCCCACCAGACATGTACACAGCTGGTTTGCACTTTCTTCTGCTCTTTACTCAAGGGTTACCTTGGCTAGACCCTCCCTGCCATCACTCCTAAAAGTCACACGCACCTTGAAATTTCGTATACTTGTATCTCTACTTGATTTTTAATTCTGAGGATTTGTCAAGAACATGCTTATTTTTGTTTTATGGCTTGTCTCTCACTAAAGATATAGATGCCATAGGGGTTTAACTGTTTCTATTTGTCCTAAGTTTCTCCAACAGTACCTGGAATACAGACGCGCTCTGGCTGCTTCTCTAGAATTGGCCAGCAGGTGGCACTATAGGATCATCTGAAATACCTGAGGAGGCCTAATGCTCTCTAAGGCGTATCCCTGCCCAGGTTCATGGGACACCCACCCTTCACTTTTAAAAACGAAAGAACCAAGTCTGTAACAGAGCATGCTCATTATATTTATATTCTGATCTTGTTCTTGTTGGTATAACGTTAGAGAGGCCCCTATTCCAAGCTTCAGTTTCCAGACCACAGAGGAAACAGAATAACCCTTGGATGGAACACTCTGAAATGACGCTGAAAGAGCCCCAGATCCATGCAGTCCCTGGTACTGCAGCTGCAACAGGATGCTGTGAGTGAAGCACAGAAAGGATCCCAGGCCTCTGCTTCCTCCTGTCCAGGAGCCTTCTGGGTCGGGCCAAAGAGTCAGGGATGGTCCCCAGAATTCCCCGAGGAGTTAGCCTGCTGTGGTCTGAGCCCTGAAGACAGGTACGGGTCCCTGTCCCACAGCCCTGAGTAAATGGAGTGGCCCCGTTCAGGCAGTGTGGCCTGGGTTTCATGTCTACCTAGGAACCAAGGACTCACATAGCACACAGCTGCCAGCTCCTGGCGCAAGGTCCCACTTTCCAGCGTAGAGGATGATGCCTTCTGGGGGTTGATGCCATTGTCATAAACAGTGAACTTGGTGCCCATCAAGTTCGACCTGAAGGGAAGACACAATCATCTTTTCCCCTGTGGCATGGGACAGCCCATTTTCTTACATGAAGTCTACAGAGCATTATGGGATAGGTCAGGGCTGACTTGAGAACACAGTGGAATACTCTACAAGCAGTCAACTTTAAGTAAACTCAACCCAAAGGGCAACTCATTTCAATCCAGGGAGTGAGTCAGTGTTCATAGGTTTTGAGGGGAGGGGGGCAAAGGCACTGTTATTTTTTCTAGATGGTAAGAAGAGTGGCATCTAGGATTCCAGAGAGGATTCTGCACCTCATGGAGAATGGGTGTCTCTGTCCTGCCCAGGGCTATGTCCAGCTTTAGCTGCTCATACCTTCACTTACTCTCCTTCAGTGAGACCTTGCTCAAGGCCTCTCCACCTCACCTCCTTGGGGCTTCTTTGTAGCCCTGCCCCTTGGCTCTGACCAGGGAGACAAAGTGGCTCTTCCATGGTGCCCTCATCCTGGTTTGACCTGTCACTTACACTGGGCCTGTACCCAATACCCTGGAGCAGCTTAGTCCTGTCTGACTCAAGGCTTGGCACAGACTGGCCTGTAGGACTTGATGGAGAGGATCTCCTTCAGAGATATCAGAGGACTTGCCAGGCCCCTCCCTGCCTGGCCTTCCTGGGTGAGCACTGGTACCGTAATTTCCCGATATAGCTGTCGCCTCCCCGAGACAAGTCTGTTGGGTCCACAGAGATGAGGTAATTGGAAGTTTTACTCTTCTTTCTCTTCCTTCCCGCCAGGAGGAACACCTTAAAAGAGTAAAGCAATACCACATTCCAGATCCAGCCTTTGGCCCACAATCATGGTGGCCACTCACACACCTGGGTTCACACACGAGCGATCACTTTGCTTCATCTCCCCAATACATTATGTGTGCGCACACACAAGCACTGACAAGCCCGTACATGAGTCCACACAGAACAAACACTTATTTCCCTGGAGAACTGAGAAGCTAGTATCAGAACTGAGCTTCCCTCGAATTCTAGCCTCTAGGCCTTCAAACTGAAAATACATGACCAAAAGAACCTCCTCACCTTCTTGCCATCCTCACGGTCTAGGTGCAGAAAGTAGGTGGGGTACATGCCCCGGTCCATCCCCTTCTTGTCCCTAGTGATGCGGCACTTGATGGTGATCCCTTGAGGAGCTGGCCGCAGAGCAAACTCCTCTAGATCCTGGACCTCAATCTCCACTGGCGGCTCCGGAGCTGCTGGGCTGGGGGCTGAGGCTGCCTCCTATGGTGAGGGGAAGAAGCCTAAGTCGAAAGGACTCTACACTTAAGATTGGTGGTCTAGGACAAAAGTCCGCCTCCTGACTGAGCGGATGAGAGGTATGTCAGGATCCCTGGGATGTGGATGTGGTCATCTGCCCTGGGGTCAGGAGCTTCTCCTAGTCTTTCCCTTTCCTCAGCAGTTCCTGGAGTTAGGGATAAAAGCAGGTCCTCAGGGGACCATCCTGCCCAAGTCTGGCTCTCCCTGCACCCTAACCCCTTGACCTTGTTGAAGAGGCAGGAGGCACAATGGAGAAGCAGAAGAGACCAGAAGAGACCAGCAGGAGAAGCTTCATATAGACACCTAGCCCAAGGAAAGGCAGTACCTCATAACGTTGTCACATACAAATAACTACCTCATGCCCTAGTTTATCTATCAATTTGACGCAGCAGAGTCAGGAAGTAGAGGTGTGTGGGGGTGTGTGGGGTGTGTGTGTGTGTGTGTGTGTGTGTGTGTGTGTGTGTGTGTGTGTGTGTATTTGGGAGGGTGGTTGTCCATATCAAACTGACCTGTGGCCCTGTCTATGATGGATGGTCTTGGTGTGTGGTACCGTCCTTGGGCAGGTGGGCTCAGGCTGAATAAGAAAGCTAACTGAGCATGAGCCTGGAAGTAAGCCAGCAAACCGTTCCTCCATAGGTGCTGCCTGCATTCCCTCAATGACGGATTGTGACCTGACAGTGTAAGCCAAATAAACCCTTTCCTCTCCAAGATGCTTCAGGTCAGTGTTTTATCACAACAGAAAACAAACTGGAACACCACCCATACGTGGACGTAACCACTGATGTCAGCCTCCTACAGGAGATGGAAGGCTGCTCCTCCGTCACTCACCCTGGTGGACTTTCTGCTAGTGGCAGAACTAGGGCGGGTGTTGCTGTTTAGCTGGGAGGAGCTGGAGCTGTTTTCATCCTCATCCTCTTCCTCATCAAAGCTCATGCTGCTGGAGATGCCTGTGGCAAGCAGAGAGCAGGGAGGGCTGAGCAGGCAGGCTCTACTGTGAGAATGTAAGTGGTCACGAGTAGGCGCACGCTCAGACGCTGACTCGCCCACACCCAGGCGCTCACAACCTTCTGCTCACTCCCGCACATGCTGTGTGATCTCCCACTCATCCAGACACATACAAGGACACATGTTCGCTCCAGTGCACACATGAACTGGGACTTGTCACGAGTCTCCTTGGGATGCATCCCTGCCACCCAGTTTTAGCTCAGTCCCTGCAGCACATCCCTTCTTCACTAGCGGTTACATCAGCCCTGTGTCTCGGGGACCAAAGCCTAAGCTGAGCTGAACCTGAACAGGAAACCTCCGTTTCTGATTTCCAGTCTACTAGAGGCCATGGATGGCAAAGGTCACAGACTGGCAGGGACTCTTAGACTCTCACTCAAGCTGTGGGTGGGACTGGCTCTGCTTTCCCCAGCAGAGTCCTCTTCCCTGACCCAGAATGCCACCCCGAGTGGCCTCAAAAGTTCTTTCCTAATGAAAGCACTCTTTGAGTTGGTTCCTCACGTGTGTGAATCTGGCAGGCCGCACCCAGGATTCCCTGGGGCTAGGGCTCATGTGGAGAAATTGGGCAGCGGGTTTCCAGGGAGGACCTGCCCTACTTCCCAGCAGCTCAGCAGACAAATGGGCAACTTCTTCTAACAGGCAAAAGGAAAATGAAATCTTCCTGAGAACCTGGGTCTCATGGGGCCACAGATAGGGTGAGGCTGATGGCAGGCTGCCCCAGTTCATACCTCTTCCTCTTAACTTGGCCTTACCAGGAGCCCTGGCCCCAAACTTCTTGTCTGACTCCAAGAATGCCCCTCCCCCACATCCAGGGAAGGGCTAGACAGAACAGCGGAAGGCTGTGTTCCTGGAGAAGAGTGCATCTAGGAACTTGGGACTGAGCTTTGGTCCCAGCTGGGCCCCTGTGGGGCTCACCCTTCCTCTGCATCGTGGCACGGAGGTCCTGCCCGCTGGGCCGAGTGCCCCCACCGGCTGCTGTCTCCCCCGCATCCTTGGCGTGGTCTGACTGTCCCACAGTCAGGATCTGCACTGGGTCTTGGGCCTCAGACTTGTCTTCTGCCAGAGTTGCTGGCCCGCTGGTGCCTGCAGGCCAGAGACTCCTGAGTTACATCCAGAGGGAGAGGAAAGCCTGGATTCTCAGGTGTCCAAGAAGGGGGAGGGACGGGGGATGGGACCCTCTGCTAAACCTTATTTGTAAAACTGGTCTCTAAAAAACTAATGACTGCTGTCAGCCTGTTAATCCTTGGTAAACTGCAAAGGGACGTGGGCTCCATTTCTTCTGTTCTTCCCTCCCAGATAACTGCCAAGGGTTGGTCTGAAATAATCCACATCCTTAAGACGGACAGTAACCATCTACAAAATCAACTAGACAGTGAAAGAATAAGACAGAAAACAAGGATCAATCCCAACCACAGTCGAGGGCAGCAGCCCTTCCCGGGCACAGCCAGCTACAAGTCACACACACTGATGTTCTCTCTTCACACGCTCACACATGTACAGTACACTTGGGTACATTGTTAAAAACAGGGCCCCCCTCAAAGTCTGTGATTGGCACCTAGTCATCTTCTCAAGCACATGGCCTCCTATCCAATGTGCCTGGCATTCTCTTGCAGAGCCTGGCTTCTTTATGTTTCTTGCCCAAGGAACCACAGCTTTAGTAACAGAAACAAGACCTGGCCCACAGGTGGCAGCCTCTCTCTGCCTGGCTGAGCTTGGCTCAGTGCTATAGCAAGCTCCAAAACTCCGAGGATTCTCTGACACAAGGGTATAGAAATCAAAGGCCATGAACAAGGATTGAATAAAAAATAGTAGCCAGGAATCAGGACTTGGGGGAGTGGCCACCATCACTGTCATTGATCCCTAGGATCAGTGTTAGACTGAGGAGCAGAGAGAACACACTGGTCTGTGGGTCCGAGAGTCCTGGGAACAGGGCAGGAATTGGGAGACATCCACATGACAAGGCAGAGCTGACAGTAACTGCTGCAGGAGCTTCCACTAAAGGAAGGATCCTGGCTCATGGGACTGGACGGAGGGAGCTCAGGCTGAGGTAGGCTGGGAGGAAGAGGTGGTCCCGAGCCACAGCTAAGCTATACTTTTCTTTCTGGCAATTTAACAAGTCCTTCTATACCCACAAACTAGCCAAGGTACTCTTGAGATAGCCAAGGCCTACAGATGGGCACTATGGGCCTGAGTTCGCACTCAATGAGACTGCTCATACTATGCCACCTCAAAGTCAGGATAAGCCCCAACCCCACAGTGAGGCCAGGCCTCTGGGAGGTCTGAGAAGTCAGGCTAACCTTTATGCTTTCCCTTCTTCTCCTTCTTGGGGGCCCCACCCTGGCCCCCTGATGCAGCTGCGGCCTTGGCTTTCTTGGCTGAGGCTGGTGCTGGTGGGCGAGTGGCTCCCAGCTGCACACTGGCAAGTGAGTCGGCTTCTTGAACTGCTCGGAAGAGAACCCAGGACAGAGAAACGGGTATCGGGTGAGATCAGAGCTCCCTCTTGACCACAGCTCCCCTACAGCCCCAGTCGTCAACCCACTCATCTCAACCAGGCAAAGATCATGGGGCCCTGAGCCAGCTACAGTGAAGTCCATAGCCAGGAACCAAAGTTCTATGTCACCCAACTGTTCTGAGCCTTGGCAAGTGCAGGGGGAGGGTCATGAGACTGAACCATGGAGGACAGGAAGGACACAAATGCTGTGTCTTCTGTTGGGTGCTGAGCCCATGGGATCCAGTGTGAGGGGGGAGGGGCTCTATGAAACAAAGAGCTAGGTACACCACCAGGGAAATATCAGAAAGGATAATCTGCTCACTACGAACAGTTTATGCATGCTTGTAAGACAACTATCAGCAGCCTCATGCCTGGCAGGTTCCTCCATCTCCTTCCTCAACCTCACCACACACTCTGCCATCCAGCACAGCAGACTGGCTTAACGCCTTGCATGAACCACGTTCCTTTTATATTATGGGACCCTCGCTTGCATTATCTTTCCACTCTGATTAATTCCTACTTCCTGGAAGCTCCAGAGACACCGTTCCCCACTGCCTAGTGAGAGCTGGTGCCTGGCCACCTCCTCACACAGCCTGGCTTCTTCCACAAGGTACACCGTAACCACCTAGATCAGAAGCTCCATGGAAACAGAGACCACACCTGTCTGCTCATTCAGCAGACTCACAGCCACCAGTCCACATCCCTTCACTGAATATTTAGGAGATTCATGGCTGTGTAGCATGAATGATCTTGGCACCAGGTCAAACACCTCTGGGAGTGTCAGTTCTTACCACCCCTGGGAGTGAGAACCTGCATTAACACCAAGAGCCAGCAGAGGGCAGACCACAAGGTAGCTAAAGCCAGTGGGCTGGCTCAGAAGCATGGGTCCAGGTCAAGCAGCGGGTGTGCAGCAGCCTCTCCTGGCTGTATCCATCACTCAGAGCTGGACAAAGACCATGGTCCCCAGAGAAGTGACAAGGACCTCCAGATGCCCAGTGTACGGCGTGGACAAGGCTCCTAAGGCCTCACCTATTCTGATCTTAGCAGGGAACCACAATCACCTGAGTTTGGGCCCTGGGACACATTGTGGCTTCTTCCATTTTCCAAGCTCCAAGGCAGATTCCCCCTTTTCACAAGTGAAGCAAAAAGTATGAGAGGATAAGAGGCTTGCCACATCTATGAGCGAGTCTTGCCATGATAAAGGGCAAGGCAGGCTGCACAGGACCAAAGACAGTGGCTGTCTTCCCAGATGAAATTACAACAGAGCAAGTCAGGTAGCTAATGCCATGCTCAGCCCTGGCAAATGCCCAGGGATAGCCTTCATTATCAGGCATGAAGTGGATTTCCACACAGGGTGTGTGCGTGCATGGACGAGACCAACCTTACACAGTGTGCCAAGACAGGACCTATGCAACAGGTGAAGGTCATCAAACTTCTTCCCTTTAAAGTTTCAAGACGGCGTTGGGGTGAGCTAAGGGCTGAGCTAGCAGAACACAGGGAAGAAACTGATACACTGTAAGGCAGGGGGACAGGACCAGTGGTTAGAAAAGCCATCCCTGAGCTTAAAACACTACAAGCAGTTGAACGTGGCTGGAGGCTCCAGGTCAGGTCAGGAACCACAAAAGGAAGAAAGCACTGCTTAGGTCTTTCCTGTCTTACCCCCCCAAAGCCAAGCAGGTACCCATGGCCCAACTCCCATTACTACTGTGCTGGGAGCAGTCACCTGCATGGTTGGCACCAGCCCAGCAGAGGGCAGTAAAGACTATGTCTGTCTATCTCCTACTTCCTGCCTTCTCTCTCACAAACCCTGGGGCACTGAACCTAATCTAAGCTAACCAGGAGAAAGTCCTGGGTACCCAGATGCAAAGAGCACACCTGGGCAGGATGAGCTTCGAGAACTTCCACAGAGTGGGCTCTGCTGAAAACTAACTGTAAGGACGGCAGCCCTGAAGGGGCCCTCACCCAGAGCAGCGACCTACAGGTCAGAAGCCAGCCATGCTGAATATGCAAGAGCTCAGATGACCCAGGAGTTCCTAGCCTGTGTGAGGCAGGAGGATGGGAGAGGGATTCCTCACAGGAGAGAATGCTGGTGGTCACAGGATCTCAATGACATGCTTCAGATGAGAAACCTGGACCTTGGAACTCGCGATCCATCTAGTTTGAGACTTCTGGCCTCAGAATCTGACTCAGGAGGTAATAGTCTGAACATAAACAGGAGCCCAAGGCTAAGGATGTGCCTCTGCTTGCCTCACTCAGCTGTCTACCTGGGCCGGAGACAATGTTCAGCCTGGGCAAACCCTATATGACTAGTCCCCCAAGACCTCCTACCACCCTTGGTTCCCAGGGTGTGGTACCCCAGTGCAGGGGATTCCCTAGGCTGGCTGTTCCCGGGGCAGAGGCAGAGTCTACCTTGGTAGCTGGTACTGCCACTGCTGCTGAGGTAGGACTCCACCAGGGGGGCTTGCTCCTCTGACTGCCGGGCCCGCCGGCTCCGGGGCCGCCCATCTGCATTGGCCTGCACCATCAGGGGCTCCTGGCGCTTCTTCTTCTGCTTCTGCTCCAACAGGGCCCGCTACGAAGGCACAGGGCAGGCACAGAGCAGGCACAGAGGTAGACTAGCCCACCATCTCCTCCAAGAAGAAGGGTTCCCACAGTGGGGCTAAAAGGATCACTGGGCTAGGTTCCAGAAGTTGTACTGGATTTCTAGCCCTCTCTGGGTTTGGCCACATGCTGCTGGCACCCTGTGACTAGCTGCCAGCCTGGTAGAAGAGGTAAGGTCTGGGGTAGGGTTAATACAATGATAATACAGAGCTGGCAAAGGAGAGAGTTCACTTCTCTACCCCATCAGATGGGGTTCATCCAAGGAGGAGGGGCTCATTGCTCCTAGACAGCCAGCAGAGAGTCTGTCTTCTCACGGGCCCCAGCCACACTTACCTGCCGGTCAAGCTTCTGCTGCCTGAGGTTGCTTCCCTCATCATCTAGGACACTGTAGAGGGAGAGAAAGGCATTCAGAGCTGCCCAATGGGGTGCCAGGAGGTGGCCCAGAACCCACCCCATTCTTTTACAACTCCTATCATGGTTCCCAGTGAGTCTGCGTGGTGGAGGGAGAAAGAACAGAAGCTGCCATCTAGGAGCTAATTCAAGACAAGAGACGGGGTGTCCTCCAGTGGCGGAGCACTTGCCTAGTGTACATAAGGCCCTGGGTCTGATCCCAGCACAATCAAAACGAAGCCTTCAGAATGGGTGTGGTGGATCACTCCTGTAATCCTAGCACTAGAATGGTTGAGACAGTAGGACAGGAGTTCAAGGTCAGTCCGGACTACATGAGACCCTGTTTTAAAAAAACAGAAGCCAGGCGGTGGTAATGCACGTCTTTAATCCCAGCACTCAGGAGACAGGCAGCAGATCTCTTTCAAGGCCAGCCTGGTCTACAGAGTGAGTTCCAGGACAGCCAGAATTACAACAGAGAAACCCTGTCTCAAAAAATCAAAACCAAACCAAAACAAAAAAAACAAGAAAACGTGGGTCAAGCCATATTTCTGTCATGTTGGTAATTTATTCATCTCTATTACCCAAGGACTTCCAACCTAGGCTGGCCCTGGTGAGAACTGGATGAAACTCCTTCAGATCCCTGAGCAGGGTCAGGCCTGAGATAACCAGAGCCCAAGCAGGGCCGTCAGTTACTAGCCAATCCCAAGAAGGCTGCCAGGACTTGCTTCTCACAGTTCCCCCATCTCATCCGCTTCTTCCTTCTTTCCATCCTTTTTCTGAAAAAGCTGGATCCTCTGGGGCAAGTCATTTCCCTATCCCAAACTCCTGGCTCCCAAGCAGGAGTAGGGGGGCAGGGTACTGACACAGCCCCTGATCCCCTAAAGAGGGCATAGCACCCTCATTTGGGAGTGGCTAAAATGACAACTAGTTTCCCCAGGACAAGGCCAGAGCTAGGAAAGAATAACTGCAGAGGAGACACAACTGACTAATGCACAGTTCAGCAAATCACCATTAGTCCTTCCCTGGTCACAGACACGGCACAGGTAGTACCAAAGAAATCAGATCCTTGAGTCCCACCAGTCTTAGGCCAGGCAGCCTCTTCTCACACACTGTCCCTGCTTCTAAGGAAGGCAGAATATGAATAAGAACTAGTGATTTAAACCACTTAGCTTTCTTGCTAGATCAAGACACCCCAGGCTCAAATTCTATGAAAGGCCAACTCGGGATGCCGCTGGGGTGGAAGTGGAACCTGAGGCCAGGAGCTCCGGAAGCCCCAGGCTGCCTCTCACAATTATGCTGGAGTCAAGCTGAACCAGGCCTGGGGGGGCGGGGCCTGCTCAAGCAGGCCTGAGTACATCAGGTTTGTGGGAGGCTGTAAAGAAGTGTATGAGTGGATCTCCTGTATGAGCACATGTGTGCAGACACCTATGTCAAGAAGTAGGTTGAGCCCAGCGGTGGTGGGGGAGGCGCTGGCACATGCCTTTAATCCCAGCACACGGGAGGCAGAGGCAGGCGGGTCTGCTGAGTTTGAGGCCAGCCTGGTCTACAGAGTGAGTTCCAGGGCAGTCAGAGGTACAACAGAGAAACCCTGTCTGGGAAAAACAAAAAGTAAAACGAAACAAAAAAAGACTTAGGCTTGCTTGTGTAAAGATGAGTACAGTACGTATGTGGACAGGAAAAGAAAAGGTCAAAATCACTCCAAAAAATGAGGTGAAGCCATGATTACTTTCTGACAGCTGAACCTACAGGGTCCCTTAAACTACTCGCAGGGCTAACCATCCATCGCCACTCACCTCCCCAGCCACCGACGACTACTATGAACCATTTTAACTGACAGCCGTCCTAACTTACTTGGCGCCTGGGAAGGCCTTCTCCTTGTACCCCTGGATAGATCTGCACATCAGAGGAGCCCCAACTGTGATGTAGGGCTGTGTACAAAATGGACTCGTTTACCAAACCCTCGGTTCCTGGAACACAGCAACATGGGCAAGCTTTTAAGCCTCAGTCTTCCCAAGACAGTCTCCTGCCCAAGAGCATGGCTGCATCTGGGGCTCCTGGACATGTTACCAGGACCCAAGGCCAGTTTAACGAGCTGCTGAAACCTTGGGGCTGGCTGAATTGGTGAGCATCTTGCCATGAAAGGCACAATGACCCTGGGCGGCACCTCTAAAGATCCAGGTCACTTAGAACTCTAGAGAGAGCACAGATGTCAGGCAACCAAGACACTAAGGGCCCACAAAGGTCTGAGAGGCCACAGCTCCCTACTGCGTCTACTACTCGCACCAGTGGCACAAAGTAGAGCATTCCCTGAAACTGATACCCAAGCCTCACTGTCCACTAAGGTCCATAGCAATGCACACTTGCTTACTGCTTTTAGACTGGGTGAAAATGCAGTAAGGACTCTATCCAATGACACTTGCTGGCAGAAGCAGAAGGGTCTGAGGTCCAGACATGCTCTGGTTGGGCCCAGCAGCCTCTGGTCCTTGCATCTGTATGCAATGGCCTGGCCTCAGAAGTCCCTGTGTGATCTCCATAGGTCAGTATTGGCTTCCTCTGTGCCTGTAGGAAAGGATATTTTTACCTTTACTAGCACGTCACAGGCTGCGTTCTTTCAGAGGGCGGTGCTGGGGACAGAGGCAGCTACCTGGGTCATCCCCAGGTACTGGTCTTGTCTAAGCAGAACAAAGAATATGCATTTCTCTAGAAAAGAGAAGGTGCACCTCAGCAAAGCCATCTCCAGAGAGGGAGGCTCCCAAGGCAGCTTGGTAAGAAAAGATGTTTCTGGGAGTGGTGACTTCACTGCCCTGTGCCACACAGGGAGGCACAGGGAGGTGTTTTCCCATCACAGGAACTGTCACACTGCCTCAGACATTCCACGCAGTTGTGTCTACGGTCAGAAGCTATTTTCCATGAGCCCAGTACTTCCTTTCCCACTATCCCCACATTTCCTGATTGGGAGGCCAATGAGCCACAGGCTTTACTACCATTGGTTACCAGGTAAGATACAGATAGCAGGAACTTATCCGTGGCTTTCAGAGAAGGATGAACACAGGGCACAATCTTTAGAGATTCTCAAGTCACAGTTATATCAAAAGAGCCCAGAGAGCCATTGCCACCTCACTCTGCATCGGTATGTTCAGAGGGAATGGTGCTTGGCAGGGGAGTGACGGTGAGAAACGAGCCCCTCTAGGTTCAGGAAGATGCACAAAGGAGGTCTTCTAATAACCCACCCATACACAGAGGCTCTGAGCATGGACATAACACACAGAGAAAGCCGCAAGGGTACCCAGAAGATCACAATCGCAGGGCGGTGACAAGCTTGCACTGGGAGGGTATTCTAGAAAGGACAATGCTTCTGGGCACAGACAAGCTCCCTGGTGAATAACAAAAGAATCCCCAGCACGGCAGCTAGTCCTGAGGAACAGTGACAATAATGATGGCTGTCTCCAGGGGGAGCAGAACCAAAGCTGTCTCCCCACCCCCACCCGGCTAGCCCTGCCTCTTCCTCTACCGTGGCACGGTTCCTGGGGTATTTGTCTTTCTCACACCTCCCAGGCCTGCCCCTCTTATGGGCACCGTTCTAGGCTCCACTAAATGATAACCATGCAAGGAGACATTAATGGCTTTTTAATGACTCTGGTTCCAATTATGGAATCACTGCCAAGCCCAGGCTGCCAGCTGCAGCCCCGCCAGGAGGCTTAGCCGGAGACAGGGCACTGATGGATGGGTCTTCCAGCTGACCCTGGCGGCTCCTTCATTATGGTCACCTCCTACTGGGAGCCAGACCTAGAAGGCCAAGGAATGTTCCAGTCACTGGCTGCAGTCTGCGGTACCCCCCAATTCGGCTACTCTACCCAGGGTCACAAAGGTAGCAACTTCGACTCCCATGGAGCCAGGGTATCTACAACCACTCATTCCTCCTGGAGGCACCAGACAGGTGTGTAGGGACTTCTGCTTTCGGCTGGAACAGCCCACTATGGCCAGTATTAGGAAACCTGTTTCCATCCATCTTTTCCTACATTTCACTTTGTAAACTCTAGCTAATCCACTATCACTATGAAATGCCCAGGCCAGGACAACACAGAGACAGACTTGGCCAACTGGGGCACTAGTCAAGCCCTCTTTGCTGTCGATCCCTTTCTTCCTACCTTATTCCTTCCCCAGTCACAGTGGAAGCTGCTCTGAAACCTAGGGACCAGAGCAATCAGATAAAAGGGCAAGTCGCTCAGAGTGTCAGGCTGCCACCCTGTGCCTAATACCTGAACGAGGGAAGTTCATATCCATGACTCCTACTACCTAGCAGCACCATGGGATGCGGTTGGAAATGGGGGCAGTTCCCTAAGGGAGAGGAGCCATGGGTTTCCCAAACATAGTAGATGGATTAAAGCTGCTGGTGGCACTGGCTTTGGCTTAGTAATTCAGAACTATTGGGGAACATGCTCTTAAAAATCAGTCATGCAAATGACTCTTGTGACCACAGCTGGTGATCTTCAAAGAATAAGAAACTGGAGTTTCCAACCAGGTGGTGGTGGCTGCGGTGCACACCTTTAATCCCAGCACTGGAGAGGCAGAGGCAGACGGGTGTCTGTGAGTTTGAGGTCAGCCTGGTCTATAAAGTAGGTTCCAGGACAGCCAGGGCTATACAGAGAAACCCTGTCTTGAAAAATCAAAGAAAAAGAAAAAAGAAAGAAAAGAAAGGAACTGCAGTTTCCAGAAGGAATTGCCTGAGTTTGTCAAAACAAGGCACCTGAAGCTAAACTTGGCAGCAGAACTGAAGGTGTGTGGTGTGTGTGTGTTGCAGGGATGGGGGGTGTAGGGGGGAGAGGGAGGTGGGGGAGTAGGGGGAAGTGTCTATAAGATCCAAAAGAGTCATGCTTAAACTCAACCCAAGGAAGAACTTTCCAGTCACAACTGGCTGGTGGGAGATGTTTGGCAGGAATGCTACCTAGTGGAACAAAGCATTAGTGAGAGGGTCTGTGTGGGCCCTTGCAGCTGGAGGAGATCCTCTATGGCCTGGAGCTGTACCCTGTAGGAGTCCTGGAGGCCTCGCTGTGATAGGAGAGTACTTCAGGTGTGTTGAAAACCCAGGGATGGGACCGGGGAGTTGAGAAAGCCCTGAATGCCTGGAGTTTGACATCACTTTGATTCATAGATTTTATCTATGCTGGATAGTGCTAAGAGGGACATTCAGACATCACATGAAGACCCCGCTCTCAAAGAATTCATGATTTGGTGAAGGAACCCCTGAGCACTATAGGTAAGAACACTGCAAATGGGTCTAACGGGTTGGCTCAGCAGTTAAAAGTGCTGACTGCTCTTGCAGAGGACCTGAGTTCAGTTCCCAGCACCCACATGGCAATTTACAACTGCCTGTAACTCTAGTTCCATGGGAACTGATGCCCTCTATTGGCTTCTACAGGCTCCTGAATGCACATGGTGCACATAAATTCACACAGGCCCCCCCCCCCACACACACACAAAATACATAAAAATAAAAAACAAATTAATTTTTTTTTAAAGAAGAAGCATTGAAGATAAAAGCAACTGTCAACTGCACAGTCCTGAAGCCACGGTTCTTCCATGGAGCTCCACCCACCCATAACTTACAAAAGGCTGCAAGCATCTAATACTCTTCAAGAATACAGGTAAAGAAAAATGGGCAGAATTGGAAACTACTATTAATGGGAAACAAAAGGCAAAAAAAAATGACTCAAATTGTTGATCTTTATAGATGAAATGGCTCCTTTTTAAGTCAGAATGTGAGCTTAATCCATGATCATTAGAAAATGAGCCAAAATTGCCCCTAAGAAGATTAGCACCAACTATCACTGCTTTGAAGAAAAAGAGCTGTGCCCAGGGAATGCAGGATGCAATCATGAGTGAGTGAGTGAGTGAGAGAGTGAGAGAGAGAGAGAGAGAGAGAGAGAGAGAGATGAAGACCCTATCAGCAGAGCTAACGCATCAGTCCCCCTCTCCCCCATATACCATACTCCAGCCTGACGTGCTGCAGCATTAGGGAAACCTCATGCCAGTCAAAGCACATGTACACATGCTGCCCCCTGCCCAGCTGCCAAGAAATATGCCTTGTCTTCTGTCCCAGTTTTCTGCCACCAGACAGACCTAAAGCTCTGCCTGCAATCAGCAGCCTTGTAATGCAAAGGGACACTTGAATTTCCTCTCAGCACAGGTTTCCCCTGCTGGGAAGTCAACACCTCAAGTCCAGCGCTTTTCCAGGCTCTGAATGTGTCCAGAAAGACTGGACAGGGCAGGGGACTGTACTTCTGATGACAACCCTCCCCCAGTTGAATATCCACCCTTCCTACTGTACAGAGCAAGAAGGCAGGTGACAGAAATGGAAAATGAAGCAGGGTGGGCCGCCAGGGTGCCAAGCTGCTTTCAGGGCTAGGCTTCCAGGGTGGCAGGATTCTGTGCTCTCAGCTGAGTGTGGGAGGGAGAATGGGGGGTGGTTAGGCTTGGGCTGGGCTGAGTGTCAGTCACCCATTTCAAGATGCCAGTGCCCTGGGCACTTGCAACAGATTTCTCAGAGACAATCCTGCCTCCCAGAGGTCTCTCTTCCCAGGAGCAGGCTGAATCCTCCCTAGCTTGAGCTAGATTTTTCTCTATGAGCTTTGCAAGTTGCTTTAGTCCTTGGATCCCTGGGAGAATCAGCCTTGAACCACAACCAGCTCAGCCTCCCATTTATCAAAACTTAAGTGTGCCATTATCTCCACAATCGCAGTGTAGCCTGTGGCTGGCCACCATCTAGGACCTGGTCCCCTTGACAGCGCTTCTGCAGCACTGTTGTCTGTTCAGCCCACAGGTACCGCCTTCTACCTCTGCTGGCAGACAAATGGTCAATGAAGCTCTATAGGGCTGCACCAACTTTAAAATACCAGAATGGTCCTAGCACTATCTGCACGCCCAGCCTGGAGATTTTATATATGTGTATACATACACATGTATACGTATCAAGGACAGATAGTCTTTTGAGTTAGCACAACCCAGCCCCCAGTTCCCAGTCAGAGCATTCTCCCCTATCCATGTGAGGCTGAAGTGTGAGCTCACATGTCTGCAGGAGACTCTGTGTATGACTCTGTGCATATGTGTTTGTGTGTGTGTGTTGGTGGAAAGACAGAAAATAACTCAAGAAGCCCCCCCCCCCCCGCCCCGGAAGCTGAGTGTAGAGGCAGTAATCATTCTCAAGATCCCTAAATTTCCAGGCCTATGACAGGTGCTTGTTGGTAGAAAGATCTGCTTTTAACCAGCCTCAGGCAGTTCCAGCTGGTTTCTATTTGGGATTCTATCTGGACAGACTCCTGGAAGGGCTCTGTCAGAATCACTTTCTGTCGGTGATTGGGCTCAGCATCCTTGCCTGGGGCATGTGGGTCCTGAGTGTCTGATTCTGCAGCCCACTGAATGTGAACCTGGGTCAGCAATAAAAAGTGGGTCTTAGCAGTCCAGCACCCTTTTCACACACATGCCTCTCCAGGAGGCTCAGAGGCAACTGGGTAGCCCATGGCAACTAGAGAGCCAATGAGTGGCCACAGATGTGGCGCTGCTATGGCAATGAGCTCTTTTCCCTGGTAATAGAATTGAGTAGAGTGGATGGAGAAAGGCCTGCACCTGTGTGAGACTGGAGACCACCCCTCCCCCCATCTCCCACACAAGAAAACCCTGGCCTGTCTTAGGTGAGACCAACCAAGTACCCAGGAACAGGAGGTGGGCAGGTCTCTTGAGTGCATGTGAGCACGTGAGAGCAATCCTCTGTATTGTGAGCTAGTCCAATTAACAAACAGGTTACTACTGAATCTCTGAAAGGTTCTGAATAGTACTTGTAAGTAATAGGTAATAGAGTGTATTCCTATACGGGATGCGAATATGCACAGGTTTGTATGTATGCACCTGTGTGGCTCAAGAATTAAGGTCTACAGAGATTTGTGGGAGCATGTATATATGTAAGCTGCCATGTGGTCTGGGTTCTGTCTCCACGAACCATGTTTTGAGGATAGGGAGGGAACAGCAAGGGCATCTTTGGCCCAGCACGCAGATGCCCCATGTGTGCAAGTGTGAAGATGCTGGGGTGTGTGCGCACAAGCTATCCAGGCGCGTGTCCTGGGTGCTGGGCCTAGGAGGAGGCTCACAGCAGTTTCTTTCTCCATGTGCCATCCTACTCAACAAGGCCAGGGAGCCTTTCAGAGGAGGGTGGAGCAGGGCAGGTGGCTTCGAGCCCTCAAAGTTGGGATGGAAATGCCCTGCACCTCCAACTGTCGCCCCGAGGATGCGGAGGGCGTCACTGCCCTGCCTCCAGGCCAGATGGCCTCACCGACGCTGCGTCCCAACTTGGGGTGGTGGGTGCCCTGGCAGCCATCTCCCGCCTCCCTCTCACCCCGTCCTCAGCGTTGGAGTGGGGGTCCGTACGCGCCCCCGAGCCGGGGAAGCCCGGCGCGTACCTGTAGGGAATCCAGTCGGAATGCGGCTTGGAAGTCATGTCTCCCGGGGGCGGGGCGGCGGCTGCGGCTCCGGAGGCCGGGACCGCTGGGGGCTGGCGCGGGGACCCTGCTCAGCTCTCGGGCCGCCCCGGGCCGCATCCTCCCGGGCCCGGCCGCTGGGCCCCGCCGAGGCCCTCTCTGCTCGCCAGGGCCCCGGCCGCGGGTTCCCAGAGAGGCTGCCTGCGCGGCGCGGCACGGAAGGAGAAGCGGCGGGAGTGCGCGGGGCCGCGGGAGCGCGCCGGTTGGAGAGCGCGCGGGAGGCGGGAGAGGCTGTCCGCACCGCAGGCGCCACGGGTCTCCAGCCCCGGGCTGAGCTCTGCGTGGCAGCCGCCGCCCCGCCCCTGGCTCCGCCCTGGCGGAGACCCCACCCGACCCGTGGATGCAGACCGCGCGGGGCCCACCTTCCGCTGGCAAGGACGTTGTCACCTAGCCTTAGTTTCTTCCTCCAGGACCTCGGCTACCATTCGATCCTGGGTAATCTCAGATTTACCCGGGACAGGGCAGAATAGGGACTCCAGTTAGAGGTTTTGGAGGGCTCCCTGCTCTGTCTGTAGGCCTGCTTCCTTCTCGACCTCCCATTTCATGCTCCTGCCTCCAGTACCTTCTAGTCTTTAGTTTTAGTAAAAGTTTCCTCTGCCAGGGTCTTTCTTTTGGACCTGACACTTCCCATCTATGCTTCCACAACCAAGGGCGCGGGGTGGGGGGGTGTTTGCACTCCAGGACCTTAGAAAGTTGGAGTATTAGTGGGCACAATAGCTTTGAGAAGTAAATATTTTATCCCTATTTTCCTGAGAGTGAAGTGTGAGAAATGCCGACAGCCTAGGGGCAAGGAGCAAGAAGTACTGGAGGCGATGCTCTCGTCCTTCAGAACCCTTTTAGAGGGCAGCAAAATCTCAAGAAAGATCCTCTTAACCTTGAATGCTGATGACATCCTGTCTGTGACCAGGACCATGTTTAATAACAGGGAAGGAAGGGTGGAAGATCTATAAAGGGATAGTTGGAAGCAGGGAGAGGCCAGGTCCCCAGCAATGCTACAGGCTGAGAGAGGCCAGCCTGAACCCTGTGGTAGGGATCATCGAAGAAGACGATGGATGAGCAGCGACCTGGCATCCTCAAGTGTACCTTGGGCACACTCAGCAGCACCACATAGCCAGGAGAGTGACCCTGGAGAGAGGCTCTGGCAGGACTGGGGAGAGTGTGGGAATGACCCTTATGCTTAGGGCGGGTCCCATCTTGTTCCCCTGGGACCAAGCCAGGATCCCCACCTGGGGCTTCTTCCAGTTTCTCAGCCTTGTCTGCCTCATAAACTACAAACACAATAATGATGATAAATGGACTGCTTGGTTGAGCTGTCAGGAGTTGGGGCTTTGTTAGGTTAGATCTGTATAACTTCGTTAATCCTGACCACCACCCTAGGACATGTATTGACATTGTACATGTTTTTCAGCAGAGGAAAACTGAGGCACAGAGAAGACAAGCATCATGCTCAAGGTCCCATAGATGGTCCTTGGTGAAGCCAGCATTCATGTTCCAGTTCTCTGTCCATATTCCTCACCCAGTGTGCACGTGGACACTCCCAAGCCCCTCTCTAGGGCAGAATCGTAGCTCGCTGTGCACTGTTACCTTTGATTATTTATCAACCTCTTAAAGGCTATTACTGTCACCATGGACCTCCGGAAAAACGGAACATCACCTTGCAGTAGGGCGCAGTGCAAAGCTGCTGCTGTGTCTTTAGGGATGCTTGACCTGGTCTCCACACATGAGCCTCTCAGGAAGCTCAGCAGGGAGGAGCTGGTTGACTCCTCCTTCCCTGGCAGCTCACAGCACAGCAGCAAAGCTACTCCCCCAGAGGTCTCTGTCCTTTGGGCCAGAACCCTGCCTAAAAGATGTGCAAGAGGCTTTGACCCCTGAACTCCCTGTTGTCCATGGCACCTCTGCCGGGGTTATGATTATTCGCTAAACACCTCTTCAAGATGACAAGCGTCTGGAAGACTTTCCCATCAAGAGTTTGAGGCTGCGTTTCCCCCTTTCTTTCCAAATTATCTGACACCTTAATACAATCAGAATTAAGTTGGAAGGTCTCAGGAGCCTGGAGTAATTGAATCTATTAAACAGACACTTCAGGCTCTGTCCTAAGGGAGCAAAATCTGGAGGTAGAGTGAGGTGCAGAAATAAGGCATTTTCTGTGACTCCTCTTTCTGTAGGGGCTGTGTGCGCACACGGCATTCAGGAGAACCAGGAAGGCTGTGCCAGTGCACACACACGTGTGTACCTAAGAATGTGCCTCTGCGCCATTTCGTGCATGAAGGTGTGCGTGTGTACACACATGCATTCACTTGTGTGTCCGTGAGTATGTGTGCACATCATTTATGGGGAGGTCAAGGATCGGTGTGCCTGCACACGTGTGTGTGTGTGTGTGTGTGTGTGTGTGTGTGTGTGTGTGATGTTGAAGAGAAAGGAGAAACTGTGTGCTGCCGCATGAGTGCGTGTGTACACATGAGATATGAGAGGCTGTTAGAGGTTCGATGTCTGTACATGAGAGAGTGAGAGTGAGCCCCTCTCCAGACAGAGCAGGTCTGCACAGGAACGTTGGTGAGATGTGTTTGTTTAAGTCATGGGAGGGGAGGACGTAGGTGCCCTACAGGATTTGTAGTGTTCACACTCAACTCACAACTTACGGTTTTCCCACTTGAGTGGCATCCCTGGTTCAACTTTTAAGTTAACCCCCTGGGCTCCATCAAAAAGCCACTCTAGAAAGCCGTATGCAGAATTTTGTACTAGGCCACGACCAGACGTTGTACATTTTTACAACTGTGCTATGTAAGTGACTCTGAAGAAGGGCATACGCTTTTCTAACTTAGCCCCAGGAACAAGGTCATCTCTGCTGAAACACTTCTCACAGCAACCCCAGCACTCCCTCACCGCTGGTCTGAATGCTGTAAGGATGGGATGTTTGCTAATTTAAATTCTCCTTATTATACTTTAGGCATTTTTTAAAACAAACTGGAGGCAGTGTATGAAGGGGCATGCCGTCTAACCCTGAGGACCCCAGTGCCCCTCCTCAGCAAGATCAGTTCACCTAGACAGGAAGGTTCGAACTCTGGCACTTTGTTACTGCCGGGTCAAATCTTACATCGTCTAGGCTTAGTGTGACAGAGAGGCCACCTCTTTCAGTTTTGGAAGCAAAGGGTATGAATAGGAAACGAATACGTATGCAGCCTGGGTCCTGCCTGCTGGCTTGGCGTTGTGATCGTGTAGTCTGACAAAAGCAATCCAAGTCAATCAGATGACAACCAGCCCTTACGGGGCCTAAGGCTGATGCAGGGTTTGGTGGCTTTGGCAGGGGTAAGGTGCAAGGCTGCTCTCGGGATTTTCACTCTGGCAGTGGAAATATGGAGAAATGATCAGTAACCAAATGCTGGGGGAGGGGAGACCAGAGGAGGAACAGCCAATAATATTGGAAGGAGGAAGAGCACAGAAAGATCTCCTAGGAATAGGAAAGGGTAATAGTTGATTTGGGCCTTGAAAGGATGAGAAATATTTTTATAGATAGGTAAAAAAGGAAAGGGGAGAAATTAATAGTTACCAAAAGTCTATGAATACCTGAAACTATGCTCACTCCAAACTAGGTGTCATGAGCAAAGTCACAGACATAGAGGAGCGGGTGACCAATGTACTCGAAAAACACGGTGTTAACCAGTGTGCTGGTGTGTGCTGGACAGTTCACAGTGGCATCAGATGGGCCTAGAAAGCTGAGTATAGATCATCTGCTAGGCTGTTTGGGTTCTATCCCTATGGCCAGTGCGGAATCACTAAAGGCTTTAAAGCTGAGAATAAACTGCCCAGGAATACCCTTTAGATAGCTTTAATTGGGGACAAGATAGCAAAAAGAAGACCAGGCTAATAAATACTATAGGAAACTTCTAGTTGACTAGTAGGAAAGAGAATAAGAGGGGCGAAATTAGTTGGGTGAGAACAAAATGTGTACCAATAAGTACACAATTCTGCTTACAAGATGTAAATATCTTTGATGAGCTTAAAGTGAGAAGAGCAGGGTTACAAGATGGAAGGCCCCTTTGAGCACCCCAGTGTGCCCTCAAACACCCCAGTGCTTTTCAAAGCTCTGGAGGAGATGGTAGGATGTCAGTGGCCAGACATCACCCCATGTAAGTCCTACTTAGAGGGCTCCAAAGACTGTCAGCTCCATTGTGCATGATGAGAATGAAGGTAAATAGATGTACAGCTGTCTTTGAAAAGATGTAGGCTAACAGTAGAGAAGCAGCCCGTCTATTTTCCAAAGCACTGCTGAATACAATAGCAGATAATCACATACACACACAAGCATAGTGTTCAGAGCTCTAAGCTCTGAAGGAACAACACAAAGAGCAAATGTAACAGTTATGAAATCAATGCACGATAAATAGTCCCCGGGCTTGGGTCATGCAGGACTGTCATTTGCTGAGCGTGTGTTCTATGCCAGGCAGTCCTCTGTGTGGTCCATAGAAACAAATCTGGATGATGGGTTCGATGAAATGGAGTTCTTCTGCTGCAGGTTCTGGTTAAAAAATATGAATTAAAAAATACCACATTCAAAAGCAAAGGGCAGCACACTAAGCAGGACTTGGAAGAGCCCGGATCTGTGCCATGAGCCGACATTCATTTTGGTACATATAAGAGTGGCTGCTGAGAAGGTCTGGGGGAGGTTTAGAAGGAATTTAGAGGAAGCCTTAGGGCATAGTGACTCCTAATAATTGGAAAGTGTGAAGGAGGCTATCGCCTTGATCTCAAATCAGTTAAGTGAGGCTTTTCAGAAACCCACAGTGGAGCTTAATGTGTGGCCACAATGGTCTTGCGCTACAGCGGACAGAAAATGGATCCACATTTGACAAATACACAGGGCCAGTGGTGACTTGCCTGTTCCCCAGTGGCTGAGAGGTTACTAGGAACTCATTATAGGCTTATGCCCCAGGTGTTCAAGGCAAAGGACACGGGAATGGTTCCTGTAGGTTGATCCCAGCAGGATAGCCAAGTGTGCCTGGCTTAGATCCAGGCCAACAGGTCTCCCCTGTGGGAAGTGTTGACACCAGGGAGGCAGCAAGCATGAGTGTTCTAGGATCTGAGAAAAAACTTGAGGGGCAGCTTCAGGTAGGAAGTATACCTACATCAAGGAATTTGCTAGAAGGAACCTCAGTGATAGCATGGTCTCCAGGATCCCATAACGGTACTCCAAAGAGAGAGAAGGCCATAAGAAAACACAGCAGATCCTTAGAGTACAGTCATGGAAGAACCCTGACCCCCTCTCCTCCCATCTCCCTCCTATCAAGAAACCAGGAAAGGGGTGAACAGCTCTTTGCAAGCTCACCTCTCCCCATAAGAAGCTGTCCTAAACTAGACTGTCCTGGTAAAGAGTAGCTAAAGTAACTGAAGTTCCAAGGATCTTTTGGGGCTGGGGATGCGGTTCAGTGGTAGGAACCTTTCCTACCACATGGTCCTGGGTTTGATTCCCTAGCACCGCATCACACACAGAGATTATTTTTAGTGTAATAGGACAGATGACAGATAAGACAGCTTTGGGTTGCCTGAAAATGGCCATAAAAGCCCAAAGGTTTAGATTTAGGACTAAATTTCATCTAATTCTAAGGAGAAAGAGGCTGCATAGAATAAATGTAAAAGAGATCATAGGAGACAAAAATAAATCTGCTTTATGATGTCTCGAGAGTCATGCCCCTTCAACTCAGTCATGCACGGCTACTCCCATTTCATCACCATGTCGCTTGAGACACTTACTACTGAGACCCCCGTTTTACAGCTAAGAAACAAAAGGGTACAAAATTTGCTCAAGGTCATGTACACAATAAGTGACAGGGTTCCAGACCCCACAGGCTTAACTATCGTCCTCTAGGGAAAACCGAGGAAGAGGCTGAGCTCTTGACTCATTCTTGTTTCAGAATTATAGCCAAGAGAAGCGTGCCTTCTGACGCACAAATATATTCATTGACATTTTATTTCTAATAGAGGAAATCAGCAGGGGTGGGGATGGATGTCTATTGATTGGGACTCAGTTAAATAAATAATTCTGAGCTCACTGGATGGATCACAAAGCATCCTTCACGGGAAAATTTTAAAGACAGAGGAACAGATTTATGTGATGGGATACTGGCAATATATGAATGTCCTCATTAAAAATAAAATTGCCCAGAGTGAAAAAGGCACAGTCTAGTGCCATTGGCTATGCCACCCCAGGGACCACATCCTCCATTACCTTTGGTTCCTCCTTCCAGATGGTCCCAGTGCCTCTGAACAATAGCTTTTGAAAAGCACCAAAGACCTAGTGATCCCCGCATAGCAGGGACAGCATCTCAAAACCCAGGGCTTTGGATGTTAGGGAGCTAGACGGGCTAACACTGTCTGTGGACAATGCCTTTGGTAAATAAAACAATTGAAAACCATGGAGGCTGCTATATCCTGAGTCTCCTTGGGCAGTGTGACACAGAACTGGGATGACACTGCAGGTGGCTGTCCACTAATGCAAGCAGAGTAAGAAGTGTCTGCAATTCTTAGTCTGGCTACTTATTTATTGTGTGTGCATGTGTGCGTGCCAAAGGTCAACCTCCCGTTGTTTTTCAGGAGCCATGTTTTTGTTTTGTTTTTTTGTTTTGTTTTGTTTTGAGCCAACCTATTGGTGGTACTTGGGGTTCTCTGTTTTTAGGTTAGACTGGCGGGCCAGCAAGCCCCAGGAATCCTTCTGTTTCTGCCTCCCCAGCACTGGGATTATAACTTCAGGCTACCACACCCTACTTTTGACATGGGTTCTGGGGCTGGAGCTCAGGGTCTCACACTTGTGCAGTGTGTGATTATTTTACTGGAAGCAGAGAGGTGCAGGAAGGATGCTAAGTCGTTGCACCTGCTCTTCCTCTAGCTCCCGCCGCTCCCTCTTTGGCTGATCGTCTTCTGGGCAAGGAGACCCAGAGCAGAAGCACTGTGTCTCTGACCTGGGGCAGCTTGTGTTCCTAGTCAAGCTTTTCTGCTTGCTTTCCCCCCAAGCAGACTGGCCCAGCTCTCCCAGGAACTGAGACTGGGGTTTAAAATAGAAGATAAGAGGCCCAGGCCCCTGCACTCAGCCTCCAGGAGCGTTTGTTTTACTGGCTTTATTGGATTTGCAGATAAGCAACAGGGAATTAAGCTGATCGGGAAGGGAGGGAGGGAGCTCTCATTTGTCCATAAGGCAGGATTTATCTGGAAGAGCCCTCTCCTTTGTCAAACAGAGAGCCATTTCCTTTGAATCCTCCAGCAAAGGACATTTTATTCCATAACCTTTCTACTGCAAAGCCCATGAGTGTGGATTTTTGACCTGTTTTTTTTTTCCCCCTTATCTAAGAAAATCAAGGTTATTTAAAGGTTGAAATGCAGTTTTAAACAGTCCTCTCCTGAATTCACAAGCTAACTAAAGGAATCAGTCTCTGAAATATAATGTCGACTATTTGCTAAAATTATTACCCTGATACATTTTCTTTTTTGGGGGGGTAGAGAGGGGCATGGAGGGAGTCCATTACCATTCTTTATGGCTACTGCTGATTCATAAATATAAGACTCCAAAGCCACCAGGTCACTGAAGATGTTAAGTCTCACAGGGTAGGGCCATGGGAGTGGAGGTAAGCTATATTCTCTCGCTGGCTCTGTTTTCCCATCTATGGAATAGGACTGAAAGGACTATAAAAGGCCTACATAAAAGGGCACAGGAGAGAGAACACAGTCCTGGGTCTGCTATGACTCTGTCATTC
The DNA here is from genome assembly GCA_026225945.1 of Cricetomys ansorgei. Taxonomy (NCBI): domain Eukaryota; kingdom Metazoa; phylum Chordata; class Mammalia; order Rodentia; family Nesomyidae; genus Cricetomys; species Cricetomys ansorgei. The sequence continues at coordinate 2,636,142 of JAMJFZ010000597.1, read as the reverse complement.
ACATGCTATGACTTTGCTGAGCCTCCTCTCTGCCTCACAAACATCAGGATGATTCCATACCAGCTAGAACTAGCTTTCTCAGACATTTTGACTCTTTATAGTATAACCGTTGGGAGGTGAAAGATGGTTGTACTTTGCACAACTCTGCAGCAGAATATTCCATGAAAGAAACACTGATAGCAAACACAGGCGAGATTTAGTGCAGAAGGCAAGGCTGGATTCTCACCCTCTGGATCTTGCTATTTCATGGGTGCCAGGGACGGCTCTCTTGGGGTCACTCCAGTTTCCTTATCGGTTAAATGGAAATAGTATGGCTTTGCTTACTGCACAGCGTGGCTGAACTGAGAGAGGGAGGAAGAGAACCTGTGAATAATCCCATGCTGCAGGGTGAGGCAGCATCATTTAGTATTTAGAGTTGACGCTTGCTGAGCCCTCATGGCAGGGCAGCAAAGCACCAGCAGTATGACCTTGTTGATCCTCACAGTGACCTGAGGTGTCATTACACAGGTCGGGGCAGAGGTGCGGTGGCTGGTCAGGATGCTGGGATTTACTCAGCCTCAGCCAAGGTCTTAGCCACAGACTGCCACCCACGGAGGATGACCGACCGTGGTGAACCTCCAGATGACCAGAGGTGATCTTAGCTAATGCCCTGCCTGGCACAAGAGAAAATGGGAGAGGTTCCCTTCCCTTCCATGTGTCTGAGTTCTAGCACTGAGATGAGGCGGTGTGTAACGGATTTCCAGACTTTCTCGGGTGAGATCATGCCCAGGGTGGCAGGGCCAGATGGGGACGCACCTTCTCCAGGCTTCCCTACCTGCCTTGAATCTCTTCCCTGACCCCTAGTCCTCACCTCTGGTCCTGTGGCCCTGAGTCCAACAGGGTATGGGGACGTAGCAGCGAGGACTATACACTCAGCTGGACAAAGGCCCTGAGTCTGAGCTGGACATCTCGGGTTAACTGGCCCAATCCTCACAGGTGTCAGATCTTCTGGGCCTCTCCCTTAGAGACAGATGAGCTGAAACATCCTCAGAATGAACTACAGAGGTTTCTAACTATTCCATGTGGGCAGGGCCTTCAAAGGCATGAAATTCCTCTAGCTCAGGTCATACTTTGCTCCACTACCCAGATGACTCCCCAGGGCTCTGTACTGTGTTAGGACAGTACAGAGAACTGACAGTACTGTACTGACAGAACAGCTCCCGCACTTATGTTTCAGCCCATCTGCTTCCTGTGAACTATTGACACTCATCTTGCCAAATCCAGTGTCTCACTCTATCTTCTTCACTTTAGTGGACTTTTGGGTCCTCCTTTGGCCCCTTGCAGGTGACTAGACATTTGCTAATGTCATTGTCTGATATCCTCGCATGCTCTGAAAATGCAACCAGCATCTCAGACATCAGAAAATACAAGTTCTAGATCTGAGTTCCTGGCCTCCTCCGTGCCCATAGGAAAGTCTCTTCCCAGATTCCTTGGCCCCAGCGTATCGATGTGTGAGGAGAGGAGATTAGATCTCTATGCCTCCAGAGTTGTATGAGTTCCCATCTGACAATGTAGGACAAACATTTCTCCCTTCAGCCTTTCGACTGCCCCGGGAGGGCAGAGAAGGAAGCTCAGACCCAGCAAGGTGCTCCTCACTCCACCCCCCACCCAAAGTACAGTTAGGTGGGAAGGGGAGGAAGCATCCTGGCAGCCGGCTTCAATCCCCACTCTCCCCATGGAAAGGAACAGAGGAGACAACAGAAAGGAACAAGTGGACAGACAACACAGCAGGAAAGTTCCATTGGTCAATGGGTATGTGGAAACTGGCTATCTCCTCCACCCTGCCATCTTCCTTTAACAACTGATCTGTCACCAGGTCCTGTTCTGTTTAACCTTGCTCACCATGCCCAGTGCTGCTGCTCTCTTTGCCCATGATAATCTGTGCTGGCTTTAAGGCAGACTCTGCCATGAACAATTAATATACAGAAGCCACTAGGCTGTGTGAGTTGTTATATAAGAAGCTGCACCCCCTTTTCCTCTGCACTCCCCCCCTTGCAGTCTGTTCTTACATGGCAGAGAGTGATCTTTGCAGAATGCAAATCCATCCTTGCACCTGCTGTTTAAGATCCTTTGCTGACTTCCTTGCTCCAAGGCCAAAATTTTTTAAAGTGCCTGCAAAGCTGACGGTTTCTGCTCCCCAGCCATACTGGTCTTCACACACGCTAGGTTCTTGGGCTATTTACATTTTTCATTGTTCTCCAATGACTCTAGAATCCCCTTTAATCCCCCACCCTCCCAGGCCCAGGCCCTTGCTCCTGGTTGAGATTTGGTGGAAATGGCCGATCACCTACCTACAAAACTACAGGACCAAGACTATCTGCATTTCTCTAAAATTCCTGAGGGGGCACTGATGAGCACTCACTAGCCTACTGTATTAGCCAGACTACTAACATGACAGCAATTGTAAATTGGGGATCCAGGAAGACCTGAGAAAGTCAACAAGAAAACTACAAGAATTGGAGTTCACTAAAGGTGTCAAATAAAAATAAAACGGTCAATACTATTTCGATATAGAGAAATATTACAAAATGAAAAAGAAAAAGATCTCATTTATAATGGCAGGACTATGAAGGAAACATTTAAAATAATATAAATGAGGCTCTTTGTGATCCATAGGAAGAAAACTGTAAGGAATAATTGAGATTTAGATGAACAACTCAGAGAGATTCCTAAGAAGACTATTTTAAAGACAATAATTCTTCCTAATGAGACTGTTTTACTCAAAGAACAGTTCCTAGAAGATTCTAAAGCTTGATGATGTACAGGGATTTCTTAAGCAATGCTTTGGTTGTGTGTGTGTGTGTGTGTGTGTGTGTGTGTGTTGTATACATGTTCATGTGTGCACACATTTGTGCAGGTGCATATGGAGGTCAGTGTTGGGTGCCTTTATGGAGAGACTTAACTGAAGAGGGAAGCCTTCCTGAATGAAGGCATCACTATTCCATGGGCTGTGTCTCCCCAACTAAATAAGGAGAAGAAAGAAGCTGAATACCACTTTCATCTCCCTCTGCTTCCTGACTATAGATGCAATGTGACAGGCTGCCTCACGCTCCTGCCGCCGCACGACCCTGTCATGGTGCACTGTATGCCTTCTTAAACTGTGACCCAAGTTAAATTCTTCCTCAAGTTGCTTTTGTCCGGCAACAAAAAAATTAACTAATTCACTATCACCCCCTCATTTCACCCAATTATTGGGCCTCTTTGTTATGTTGAAAGCCAGGTTTAACTGACCTGGGTTACAGTAGCCTGGGATAACTCCTCCTCTGCCCTTAATTCCTCCAAATCACTGAAATAAAGATTATCTGAAAGGAAAAAAATAAGCCAAAACAAAAGGATATGATGAAGAAAGAAAATACCGCTAATGATTAACGAGAAGAACACCAGTCCCATCAGGTATTAGAGCACACAGGTGTAACAACCAAGATACTCGGATCATGGAAATAATGGATCTTCAATGGATGAAAATAAAAAATCTGGGGGCTGGAGCAATGGCTCAGCAGTTAAGAGCACTGGATGAAATTCCAGACGACCCAGGGTTAACTCCTAGTATCCACATGGCAGCTCAGATAGTCTGTAACTACGGTCCCAGGGGATCTGACGCCTTCTTCTGGCCTCCCTGGGCACCGAACACATACATGGTACGGACATACATGCAAGTGAAACATCCATATACACACAAAGTCAAAGCAAAACAAAATAAAACAACAAACCCTAGAAAGCTATGCTCTTAAGAATTCATTTCTCCATAAGAATTTAGTCATTAACCCCCCACACCATATTAAAAATGCTAAAGAAGGCAGTGAGATGTCAAAAGCTTCAATTAATTTATGGTTGTTATCTGCAGGAGAACAAAGAGAAATTTAGAGTTATGAGGCTAGGGGCTGATTTTTCAGTTCAAGTAACTGTTGCCATTGTGGTAAGAGGTTTATGCAGGATATGTTTAAGAGGATAGGACAGGATGGTTAGAGCAGGAAGAACCCTGGGCTATAAGCCAGGGGTCTGAATTCAAGCCACAATTTCACCCTGTTGAGCAATCTTGGGTTAGGCCTTCCCCCTTTCTGGGCTTCAGTCCAACATCTCAAAGATAAAAGATTAATGCAGGTGACCTCTGGTGGCCTGCTAGCTCAGCCGTCTGGGATGCAGTTTCTACAGCAGGTCTAGAAAGTAGCACAGGAAGATATTTGGATCTTTCCTCCCCCAAATCATCAAGGGACCTCAAAGGCCAGATATGTTTGATGAGGCTCACTGTGTACTTAGCCCTGTTACCATGGGGATTTAGAGATGAATGGGACATGACACAGGCCTGGGCTGTGAAGACTAAGGGCAGTAAAGGACACTGATAGATGCAGACACAACAAACAGTAGTCTCAGCCTAGAACAACATAAAGATATGGTAGGGGGAATAGGAGGCACCAGGCAGGGACCTATGGGCTGGGGATTCAAGACTATGGTGTTCAATGGACGTAAGTGTGGCAAGGGAACCCCAGAAGGGGAAGACACTGGGTGGGGGGTGGGGCTGGCCTTTCTGAGCAGGGGATACATAGAAAGAAGAGGACTTGGAGAAGTATTTAGGGCCAGGGAAGTCAGCCGTGTGAGTGTGTGTGTGTGTGTACACTCATACATGTGGGCGTGGGTGCAATCTTGTGTGGGTATAGGTGCATGTATGTGAGCATGTGTAAATGTGGGCACAAATGTGTAAATGAGGATGACACAGGCTGTGGCACATATGTGGAAGTCAGATAGCTTGGGTATCAGTCTTTGCCCTCTACCTTGTTTGAGACAAGTGTCTCTCTTTTGTTGTTTGCTGCTGTGTGCATCAAGATAGCTGGCACATGAGCCTCTGGAAATTTTATTTCTGCTTCCTATCTTGTGATAAATGTGCCTGGATTATAACATGTGCCAAATGGACCTGGATTTACATGGTTTCTAGGAATTTAAACTCAGGTCTTCAAACTTGTATGGCAAATACTTTACCCACTTATCCATCTCCCCAACCTTTGGATCTCTCAATAATGGGCAATGGCAGGAGTTTTCTAGTGCTTGGGGAATGGTATGATCTGAAGCTATGAATGGCAGTACATGCCTGAAATCCTAGCACTCAAGAGGCTGAGGAAGGAGGACTGCTGGGAGTCTGGGGTCATCCTGGGCTGCATAGCAAGACCTTGTCTCAAATATACGGAAAGTAGAAAGGAAAAGAAAGAACATAACTCTGTTGCTAAAGACACCATACACTTTGGTTGCAAAATACAAAGAAACTATGTTATACCTGAGTTTAAAGCTTCCTGCCTGCTGTAGCTGTCAGTGCCAGAGGTTGCTATAGAGGTGGTTGAGGAGAAAAGTCAGAGTTGATCTTTCCCAGCTTTAGACCTTGTATGTCACAAGACCAGCTAGTCAGATAAGAGGCACTTATTGGTGCAGCAGTGGCGTGATTGTTAAGGGAGGTAACCAACTCCTTTCAGATTGAATCTGAGGCCTCCTCCGTAAGAGAAAGCTCATTCCCCATGCAGTGGACCTGGTCAAAGGCTCATGGTTGAGATGAATTCTACTAATTTTGGACTGCTTTGTACTGTTAATCGGACATGTCAAACTGCCTCTTAAATATGTATCTTTATACCCATAGACTAGTGTTGTCCTCGACCTCGATCCAAGAAGTTTCCCTTTGCAAGCAATGGTGTTAGTTAAGGCAGAGACTCAAGGCTGGTCAAAGTTTTGAAAACAAATGGCTGTTGAGTTCTCAGCATTAAAGAGGATCTCCATATCACTCTCTTCTGAGGCTCATGGAACTTGTTGAGAGAGGAGGCAGAAAGAGCTAAATGATGGAGAGGAGGTCTGTGACATGCTGTCTGATGGTCATGCCACAGTCACGACGCTGATGAACGCACAGCAGCTGTGCAGAGCCCAAACTAAAGTGAACTAGCACATATTCAGTCATAGACAGAAGAAGGAACGGTTCGTAAGGCCCTCTAGCCACCAGGGGAGCTGATGCAACTGAGGGCTGCTGTAGACAAAACAGTTGTTGCCTTCAGTGATGCAGCCACTGGGAGTTACACATGCTCTAGTGGATGGTGCAACACCCAAGCTCTTGCAGGTGGCTCTGGCCAGACTGGAGGGTCGCAAAGTAACAAATGCAAAAGGGCACGGAAGTGGGATGGAGACTTGGTGGACGGGGAGGCTGCTGGGGTTGGGAGGAGGATAAGAGAGGAAGTATGAGTGTGACCAGAATTTATTATGTATGTGCCTGGAAGTGTCAAAGAATAAATTAAACCGTCATACGCCGCCCCCCAAAAAAGAAGAAGAAGAATGGTTATTAGAGTTCCATAGTAATAAAAACAAAAAAAAAAAGAAGAGAAATGCTATGATCTGAAGGGAGATCCCAGGAAGCCACTGGAGCAGTTCTGAGAGAAGCAGAGACACCTGTGAACCGTGGGCTGTGGGGGAGGGCTAAATGAACATTTGTGGTATCCAGGACTCCAAGCAGGAGGGTACCGGGCGGGGGGTGGGGGTGTCAGGAAAAGCATATCCTTTGGAGACAGTTGCTGCAGCCAGGCTGCCTGGTCTCCTAACCATGGCCCTGGCGCTGACTCACTCTGTCATCTTAAATCATCTCTCATTTGTAGACAACTAGAATGATTTCTTAGGGCATATCAAGGAATCATAGGATTTAATAAATGAAAGTCATTAGAACAGACTTCCATGTCGGTCAGACTCCAAATCAGACACTCCACAGTCTATGATTTGTAGGGCAATGACGGTATCTACAGCCGCAGAAGCCTCCTACTGTGTGCCTGCGTAGTGCCAGGTGCTTTCCATCATTCTTGCTAATCCATATACAATTCTGGAGGTGAGGTGTTAATACACCTACTTTTCAGAGAAAGAAACCAAGACTCAGCATTTTGTCAGACATTTGCTCCTTCCTATGCTGTATATCTGCCCAGCTAGATTCACCAATACCCCAGGCTAGGTTAATCCAGAAGCTGGTCTGTTCTAGGCTTCCTTCTGGGCCTACCATAGCACATACTGCCCCTTTCTGAACTTTATCTCCACCTCCTCACTTCAGGCTCACAGTTGTTTTGGGTCTAAGATGAAGACTAATCTAGGCCAAAAGCCTAAGTTAGTCATGCCCAACCCTGCTTGAGGTACTAGAAGGGGCAAAAGAAAGAAAACTGATATTAACTGACTGAGAAAGCCAGGCATGTTGGTGAATGCCTACAATCCCAGCTTTAAAAAAGCTGAGGCAGGAGGGCAGCAAGTTTGAAGTCATGATATATATATATATATATATATATATATATATATATATATATATATATATATATATATATATATATCTCAAGACCCTGCCTCAAAAAAACAAAATATCCACAAAGAGTATTTTCATACATTCATCTCATTTATTCTTCTAGGCTGCCCCATAAGACAACTATGAATGTCCCTGCTTTCCAAATGAGGAAGCCAGGCTCAGAAACATTATTCAGAAGTCACACAATAAAGTATACAGTGTCTGAATCAGAATCTATGACCTACACTTCCACACCAAACCACTTCTTAACTGTCTGATTGCCATTCTGGGGGTACCTGCCTCAATTCTTCTGCCCATAGCTGTTTAGTCCAGGCCCACCCAAGTCCAGATTCTATGAGCAACAGGCCAGGAGAGAAAGAGAAAAAATAAGATGACTTTCTTTTTGCCCAAGGCCTGAAACCTGTGATCCCAAGACATCTGCCACCAAAGCAATAAGTATACTTTCCCCTTAGCTCAATGTCCATGATCCTGGCCTGCCCTCTGCAGACAATTTTGCCCGTTTAGGTGGTGGGTGGGAATGTTGATCTGGTGGTCAACTTCTGCCTCTCCTCTGAGAGGGAGCCACTGTCTATACATGCTGACCCTTGTCCTCCCTTGCTCTCAGGATAACTGCTTCAACTTGGAGAGGCCCCTGACACTGAGCCCATAAGATTCCTAGGTTACATATGTCATTTTAACACTCCACTCTACCTCAAATACCCTGGAAGATCCTCATCTGTCTGTTTGTTTTGAGTCCTATGGAACCAGGACTTAAGCAGCTCATCTCTCAGGCTCTGCTAGTTCCTCATGCTCCATCAGCCATGTCTGCCCTGACTTCTCCTCCCTCATTTGTCCTGTCTGTCCTGAGATTCCAGGAGGCCCCGCTGCCTGCAACATTATGCCACTCATCCATCCCCACACACCATGCCCTTCAGTCTCATTGTTTTGAGCCAAAGTGTCCCTGAGGAGCCTTCCCTATCATTATCTGAGGGTAGTCTTGGGCTCTTAATTAGATCAGCATTTCCTAATCCTCTTGTCTATAATTCCCATACTTAGACCTCAACCAAGACACCAGAGCTCAGACCCCAACCAATCCTACAACCTTACCCAGGCTGGTTTCTCTGCCCACTGTCAGAGCCCTGATTTGACAAGCACTGGGTAAACTCTTGGTGCTGACACACAACAGTCATTAAGAAGGGCAGACAAGCATACTCCAAGTCTCCACAGACACAGCTGCAAACACAACTTGCATCCAGAAGGCTACAGCTGTGTGAGTGATTCTACCCGTCCCAGTAGAGCTCAGGCACAGCCTAGAGGAACACGACTCTTCAACCCCCAGCCCACACACACTTCAGATCAGTCTTCTACCAGGAACAAGTGATGTTGTTTTGAAACTGCATTCATTACTTGGTCTCCATACATTTGAAACTGTAGTCTTGGAGTGCATCTTAGCCTATCATGAGAAGACCGAAGTCCGAGTAAGTCTAGTCAGGGACAGTACACTTTGTGTTTTGAACTGGGGTCTCTCCATATGTTGTCAAGTGACTTTAGTTCTCCAGCCTTAGCATCTTAAGTAGCTGAGACTACCTGGATACACCACCATGACCAGTTGGTCCTGATCCAGCTCTTTGATTCAGAATAGATTCCTATCAGGTCACTATCATAATTGCAACAAGGTAAATGATGCCCATAAACCTCTCAGAGTCCTGATACTGCTCAACTTTATGTACTCTTATATCGGCACACCTATAAGAGCTTTATAGCACCTCTCCTAACCAATATGGAGGAAACCCATAAATAAAACAGAGGAAACCCATAAATGAAATAGCTGCCAATACTCAGAAATAGGAAGCTTGATACACTGGAGTGCCATAGGGACAGCCATATGTAGTTGGTGCATTGGTAAATGGCTTCAGTGTATCTGAGCAACTATCTAGTGATGTGTGGCAGGAACTATAAAATTGTTCATGCCCTTTGACCTAGCAATGGTACTTGGGGAAATGCTTCCCAGTAAAACACTAAGAAAGTAATTTGTACAAAGATATTCATAGCTGCGATATTTATAATAGCAAGAGGTTGGAAGGAAACCAAAGGCTCAGCCCTCAGGGATTGACTAGGCGAACTGGGTCAGGTGAACACTTCCGGTGCTCTCCAGCCGGGAGGTGTGGGCATGTGCAGTCTCTGGTGAATGAATGCTTGACCCTGGGCTATGAGATGGGACATTAGCCAATCCAGCCTGCCTCTGACTCCAGTTTCCACCGTGGGAAATGTACGGCGAATCCGTGCTGCCTTCAGGCTAATTCAGTCAGACGGTAGCCTGCGCGTCAATTATGAGGGTTTTAATGGTCATTTATTTTATCTTTTGTAAAGGTCATTTTGAATTAACTAGGCACTTTTAAAAGTTAAAGTGCTGAGAAGGAATTCCACCAAGATTTCCCAATGATCCTTGGTACACTCAACTCTGGGAGTCCCCTCCAAACTACCTCCTTCTTCATGTTTCTGCCAGAGGTGCCGGGATCCCCCCCATGACAAGGGCAATGTGAGGATTCATGTTGACCTCAGAGTCTCGGGAGGGTCACAAGTGCCAACACCTGTGAACCCAGTCCCTGTGCCTGCTGCTGTGACCCCTTGTCCACGGTGTCCAGACTTCCCTCATCCACCACCCCTTTCTTCTTTTCTGGCCCTCAGGAGGAGGTTATTCAGGGGCCTCTGAGTCTCTCCCCTATGCAAGTGTCAAAGTGACCTGTAGCAGTACACTACAATCCTTTACCCTCAATTAAAGGGTAGAGAAAGGAAAGATAGAAAGAAATCTTCACCTCTTTTGCAAGTGGCCTTAACATAGAAAGAGAGAAAGATAGAAATCTTCACAGCCTCTTTTTAGGCTGTCCTAAACTTGAAGAAGACTAGCTGACAGTGAGTCAGACTAGTGTCTCAGCTCAGGGTAAACTCAATCTTTCCAACCTTTGTTCTTTTAGGAATCATCAAACTAACTAATGACATTAACCAATGAACCACCAACCAATGCCTACCCCCAACTCTCAGGGCTTCAGACTTCTTATAACCTAAGCCAAACGTTTCCATAAACCCATATGGCATGCAATCCCCAAAACAAGCTACAGGTGCTAGAACGACTAACCAAATTATAGCCACCTGCATCAAGCATTCCAAATCCTACTCGTAAACAACTATACCACAGCTGGAGTAGAAACACAAACCTAATCCAATCACCATTTTGCATTTTTAAAGAAACAAAATAACAAAAACTTCTTCCAAGTGTTCTTCTACAGTGACCAGAACATCTTCCAGAACCAGGATAGGAACATCAAAAACCCAGGGCAGGCAGCCTCCTAGAGTGGTCTAGGGAAGCTTTCAAACAGATTTCTGAGATCCACCCTGGACTCTCTGGGAATGAGGCTGGAAATGTGTGCATTTAAAAAACTCTCCCAGTGTTTTTTTTTTTTTTTCCATGGTGCAAACCATCATTAAAAAAGCCTGGTTGCTGAACAAGGGTATGAGCTTATTCTGCTGGACTGTTAAGTTCTGAGGGCTCTTAGCCTTTGGAGAAAGCCGACTTGTAGCTGGCAATCTTAACAGAGGCACCCCACCACACAGATAACACAAGCATCACTCAAGGGATGTCTCAGCAAGTGACCTGAAACATGCCCCAGAGGGTCCTCCACAGGCCCAGAGAAAAAGAGCCAGTGTGTGCCTCTGTCAGACTCCAAGCCTTGGAGTCCCCTACTGCCTAATGCAGGGTCTCTAGTCCATTCCTTTGTCCCAGGTGGAGAGTGGGGGGCCCATGGCCCCACTTGCCCCGGCCATACTTACGGAGTCATTTTATAAAGCTGCGTCCTCCTCTCAAACAGCGACCCTCCCAGGCCCAGGGCCACAACCCGCCCACTGGTGTGGCCTGGGCAGACTCGGTCTCACCGCCCCCTGTCTCCAGGACTCTCTTCAGCTTCACATTGGTGCTTGCGTCCCCCGGCCTGTGGTCAGGAAACACCATGAGTCGTCACCCTATCCCCATCCAACCTGCTTGCCAGGTGAGAGCCAGTGGCAGCCTCCTTATAGTCCTGGGGGAGAAGGAACACAAGGGGACAGGAAGGGACTGTGGGGACAGGGTCTTCCCAGGGGCTCTAGAGTGACTTTCTGAGCCCTGTCTGAGGTGTCAATGAGGGGACAGCAAGGCCACTTGGCTCTGAGGCCTCCCTCTCAGCTGTTCCTGAGGGAGCAAGAAAGCTGGGGGACCCGAAGCTCCCCCAAAGTACTGTCTTGGAGTCTGGGATTGTAGAGCCTGGCTGGAGTGGCCAGGTCCTGGGCAGCTGGACCCCCTAAGGAGCAGAACTATGATGGAGTTGCCTTCCAGGCTGTGACCTGGGGCTGAAAAGACCCAGGGCAAGCAATGTGACACCCTGTGCCTCAAGCTGACCTCCATCCTCCTCCTCCCTCACAGGACCCTAGAGCAAGTGCACGGGCGGGAGGTGGGGATCCTGCAGGTGTGCATTCCACTCCAAATTCTGAGGCCACACCTGAGGGCAGAGAGGCAGATATTGGCTTCTCTGATCCAAGGTTCCTCCATCACCCCAGTCCCCACAACACAGTCCTTGCACACTGGTCAGGGCCCACTTGGTACCTAGCTATTGGCAAGGCTTGAAGAAAGCTTCATGGGGCTGAAGGGGAAGCAGGACACCCTCTGTGGAGTCCTCCCACACGTGGGCCAGGCCTGAGAACTAAGCATTGGTTTCCTGTTCCAGGAATCTCTGCTCTATGTTTGTAGAGACAAGGGGGCGGAGGTGTTAAAGTACAGGGAGTCAGCAGGCTGCTTCCAGCATCTTGCTGCAGTGTGCCCTGAGCACAGGAGAGGGGCCTCACGGAAGGGAGCTCCACTGATACACACACTGTGACCTACCAGCCAGGGAGGAGATCAACTCTGGTACCCTAGACAGAATCCGGAGCTGGGATGGTGCCGTGACGGCCGTGGAAACGGGCCTAGATTATGAAGCTCAGCCAGGCTAGCTGGCTTCCTCTTTGTGTTTCACCCCCTTTCCATCTCCAACAGCATCTATGCTAACAAGGATTCTCGGACCTCTACTGTGTGCCACAATGTCTGGAGTTCCCTGGCTGCGAGATTTTCACCTGGAGTACACCCTTTCCTAGGCAGGACACAAGAGAACTTAACCGAGCAGCTCTGTCTGAAGCTGGGCCTGGGACAGTGGTGTATGTTCCACATCTTCTCCTTCCCCCACACAACATTTCCTTAGGGATACCTCCCATGGACCCTGGGGGCTCCAAATGTCATTTGAAGATCATTGGTCCAATCCAACCTTATTTTCAGATGAAGAAGCTGAGGCTCAGAGTAGGTAGTGATCGGCCGAAGGTCACACAGCAAGTTGGTAGGAGAGCTAGGACTGGCCTAACTGTTGTGGCCTCAGGGCTCTGCTCTAAAGCAGCCAACATCATCCCCCATGGCTCTGAACTCTGCTAACTTCCTTCTCTTACCCGTTCTCTGGTTCTTCTGCATAGAGGGACCCACCACCTGAGACACACCTTTCAGAAATGAGGTCCTGGGGCCTCCCGAACTGGCCCTTCTGCGCTAGGTCTTGAAGCTCCTTCTTGTCGTTCTGTGATCTCCCTGGGGTTTTTGCTACTCCAAGGCTCTCACACCTGCCCCTAGGGGCTCCGGTCTACTTCCCAATAGCCTCCCTCAGCTCCAAAATGCCTCTCAGCCCCTCCAGAAACACTCTGAAATCTCAAGGCCCCAGACTACACTGAGGTTCTCCCAGGCCTGCTCTTCCCCCTGCTCTGTCATGCGGTACCTCGTTACTAGATGCCGTCCCAACTCTTCCTCTCTCGCCTCAGCCCCCTTCCAGCCTCCCTGCCTCAGGTCTACCTGCTCTGGGAATACTGGCTTTGAAAAAGCAGTCTAAGCATATTGTTTGTTGGCTAGGCTCCTGCCTCAGCCACGGATCCTCCAGTGGCTGCAGAGGTGGTGGGTCCGGCCCATCTCCCATTCCTGCTGCTTTCTCCTGCAGACTGTCCCACCTCGGCTGGGCCCTGGCTTTCCAAACACCCCATGCAGACCTCTGCTTTCCCCTCTCCCTGCCTTGCACACACTCTCTCCTCTTTCTCCAGACAGTGTTTCTCCAAGAGCACCCTGAGAGTTCCCTCTTTCTTCATCCCCTAGCCTATATTCCTGCTCCTGGGCACTACCCTGCCTGGACCCTGGATAGAGGATCGATGAACTTCCAATTCGGACCAGGGGTGCCTTGCTCTCAAGGTAAAATGCATGCGCTGGCTCTGTCAGAGTGCATCAGCTGGGCCTTCTGCCTGCACACTCTGAAGGGGGAAACAGGCTGTGACTTGGTATCTCCTGCTGGACTGTGAGCTCCCTGCAGGCAGTGAGCTCCCTGCAGCCTGACTTCTCGTACATGTAACCCCCTCCTGGTGCCTGGCACAGAGAGGAGACTTAGTTATGAGTGTTAAATGACTGGCATTGCCAAGTGAGTCCCTCCACTCATGACCAGGATGTGGTCACAGCTAATCCAGTGACAGGCCACAGCTTGTGGGAATACGAAAATCTGTTCTCAATGCTACTTGCCACTGGTACCTGTCCCCCATCCCCGTCACTCTATTCTCTCTACTATAAAGGACACATACTGAAGATGAGGGTTAACACCAGACCTACAAAGTGCTATAGGACAGCTTAAATAGTGACAATATCCAGCTCTCCAGAAAGTGTCTGCACACAACATACATAGTTATTACAAATTTTACTGAAATAAATGATGGGCAGTGGGCAGTTTATAAATACAAATTAAATATGCAATACTCAGGTCAGCAAGATGGCTCAGTAGATAAGGACACTTGCCACCAAACCTGACGACCGGTCTTCAATTCCCAGAACTCCCATGGTGGAAGAAGAGAATTGACTCTTACAAGTTGTCCTCTGACCTACACACACACACACACACACACACACACACACACACACACACACTGAACAAATAAACATATAGATGTAAAGTATACTGGTATTCCATATACCCAGATAATTACTTATCCCAGAAATCAGTGTGTCCTGCCTCATTTTACCTGTGCTGATCTATGGCTGCAACGATAAATGGGTCTAAGTTCCAAATCAAATATTGCTTGATATTTTCACTTAATTTAGCAAGTAAGAGGAGAGTGAACTGACAAGGATCACGCATTCCCCAGTGACTTAAGTGACTTCTCTGCTGAACTGGACAACAGTTCCCGATACTGGAGAGGCATTTCTCCAGTGATCTGTTGTTCACGGTGTGGCTGCTACAAACATGACAACATTTGAGAATTTAATCTGCACTGTGATATTTGTCCTCATCACTTTCTCAAGTCTAGATCAATAAAAGCACAAGTCTGTTCTGTGTGTAGAATCTGCTGATTTCGTGGAGCCTCTGAAGTCGCTCTGAAGCCTCTGTCTCCTCTGCTGACTTTGCAACACGCGGAGAGACACAAGTTAGGAAGAGGTACCGAGCAAGTCATGCCGGCAGTACCGCCATCTCATGGGCACAGTGGATGTGGCTTTGAGAGGACAGAGGCAGTAAAAGCTGAACTGGTGAGGAAGCTGAGTGCGTATTACTTGTTTCATCTTTAATTATAATTTCATTTTAAAGTATATACAATTTCAAAGTCTTAGTGATGTCTAAGTTTAACAGACTGCCTTACATTTTGTACATTTTTTGTTGTTGTTGTTGTTTGAGACAGAGTTTCTCTGTTGTAACTCTGGCTGTCCTCAAACTCACAGAGATCCACCTGCCTCAGCCTCCCGAGTGCTGGGATTAAAGGCATGTGCCACCGCTGCCTGGCTCTGTACAATTTTTTTTCTTAAAAAATAAAATAAAAACAAAAAACAAGGGCAGGTGTGGTGGCACACACCTTTAATAAACCCCAGCACTTGAGAGGCAGAGGCAGGTGCCTGAAGGCAGGTGCCTGAGTTTCTAGCTAGCTGGGACTACGTGGTGAGATCCCATCACAAAACAAGACAAACATGAACATTTTCCTGTACTGTGCTAATGAATCTCACTAGGCAATATGCACTGACTTTGGTACAGTGACCCTGAAGAACTGAATGTGATTCATTACCAACCCCTAAGGGCAATCCTCTGTACTCACCCTCCCGCACCCAGGATATGAGCTGCCACAGCGTGTGCCGTGTGCATGCATGGGTCTATCACATGGAACTCTGTTAATGTGTACAACTGATGTGTGTTATTTTTAAACAGTTAAATAGGCCCTTATGTGTCACCAAGATAAGGCTCAGGCTCCTCAACCTTGAGGGAAAACCCATGCACCTTGTGAGGTGGAAGGAGGCCATCACTTAAATCTTCCCCTCATATACTACACCGCACACACACGTGCACGTGCACCCACTCACATTTCTTGTCTGTGCCTCCCAACCCTATCATATTACCTGAGATATACCATGCATATATTTTTGGCACATGTATACCCCTGATGTTCTCAAACTACATCATACACAATAACATGTCATGCTTCATATATCCAGTGGAGAAAACTGACCTGCAGACAGTGGTCTCCCACATACCACCCCAGTCACACCAAATCTTCCTAAAACACATAGGCAAACACATACCACAGATATACATCCCAAGTGCCTGGAACTCACAGGCTTAACATACACATATCCTCCACCAAATACTAATTTTACCATCCCAGGTATTCTGCATGTATACCCACAGTGCCCCACTCCCAGGATATACACATCACACACACATGCCTACCTATGTTTCTCTACATATACACGTGTCCCAGGCATCCATGTAAACCAACCTTACTCCAAGTTCACATTTCCGGTCTTCCTATATTGTCCTCATGCTCCAGGAAGGGACTTCCCTCTGCCAGCTTTTTGAGACTATTACATTCTGGAACAGTGCGGAGAATCCTTGCAACAGGGGGGTAGGCAAGGTGGGATACACGTCCCTGGAGGTCGGACCTTGGCCTAAGACACACGGTGACTACAGAGGACTTGGAGAAGGATGGAATGAGGACTCCTGGCTAATCAAAAATCAGATCCAAACTCAGACTCCACGGTGGACTCCAGCAGCCCTTGTCTTCCCCTCCCCAGCACCTTGCCCTGGAGAAGGACGCTATCTGTAACCCTGAAGCTTTCCCCACGAGAAATCCTGATGGGGTGCAAGTGCCTTGTTCAGGCTACAGTGAATGAGCCTGGCCCTCCTGCCCACTGGAGGTGTGGAATCCTGTAAGGAAGGGGTTTCTGGGAAGGAAATGAGGGAGGGCACTGGTGCTCTCACAAATATAGCGGCTGTCCTTATCTTTCAGTTGACCAAACTATGGCATATCCTGTCCTTCTCTCTCTCAATCCTCTGTTCTATTTAAGGTCAGGCCCTATTAGGGCCCTAGGGCCATCATTCTGTGCTCTTGTCCTGTCCTTGCTTGCCCAGTGCCCCGACACATCCATGGACACCAGTTCTGTAGTGGGAAGTCTCTCTCTGTTCCCGTAGCTCAGTATCTGTGTGGCCTGATAGTGGTGTCCTTCCTGGGCTGCCTGTCATCTAATAAAGAAGGAGACAGTGTAGTAGATGTTGGCTGGGTTCTGGAGCCATGATGGGGGAATGCTAGCATATCTACTGAGCTGGTCCCAGACCACTCTAACAGTGCTCATAAACACAGGGAAGCCCCCTCCAGGGCACGGCCCTTCCTGCGGTGCTGATAGTAATAACTAAGAATCATGGCTGAGGCCTTAGAGCAGTGGTTCTCAACCTTCCTAATGCTGTGACCCTTTAATACAGTTCCTCATGCTGTGCTGACTGATCCCCAGCCATAAATTATTTTCATTGCTACTTCATAACTGTAATCTTGCTACTGTTATAAATCATGATGCAAATATCTGATATGAAAATGGTCTTAGGTGATGCAACTATCTTTCAGATGGTCTTAGGTGTGACCCCTGTGAAAGGGTCCTTAGATCCCCAAAGAGGTTGTGACCCACAGGTTGGGAACTGCCTTAGAGTGTGATACTGAGACATGGACTTCCCTTTCTCTTTCTTTTGTTTTATTCTTTGACCCCTTATACACATACACACATACAGAGAGAGAGAGAGAGAGAGAGAGAGAGAGAGGACAGAGCTAGAGAGCGACTGAGATTGAGAGGCAGAGACAGAGACAAACGACTGGCCTCACCTTGGCCGAGCCTATTATCTGTGTTATCTATATCCTTCTGTTCCAAAAAGACACTTATTTCAGATTGCCATGGCAACAATAGTCAGTTTCCCTGAGTCTAGCCTAGGGGCTTTTCAGTAGATATAAGCTCAGCATCTGGGCCTGGGATCCCTGAGGATGAAGCTACTCCTTGACCTGCAGCTCAGACACAAGGATTCCAGGTTAGGGTCGTCCCCTTTCAGAGGATTTCTAAAATAGAACCACGATTAGCAAGAGGATTCCCCTTCCCTCTCCACACTCTACCTCGCCTATGGGCTTCCACGTCCCCCTCTGGGCCTTTGACAACTTGTTTGTAATGATAGAAAGCAAGTCACTGAGCACCAAGGCTCTGCTGAATAATTCTGCCATTGCCTTAGCCAGATATGTGACTTCCAACAATGTTTACACAGACACGTACACTCATGCATGTGCATGAACAAAGGTATGATACACTAAGGAACATGTATGCAATATACACACAGAGCAGAGGTAGCTCTAGATATTATCCTTGTATACATGCTGGCACAGCTACTGAGGGACATACATGCATGCGTACACATAGAATGCTAGATAAACACACCGGGGTACATACTTACGACAGGAAGACACATGGGTCCAGATCAATATATGCATCCCAGTTTGTGGATGACAGATGGGGTCATCTCCACAGCTATTCCCTGCTTCATGCAGAAACACACACACACACACACACACACACACACACACACACACACACACACACACACCCTGGCCCCGTCTCTGCTTAGACCCAAGAAGAGGCACCTGGAATATCATCAGAGAACTTGAAAACTCTGGGAAGGACTTTACAAGCATAGACATGACAATGAAGAGACTGAGCATATCTGAACATTGGCTAGGGTTTGAGACTAGCATCTCAGTGAAATGAACTTTCCACAAGAATGTAAGTCTCTATGGTGGCTGTGGCCATCACTGTAATGGTCATCAGATTATATGTGTGTCTTACAGAGAAAAATAGGTGAATCTCCAAACTTAACATGTTACATAATGAGTTAGGTCTATCTAGGGTATACTGTGAAGCCCTGGAGAGAGAGAGAGAGGTAGGGGAGGGGAGGGAAGGTGAAGAGAAATAGAGACAGAGAGACAGAGAGAGAAAGAGGAGCCCTTAGTAAATTAGGAACATTATATTCACTTGACAAGGCAAAGAGTGTCTTAGATACAACTAAACGTTATCCTGTCAGCTTTGGCCAGTGTAACAATTTGTGAGGTATTTTCATGTAATTACTAGACATAAGATAAATTGATTATTATTTACATGTCTAGTAAGTCTCTGAAAACTATTAGAACCGACAAACAGCTCAGTGAAGTTGGTAACTATAGGACAGCTGTTCATAAATTATTGCTTTCCCCACATAGAAGAAACATCCAGTTAAAATAAAACAAGAAACACTGTATTTAAATGATCTTTAAGAATATCTATGAAACTTCTCAAGAAATGCATGAACAGTGTGCATGAACAGTCTAACAAACTCCCCGTCTCATCTGCGCAAACAGCCACGCCAACAGCAACGCTCCCTTCCTTCCATGTGGCGTTAGAACTTCCATGTTCTAGTGACAGCTGCTACGGTAAGATTTTTCTTACATTCAGATGAAGTTCATCTGGAAGAGTAGGACAACCGAGGAAATTCTGTGAAAGTACAACGTGTAGGCACTTGCCAGGCCAGCCACTAAACGGCACCCTACATTTTCCACCATCTTCATGCACAACACCGACCTGTACCCCGGGTGGGAATACAAGCGTGAGCATGACCAACTGCAGCAAAGCAGCAGAGACAGGCCAGATACAAAAGTACGCCAAAACCAAAACAAACAAACACAACAAAACTGGCTCATGACACAGATGGTCTTTCATACCCACCCACACAGTTGGGTTCTTTAGCGAATGGTTTAGAGATCGACCTGCGGCCACTTGGAAGAACAAAATCTATCCCTAATTCCTGTTACACACAGATACAAATGACAGGTGGATTAAAGATTCGTTTACAAAAAAAAAAAACAAAACATGAAGGCGAAAGCATCAGAGAATATTCTTCCCGTCATCTGCAGGGAGCTGGATATCTTATTGCACCCTGTCCCTAAATCCAGAGGCCACATTTTATAAGCTAAAAAAAAAAATCATAGTTTTTACCAGGTTAAAATTTAAAAACCCTGTCTCTTAGGCCACAGCCACTCCTACTGAGTGAATACAAATTTGGTAGCCATGCTGTTTGAGAGTCATTTCCTGTTTTGTCAGGGAGAGTCTACCGATAGCCTTCTGGAAGGCGATATGATAATATGAACACTATCAGTGACCTTTAAAGACATGCATTCTTTACGAACCATTAATTTTTTTCTCTGAAGCCATTCTAATCACCACAAGAGCATGGACATTTATGCACGGTATTCACCACAAATTTAGGAATCATGGGAATAACCAAAATAAGGGGATGCTTAGATTTCAATAAATCCACAAAACCATCACGCAACCATTAAAAAGAATATTTGTTCAATAGACACTCTTGAAAAATACATTGCATGGAAACTTTATATGACAAAGCCCTTTACATGACTTCACTATAATGTGCACACGCAGAGAAAATTTCAAGTAAACTCAAGTAAACAAGTAAACTCAGACTGCACATTATTATAGATAATGTCCAAAATTTTTTCAAATAGCCCTTCATAGGAATTTAAACCCATAAAACATTAACAGTCTTCATCAGTAATAAAGAACGACATAGAACAAATCCTTTTACTCCTGGTTCCATTCTGCAGTGCTTGCCACTCACGCCCGGGGCTTCCCTGAGACAGTTCTCAGTAGGATCACGCCACCACTAGCTCTGAGGCAAGAATCTGCCAGGGAAGGCTTCTGTCCTCTCTCTGAATTTCAGCTTTTCATTTTTCCCAACGGCCTCTTATGGAGTAATATCTGCACAGCGTCTCATAAAATCGCATTCCAACGGAGACATAAGCACTGTTGTTGGAACAAGTGGCAAGCGCTAAGTAAGAGCAACAGCAAAATCCACTTTCTCCTCAAGCTCTCCTTGTTCCATACAGCCTATTTTTAAGAGGTCAGACTTTTTTTCCATTTCACCAAAGGGAAAACGGAATTAGAATGTTTTGGCTTTCTGGTACCAGCTTTTGGGCTTACCCACTTTCTTATCTTTCCAATGGATTGAGGACTATTAGGGCTGGCCACGTCAGTAACATATTTGTTAAGAAATGCATCAGTGAGGTGATCCCCAACTTCATCATTCACCAGAGGAATGCAAAGTGAGACCACAAGTGTACGAAAAGACAAAGCATTGGCAAAGGCTTCCAGCCACCCAGACTCACACCCTGCGGTGCAGGTACACTCGTGGGCGCATTTTGGAGAGCTGTGGCAGCAGCCACATAAGTAAGTAAGTAACAAAAGTAAGGGTCTGTAATCTTGTTCCAGGTCCACATCCTGTGGGCAAGCATGTGTGAGAACCAAGAGATGCATGCAAGAATGTCCACAGCATCGCTGACAGTGATCTCCAAATGTCACAATTTGCCCATCAGCCAAATGGATGCATACTTTGTGCCACGGTCACATGACTGAATACTACACAAGGATGGTAAATGGACTGCAGTAGAACTACATGCCTAACAGACGAATCTCACTATTGAGCAAAATAATTCCCAGTTTCAAAGGGAAGATAGTAAATCACCCCATTTGCATGAATGTCAAACAGAGGGCGAAATTAATGTTGTGTTGTAAGTCAGGATAACTATTGGACGCAGTTTCCAGAAGGGACCTTCTCATGGGCTTCTAGAGTGTTAGTGCTCTCCTTGTCAGTATGGATAATATTCACCTGATTGTGCACATCTGTAAACATTCCTCAGAAGCCACGAAGCTTGTAATTTGTGCATGTTGTTGTATAGCATAAATATTCCGATGAAAAGTTTAAAATGGAAATTAATCACCCGTCAACAGGCATTATCCCTGAGTGCTGGCAGTTCAGATGGCTTTATATTTTTTATTTTATTTTTAATTATGTGTATGTGGGTATATGTGTGTGTGTTGGTATGTGCACATGAGTGTAGGTGAACACAGAGGTCAGGATGCCAGGTCTCGTGGAACTGGAGCTACAGGCAGTTGTGAGTCTCCCTAAGTGGGTACTGGGAACCAAACTTGACTCTTTTGTAAGAGCAGTATGTACTATTTACCACTGAACTCCATAGGGAGTTTTGCTTTTCTTTATATTGTTTCAGATAATCTGTATTTATTGTAACGAGCATGTGTTTTTTAATACTATTTTATATACGTATGTGTATGTGTATATCCAATATGCATAAACACACACACACACACACACACACACAGACACACTACATGAAGCCACATGGTTCTTAAAGGTGCTATGAAGTTGGCCTGGTTAATAATAAGTCACTGCTTCTTTTCTTAGCAGGTTTTTCTTCCTAGACTGGGTCAGTGGTTCCCAAATCTAGCTGGATATTACAACCACCATATTTAAAGCTCAAGTTCTTGGTCTCCCATCCCAGTGACCGATTTAATTGGTTTAGGATGGGCTCCAATATGACACCCCTTGAGGTTGAAAACACCAGCACCATACACCACAGGGTCTGAACTATTAAAGCTCCAACTTTCCCTACTGGAGAAGGGATGGCAAAACTTTCCAGGGGTAGCAAAAGACCCCCTGGGTGGAGCTGTGAAACGGGGACTACGTTCTAGGGTTTGTGTAGGAGAACGTTCTAGGGTTTGTGAAGGACAGCAAGTGCCTGAGGAACCCACAACAGTCCGTGTTCATCTGGAGCACTGGAGATGGTGGGCTGCAAGGAATTTAAGAGCAAACAGAAGTCAGCAGACTTGGGCTCAGATCCTGTTCTGTGCTTAGCCGTGTGACTTCAAGGTTTAAAGCTCCAAGCTTTAGTTGAACCACAGGAATCCACAAGGAGTCTAACATCTATTTCCCAAAGTTATGAATATTGAGTGGAAATCTATCTAAAACACGGAGTTGTGAGCTGACAGCCGAGGGACACCCAGGATACTGGGAGCAACTGGCCATGGTTCGCCTTTATTCCCCAAAGACACTTAGTGCATTGCCCTCCACTGAAGGAACAGAATGAAGACACTATCCCGGTCCGAGAGGTCACAACTTAGTAGTAGACTCGGGTATAAGCCACAATTACAGTAAACACACCAAGAACTGCAATGGAGTTTAGCACTCCATTGATTGAGAATATTCAAGTTAGAGGAGGTGACAGCAAGTCCTGATGGACAAAGCAACAGTTCACAGGTGACAACAGAAGCAGGTACCACACGGAAGAAGACACTGGAATGGAAATGAGGCTATGTTCTGGGGATACTAGTGGTGCAAGAGATCCCGGGAGAGGCAAGATGGGGTGGGGGATGAGCCATACAAACAGCAAGCTAGTAAAGAGTCTCTCGTCTCCATAATGCTGAACTCTATGCCACTGAGATGTCAGAGATGCTATGGAAAAATGTTAAGGAGGAGATGGTGGGATATTTGTGCTATGGAAAAAGAAACCTGAACTTCAGTGTGGTTAAAACAGGATTGGAGGAATATAAATAATTAAATAAATAAATAAATAAAAAGGGCAGCTTGGGCTGCTCCTTATATTAACTTAGACTGAGGATGGGAGAAAGTCTGTAGTGATCTGGTACCCAGGGATGAGGTGGGAGAGAAGGCAAGGAAAAACCAGATGAAATAAATTTAACAACAGGTTCCAGACCTTAATTAAAACAAACAAACAAGCAAGCAAGCAAACAAGAAACAGACAGTGGAGGTCAGCGATCCGGGAGAAAGCAGACAAGGTGGGCACAGTAGCCCAAACTGATGGCTGGAGGTTCCAGGCCACAGCTTTGGGGCAGGAAATTTGAACAGAGCCTGGCAGTCTCACTGAATGGAGCAGATGGAGGCCAGAGTTCAACGAGACCAAGACAGCCAGGATTTGGTGATGAGACTATTAGAAAGGAGGGAGCTACACAGGAGAGAAGATGAAGGCAAAGGCACAAGGTGTGTTCCGTCCGGATAGACAGCTTCTGCCAAGCCTGACTGAGTGCTATGTGCACACACAGAGAAAAACTACTCGAGGATGGGGAATGAATCGCCAGAGAGTAGATAAAGAAATCCCAGGAATCACGGAGATCTGGGAGTCGTTTGTGTTTGTGTAAGTGTGGAAAGACCTCTATCACCCGGGACACAGACCTATTCCTCAAAGGAACGGAACAGTGGGACCAAGTCAGTCCCCGTGGGCTGCCTTGGTTCTGCCAGCACGAAGCTAAAGAGGAAACCTCAGAAGGCTTGATTCAGTCCAAAGGGTTATACGGTGTGTCAAAATAAAACCCAACTACTTAAAGGAATACAATGAAGTAAAATTCACAATGTCCACCGTCTAATGAGACAGCAATAGACATGAAAAATAAACAAAGAAAACAAGATGCAGAACCAGAAAACAAAAACAAAAACAAAACAAAAAACCCAAACAGTCACTTGTGTGGTATGAGAAGAAATGCATATTTGGCCTTTTCCCCCAGTTTAAAATCCTTGAACTTGCCCCAGTGATAGGAATGTCTTTCTCTTCATTCATGGGAAGCTTGTTCCGATCAACCTGAGCTTTGCCAGCACAGCTCAGTGGGCTTCCAGAGCTCTTCAGGCTGGTTGCCCAAGGGGCCAGCCATGTGACTGCAGGGCTAATGCTTTCAGTCCCACACTCAGATCAGGGGAGAGGAAGAGAGCCAGAGACTGAGTTCAGCCACCTAATGTTATGGCCTAATTGTTCAGCCATGTAACAGAATCTCCTTAACACACTAAACAATGGGGTTTGGGGGGCTGCCGTGCCCATGAACACCCGAGAGGGCGGTGCACTAGGGAAGGAGTGAAGGCTCTGCCCATCACCACACCTTGTCCTGTTCATCTATTTGTCTGCTCCCGAGTTTTGACATTTATAATAAACTGATATAGTCAATAAAGCAGCTGTCCCCAAATTATAGTTGGTTAGCTAGAAGTACAGGAGGCAACGAGAGACTTGTTAGCCTCTGAAACAGGTACGGTGGGAACTTCTTAACCTGTGGGGAACATGCTGGCTCTGGGAAGCAGCAGAACTGAATTGTGAGATATCTAGTTGACGTCCAGAAAGTTGTCAAAGTGGTTGTTGGTGTAGGAAAGCAAATAAAAAAATCCAACCAGCAACCAAGCAAAAACACAACAGCAGCAGCAGCAGCAACAACCCCTAGACATTTGACATTAGCGTGTTGAGGGTAAACGCGGCACAAGCAGAAGCACACAGGTGAGACAGGCGCCCAGTCTAGGAAAGATGTTAAAAGCATCTCTGCAAAGTTACTCCATGTAAAGAAAGTAGAGGGAACTATAAATATGACAGGAGGAATGACAGCTGCAGTGAATGCCTAAAACTGGTGCTAGTGTTAGCTACCACACAGGAAAAAGACTACTGAATTCGAAGCCGCAGGTAGACATATTCCAAAGTAGGGCCAGTCATACAGTTCTCACGGTCAATCCCACCTCTAGGTGGGGAACAGGAAGATCTCAAGTTTGAGGCCAGCCTGATCTACATGAACACCTTGTATAAAAAAATATATGTATGTGAAAAGAAAACAGAGAGAAATACAGAAAAATACACAGTATCGGTGAACTGAGAAACAGTAACAAGCAATGTACACAGGTGTTATTAAAGTTTGGGGCGGGGGCGGGTTCAGAAAAAGGGAAACAGGAAAATCTGAAGAAATGATAGCTTCAGTCTCTCCAATCTACAGGTTTGACAATCTCCAGAGACATCAATTAAACATGCAGAAAGCTGTACCTCACAATTAAATTGTTGAAAACTAGTCATAAAGAAAAAATCCAGAAAAGCAAGGGCAGGGCGGACATTGCAAAGAGAACAAACAACAGAAACGTCTCATTCAAAACACTACAAATCAGAGTTAAGTACCGAGGGAAAAATGCAAAGCCTGTTCATTTTGATTCTACTGATGGCCAAAGTATCTCTCAAAGATGAAGGCAAAATAAAGATCACTTCCTACAAACAAAGACTAAGTTAGCACTAGAAGAAGTAAGAACCTAAGTCCTTCAGGGATAGGACAGATAACAGTAGAGTGGTAGTTTGAATACGTTATTTTGAATGTATGTGTATGTGTATGAAGAACACTGGGAATGGGATAAACATAGGTACATGCAAATTTTTCCTCATTAAAAACAACTAGCAAAATTGAACCTAGAGCATCTTGACAAATTTGGAATTATCCCAGACACGCAAAATTGACTTAGCTTGTAAAAATCAATTAACAGAAAATACAGTGTAAATATAATTAAGAGTAAAGCCCAATTATCACTTCAGGAGATGCAAAACAAAAGCACTCCACCAAATTTAATACTTTTTCATGATAAAAAGCCACTCAACAGGCTAGGAACAGCATTTATAAACCTTCTCATTTATACGGGGAATCTATGAAAAACCCACATCTAATGACATTAAAGGTAAAAAGCCAAACAAATCTGCCCCTGAGATTCAGACAAATCTACCCACCCTCTTGAAGTTCCAGTCAACATGGTTAGATAAAAGGTGAAAGAGAAGATACTCAGACTAGAGAGGAAGAAGGAAAACTCTTCTACTTGTAGATAACCTGATACTGTTTTAAGAATATTGATGGTGTCCATTAAAATATTTTAGAATTTTAAACAAATGCAGAATGTTTTCAGGTTACAAGATCAACTTAGAAAATCAATTATATTCTTACATGGATTCAACAAACAACCTAAAATGAAACAATTCAATTTCTCAGCATCAAGAAATAAGATAAAATGCCAAGGAATAATTTTAAAAAAGAATTTCAAGGCTATCCATGGAAAACTGCAGTTTGCGGCTGAGGAGATGGCTTAGTAGGCACAGAGTTTGCTGTGTAACCATGGGGACCTGAGTGCAAATACCCAGAACCAACATAAAGGCAAAGTGTGGTCATGGGCACGCCTGTAACCCCAGGGCTGTGAAAGGTGGAGACAGGGGCCTCACTGGGCTTGTTGGCTGCCATCCTGGCTGCAGGCTCAGTGGGAGACTCTATCTTTAAGGGATAAAGTAGAGAACAATATAGCAGGGTACCCAACACCCTCCCCTGGGTATGTGTAGCTGCTTACACTTGAGCATGTATAACACACACACACACACACACACACACGGGGTGGGGGCGCAGGGGGAGACAGGCAGACAGACAGAGACAGATAAATTAAAAAAAAAAGAAAAGAAAAGCTTAAACTTCTGGAGAGAAATTAAGTCCTAGATACACAGAATGCCATGCTGTACTTTGGGATCAGATGACTAAATAATATCAGGATGGCAATGCCTCCCAAATCAATCTACAGACTCAGTGCAGTAACTCTCATCATACTAGTTGGTTCCTTTGCACTGTGTCACAAATGCAAATCCCAAACACACACACACACACACACACACACACACACACACACACACACACGCACTAATAACTAAAGTAATTATGAAGAAAAAAAATTGAAAATCAAATGCCAGTGAGGTGTGCTACCGTACACCTTTAATCCTGGCACTGGGAGCCAGTGTGGTCTTCATAGCAAGTTCCAAGGCAGCCAGGACTATATAGTGAGACCCTGTCTCAAAACAACAAAACAAAACAAAAACTGATGCCAAAGAAAGCAAAGGAACCAAAAATAGGCTAGACCTAGAAGATGGCTCAACACATAAACGCACTTGCTGTGCAAATCTGGAGACCTGAGTTTGAATCATAGAACCCTCATAAAGGTGGAAGGCGAGAACCAACTCCACAAAATTGTCCTCTAGACCCCATATATGTTCATGGCACAAACATGTAACCTCTACACACACACACACACACACACACACACACACATATACACACATGACAATTATAAAAGAAGAAAAAATTTAAAAGAACGAGTAGACAAATGGAGTACTAATAGCAAGAAGGTAGGTTGGAATTCACTGATATAAATAACACAATAAATGTAAATGCTCTAAACACCTCATTAACAGCCAAACTTATTAAGTAGGATAAAGATGGCACAGTTATCTGTTGCCTGAAAGAAAAGCACTTCAGGTATAAAACTGGTGAGGTTAAAAGTAAAAAGCATGGGGGAAGAAGTCAGACAAATACAACTGAATACAAAGCTGGAGTGGTTATATTAATAACAGACTAAGTAGACTTCAAAGCAATGCACTCTGCAATCAAGAGCATGTCTGTATTGCTACAAGGTGAACTTCTTGAGTGCTCACAACAATCCCAAATATCTACAGCCCTAAGAAGGGACTTCAATACACAGGAAGCAAGAAGTGATCCATTTGAAGCTGCAAACTAAGGGAAAGGTTCTTGGGTGGAGTGTAGTTCTCAGCCTAAAACCAAAGACGAAGCTATTTTCACTAACAGGATCACCAGAAACAAGGGAAATGGAGAAAAAAACCAAGAGAGAAGTTCTTATAGCAAAGATGAAAAAGTAATGATCAGAAAGGTGAGCGACAAACAAGGAGAGTGCGGAGTCATAGATAGCAGAGGAAGAGGGTCCAGAGAGGTGAAATGTACTTGCTTATGTCCCGGGATTTCAGGAGGTAAAGCAGGAAGTAGGAGCTGGTAGCAATAGGGGCATGGGTAGAGGAGTGGGGCAGAAGCTGGGCTGGAGTTGACTGAGGGCTCAGTGGGAGAGGAAACGGAGATGACAGGCCCTGACTTGGATTGCAATAGCAAATGCAAATGGAGGCACTGGTGACCGCTGTTTAGCTGGGTTACTGAGGAAGGTGCCAGGAAAATGGAGCATGAGCATACACTGGAAGTGTGGATAGGAAGTGGAACAGGTACTTGGGGTACCAGGGGCATAGAAAGGGCTATCAGATCTCTGGTGGAGAGGCTAGCAGGAAGAGTGGCACCTATCCCTCAATGTGTCAGGGACCTGAGGCATAGACTGCCATGGGTGCCCGGAAGTTGGGGCCCAGGGAAGAGTTTAGAGAAGTTTCTCTCTGCAAAGTAGGAGTCTGCTGGCAGCTGAGCCTGAGTAGGGAAGTGAGGTGTATGAAAGCAGAGCGTTCTACTTCCGTGAGAGCATAGAAACAGCTGTGGGGACTGGAGTGGGCAGAAGCAGCAGGGAAGCTAGGTAATCCTGGAGACTCAGGGGGAAGCCGTGGGCTCCTGGGAACCAGGACTACAAGAGGCAGACTCTTACCTCTCAGGATAGTGAATTGCTGTAGCGTCGAGCTAGAGCATCCACATAAAAGAGGACCAAGAGTTGACTCAGGGTGAAATATTAAAATTAGGAGTTCTGGGAGCTGGGGAGGTCGTTCAGTGGTTAGAAGAACCGACTGCTTTCCCCAAGGACCTGGGTTTAACTCCCAGCACCCACGTGGCAGCTCACAGCCATTTGTAACTCTAGTTCCAGAGGACTCTGCCTGACCCCCAGCTCCTGAGGAACCGATGCCCTCTTTAAGCCTGCGTGGGCACCAGGCACGCAAGTGGTGCACAGACACGCACGCGTGCCAAACACCCACAACAACAGCAACAGCATAGGAGCCCGGAGGCTGACGATCCCTATGAACCGACGCAGTCAGTGAGGAAAAAAGCACGCATGGGGTACAAAGAAATTAAGGTTTAGAAGTATGGTATGGAGCTGAAAAGGGGATGTAGCGGGCTCTGAGGGAAGTTGGAATTGAGAGTGAATATGATCAAAATACATTGTGTACGTGTATGAAACTCTCAAATAATAGGTAAGAATTTAAGTTAAAGATTTATTTATTTATGCATGTGAGTGCTTTGCCTTCATGTGTGTGCCTGCAGAGGACAGAAGAGGGCACTGGATCCTCTGGAACTGGAGTTACAGATGGCTGTAAGTCACCATGTGACGGGAACAAAATCTAGGTCCTTTGCAAGAGCAGTAAATGCTCTTAACACTGAGCCAGCTCTCCAGCATCAAAATATTTTTTTTAAAGAATTCAGAAGTGGCATTTCTTCCGTGCCTTTACTTTTAACTTCAGTGCCTATGTATCTAAAAGAGTTTTCTTTTAGGCAGCATATAATTGTGTTATCTTTAGCTAATCTAGTAAATCAGGTCGTTAGTTGGGGGTGTTTTAAGACCATTTACATTTGCTGTTGTTATTAATATCACTGAGTTCTATCTACCCTCTTATTAATAGTACTTAAAAGAATAAATTCTTTTAAATTATTATTATTGTTATTATCATACAGATCTTAGTGTAGACCTTATGTGCCTTTTCATCAAATGATGACGAGATACCAGGAATGAGTGGGTGAAATGGACATAATAGTGATTCAAGGAGTTGAAGATAAAAAACTCAAAGGTCATGGTACGAACACACCATGCTCATGGCCTCAGAAACTTCCCGTACAGTGGTAAGACCTAGAATAGCACACTTTAGGCCAAGAACCAAACTTCCATTGCTTTCCTGTATCCCTAACTGACTCTAAGGATGCCCGACCTCAGGATAGCTGGTGCTGCCACAATGTCATGCAAGATACACATAGGTGTGCTCTTGTCACTTGTGGGCCATGGGTTAAACACCCCTGGGATTAATATGTGGCCCAAGGCAATTCTTCCTTGTCCAATGTTGCCCAGAGAAGCCTAAAGGTTAGAAACCCCTTGCTTGACTGTTCCTAATCTATAAATATGTGCTCTTATAACTCAGCCCCTGCCCCTGAGGCTGCCTAGCTCTTTATGCCCATGTCCCTCTATGGACATGCATGTCCATGTAGGACTGGATATCACTGGTGAAACCTGAGCACCATCTTGAATTATGAAATTTGGCCTGACCTTAAGGGATATGGAAAGAGCCAGAGTGGTACTAGAGGACCTGAATAAAATAGAGATGTAGAAAATTCTAGAACCAAGCCAACCTAGAAAGGTATTATGTCCAAGAATCTCAGATAGCCCAGCCCTCAGCTGTAGATGTCCACATATTATTCAAGGTCTCTCTCTAGATAAGTTAAGATCCCAACCACAAGGCCAATGCCACACTCAGCAAGCCCCATGCCTCCCACACAATAAGCCTTGCTTCTTTACCTTCAGTGCATAGAAAGAGTCCTGGGAAGACAGCCTGGATCCAGTTCTGACTCTCCCATGAACTTGCAGTGTGACCTGGCCCCAAAGCCCCATGAACTTGCAGTGTGACCTGGCCCCAAAGCCCCAGTTTTGCCCACTAAACAAGGGGTTGGATGTAGGATCTCAAAGACACTGGTGGACCCGATGAACTATGTATGGTGTGTTGGATGCAGGAAAAAAACTCATCAAGTTCTCATCACCCAAAATACAGGAGCTGCAGAAAACAAATGAGCTGAGGCCTGAGGCTACATGAGACATCTTAGAGTCATCTCTTTGGGGTGCACTACTGAACCCTTGTCCTCCTTCTCAAGAGCCTATAAGCTAGGCTCACAGGATTCCTTTCTCTTCATGAGATTTTTCTCTAGGCTACAAAGTTAACCTGTTCTGAGGCTGTGTGTAAAAAAGGGAAAGCCTCTGCCACAAGGCCATACCCGTGACCCCAATTCTCTACAGAGTATCTCTTTTAGGGTACCATATCCACACAGCCCATCACTGTTCCATGACCAACATCCACAGGGGGAAAAAGAGAGCCCCCAGAAGCCCCTATATATCTAGCCTTATTCCTTGGAAGAGAAGGCAGATTCCCCACAAGCCGGGGAGGGGATCTCAATCTTTTGCCTCATTTTACAGCTAGAGCTCAAACCCCTCCTTTGTAGGCATCTATTTCTGATCATCCTTCTGGCTAAGAAATATATCCTGGGGACCCCAACACCAGTAAACTACAAATGATGTGCTCATCAGGAGTCCCAGGGAAGACTCATCTTCTGGTTGCAAAAGACGGGTCTAGAGATACCAGCCTAGGGCAGGAGATCATGTATGTGGACCATGAAGACTGGAAGTTTAGCATCATGAGACAGTCAGGAGTGTAGGTCACAGACTGGCTACACACTGACAATAACTCATCCTGGGGGGCGGGGTCTAGCTGAAAGTCCCAGGGAAGGCTGGTAAACAGAGCTGGGTCTCTGGGCCTTCCATCAGTGCTACCTGGATGGAGAAGGGGCGAAAGGACCACAGAGGATCTGATAGGAACACACCAGGCCCACAATAGCCAACGTAATACGGACTTTACCCAGTGGTCACACCCTTCTCTAAACCCCACCTTGCACACACGACACAGCATGACCACAGAGCCACTCACACCTTCCCACCTCCCCACACCATCTCTCCTGTGGGTGGCCTTCTCCAGGGCCAGCTCTCCCTCCTCTCCAGCCAGCTCACCCAGCGATTTCCCTTCCTTCCTTCCAGTACTTCCTCCGGGATGATCTCCTGAGGAGGAAAAGAACAGGTGACTCTCCACATCCTCGCTGGCTCATTGCACTACCCCCACTTGTTGTCTGGCCACACCGTGGTCACTCGGGGTCTCCCTTAGCGTCCTGGTCTCAGTGGCCTCAGAGAGTAGATTAAGTGATGGGATGTAGGTATTTCTATAGGCTTGTTCACTCTGTGGGGGTCTAGCATGGAAGGTAGGCAGACCAGACAAGGGCAGCGGTGACTGACTGTGGCAAGAAAGCTGGGGTGGTGGAGAACAGGTAGAAGCTGGTAGAGGAATCCATTGGGAGAGGCCGAAGGCAGAGCATGGAGTGACCAGATGATTTGAAGCATGAGAAAGAGGTTCTTGTTTGAGATGTTGAGGACCCCTGAGGTGCTGGGCAGATCTGGGGTGTGGACCTTCTTGAGTACACGTTTAGAGCCCAAGGGGCCTTGTGGCAAGGGTCTGGGGGATGCCATGTGTTGAGGGAGAGGCATCCAGAGAGAAAGGGAGAACTCACTACAGTGAAGGGTAAGGCCAGTGAGTGGCGGGCGGAGCTGACGTAGGGGCGGATTCATGGGCCAAATGCAGGATGTTCAAGTGCTTACCTATCTCTTCGGTGGCCCCGTTTCAGGGGCCCAGGTTTCCTGTTCTGCTTTGAATGCCGAGACCCCATTGGCCAGGGAGTGCCTCCTGGGAACAAAATTCTTGTCTGGGTGAAGGATTGCAAACTCAGAGAGAAAGAAAAGATGTCCTGGTCCCATGGTGGCCAGAGGATGGAGTGAGTTTGGGGGATGACCCTGCGTCAGACTGTACACAGAGCCCTGGAGTCTGTTGACAATGGTATCTTCCTTCATCACCATGGCAACAGTTAGACAAACAACTACCTTCACTGGTTAATTGGGACACAGAAACCCTTCTGATCTAGTATCCCTTCTAAGCTCTTTAAGATCAGACTAAATTCGCAAGGTCTCAGTGGCCATGTCATGTAGGGATAGCCAACTGCTGATTTCCATGGCAACAGAGAGACTATGTGTCCCTGTGTCTGTAGATTACTATGGCAAACCAGGCTGCACTGAGTGCACTGAAGTAAAAGACCTCATTTGGAAGGACCACAGGCAGATGGCACAGTCACTGATGCCCTCTCTGTGGCCAGCTCTGTGTAAGAGGGCAGGCTCTGGGGTGGGGAGTACATAGGCTGTGCCTTTCAGAAGCCAATGAAAGAACCAGATTCACCTGTCTGGGTCCCCATCCTCTTGTCTCCTCACGACACTGGAAGGACACCTGGCTGACTATATGTCTTCACATAGCTTCACCTCCACCAACCCCTACACTGAGAACACATGAGCCGGCAGGCTGTATAGCTAGCCCCTGTCTCTAAACCCCTTTCTCTACCGGCTCTCCAGACCCAGTGCCCTGCATGTGCCTAACCATTCGGTCTCCACCTCATACTTCCGTGAATGACCCAAGTCAGGCCACTGTGGCACCATCTTAGCTTCCTGCTTTGCCCTATCCACCTTTGTCTACCACAGTGTTCTCTCCCGAGCATCTCTGACCTCTACCTAACCCTCTCCAAGACGAAGTCTGGATTAGGGTCTCCTCTTTGGCTGCTCAGCATCAGGACAGTGTCTGCCACCTGCTCCACTCAACTCCATCCTCCAGTGGTACAGGGGAAGCTGTCTGATGCCAGTCTGTTCTTGTCTCCTCCTTGTCCTGCTGGATCCCTCAGAAGCATCCACTGCTCAGGATAGACTGCACTGCTTAACTCCTCAGATGATCCCACCCACTCTCCAGCCTCATCCCTGGAGACACTGCCTCTGTCTTTCCCTCCCTCAATTGCTTCTCTAACTCCTAACCCACTTCCTTTCCCCTTATTCTTCCTTACCCACTCTCCTGTAAATATATCCCGCATTTCAGCATGGGTTAGGAATGATAACTAAGAATTTCTAATAAATAAAAACCTCTAATGGAAAATGTCTGAAACATATCTTTGGGATCTAACTTCAAATTTTGGGTGAAAAAGTAATTCCCAGATCTGAAGCCAGGTGTTGCTGACCCCACCCCAATGGGACTCTGGAGACCCAGGTCTTTAGTGTCAACACAGACAGATGAAGTCTGTTAGAGAAATCGAGTGTCCAGGGGAGGGGTGCAGAACAGGGAGCCCATTCTACTAGCCCCCACCCACTCCAGAACACAAAAGCATCACAGACTGTCAACTGGGAGGATTTCTCGCACACCCCAAATGTCACAGACAGAAAGTGAGGCTCAAAGGGAGGAAAGGTCATAGCCCAGCCTCTGGGTACCACTCTGTGTCTGGGCACTTTCCAAGTGTGCGGTGTAAAGGACACAGCAGCTTGCCGAGGCAGCCTCTTAGCCTCCTGCCTTTTCCTATCCACCTTCCTCTACTGTGGAGCATTCCGATGTGTGTGCTTGTACCAGGAAGGGGAGACTTCATCCCTCAGAACCTTCCTACAATTCCAGATGTCTTCTGCCCTGTCTTAGCAGAACAAAAACTTCTAGTTGGAACCAACAGGCTTACAGGACTGATGCTCAGACTGGCACGTTTTCAAGTCCTCCCTGGTCCCTGCCCAGTCCACAGGGTTAAGCCTGGAGAAGTGGACCACACAAAAGGGTAAACGTATCAACTGAAGCCAGCTTCTTCAAGGGCAGCCCATCCTTCTCACCTTGAGGCTGCTCCGTGGGTTCAGCTGCTACCGGGGCTTCTGCCCATGACACCCTGGGGAGGATTAGGGAAGGATGGTCAAAAGGAAGCTTGGGACTGGGTAAGCAGCATCCCTCCATGATCACACTTCCCAGGGGCCAGGTAAACCGTATACCTCCATGATCACACCTCCAGGGGCTGGATAAACTGTATGCCTTTAGGATCACACCTCCCAGGAGTAGGCGGTTCCTGAGGAGTTGGACAGTGGTTCTAAAACCTCATCTTTCATATTTCAGCATCTAGGTCTGTACTCAGTAAGGTCTTCCAGGCCAGAAAGACCTCTCTTGTGTTCTGGTCCTTTCCTCCAGGGCCCCACAGAACATGAGTCTTTGAGCTGTCTCGGTATTCTGCATCCCATTCTTTAGTGGGAAGCACAGTCCTCTAAGGTGGGCACTGGTAATATTTCATAGACAAGCCGAGGCTCAGAAACTCGTTCAGTATGTGGCAGTATGTTCAGGGCAGGCAGAACACGATGCTCTGTCCTATAAGTGAGGGACAAGATGACCTACTGCCAAGAGGGGTGACAAGCCAGCTCTGTAATATAGCGGACTCTCAATCATGGAATTAGCAGGCAAGACAGAGAGGTTTCTCTGCATGTCACATGAGACTGTTGCTCACCCCTACCCCAACCATGACGGGCATCCTGACACTGAGTGGTCAACTGACCTAGACCCAGGCCTTCTTACGACAAAGCTTCAAGTCTTGATATCTTGGCAATACACTGACGTTGATCTTTCTGAAATGCTGATCAGCCCTTAGATGAGCTGAGTGTGGCCTATGGATGGCAGGGATGGCAGCGAGAGGGTGTTCTCTGGTGACAAGGATTCCTCCCTGACAGCTCCTTAGTACAACAGGAGCCCCTCAACAAACAGACCTACCCTCTGCAGAAGGCTGGTTAGC
Source organism: Cricetomys ansorgei (assembly GCA_026225945.1). Taxonomy (NCBI): domain Eukaryota; kingdom Metazoa; phylum Chordata; class Mammalia; order Rodentia; family Nesomyidae; genus Cricetomys; species Cricetomys ansorgei. The sequence goes on along the minus strand of JAMJFZ010000597.1, from coordinate 2,600,608 downwards.
ATGCATCCATGTCTGTTTCAGTGGTTCACCTCCCTGTCACAAGGAGATCCTCACTGTCTTCTTTCAGCCACATGCTGTCCTCTTCCTGGGAAGAATTCAGGCAAGGGTAATTGTCTCCACTTCAGCACACACCCAGCAACCTTGCTGCCCTTTAGATCCCTGCACAGGGTTGCTGTACACTTGCCTGCACTGCCCTGGCTGGACATGCTTACAGCAGGGGCAAAAGACCAGCATGGTTTGTCATCCAGTTACTATGGCAACCTGCAGGCCTTCTTTGAGGTGTCTCAAGGCTGAAGCAAGGTCCAGATGAATGGATGGGGGATGGGCACACAAGGACAGCTATGCGGGTGGGATAGACGGTTTTCCTGGATCCCTGACACCCTGGGCCCTCACTCAGAAGAGAAGTTGAGCAACTCTACCCAAGGTAGTAGACATGAGTGCTGAGGGGAGCAGGGGTGAGTTCCCAGAGGAAAGGGAGGGAGGCTAGGGGGGCAAAGTCAGGGCTGGCTGGGTTGAAAGAGACAATGCAGAAATTTAAGGACACATTAAAAAAAATTTTAAAACGCACAAGAAATGTACCACATAGATCAAAGAAAGAATGCAAACATGTCCACAACTAAAAGTTAAATTTTAAACCACGGTCTAAAAAGGGCGAAGTTAGGATGAGGTAAGCAAGGCCAAATCCAGGGCTTTTCTTACTTGGGGATGTTTGCGCGTTTGTTTTGCTTTGATACTTAAAAAAATTAATTAATATGTGGGCATACTTGTGTCACAGCATGCACAAGGAAACCAGAAGAGAAGCTGAGGGAGTCAGGTCTCTCCTGTCCTGTCATGGGTCCTGAACATTCAGCTCAGATCACCAGGCTTGGCAGAATTTTTACCTGCTGAGCCATCCCACTGGCTCTAGATTATTTTTCAGAGATTGTATTAAATATTATTTATTTTGATTTATTATTTATGATTTATTTTGATTATATAGTCTGCCTTGAACTAGTGGCAATCCTCCTGCATCAGCCCTTGAATACTGCGATTACAAACATTTGACTACCATGCCTCTCTTGAATTAACGGGCTTTCTGGAAATACCTCTAACTGCACCAGAGATAAATGCCTCTTTTACTTCATCTTTGTCTGGACCCCGAAGGAGTGGGACAGTCTGAGTCTCCTCAGGGGACTCTGACTCTGTTGAAAACATATCATGTGACAAAGCGTCGGCTCAAGAGCTACCATCCACCAAGTGCACAGATTCACCTCCGTCCCGAGTGTGTCGGATGCAGATCCACACGGCTCTGTGACAGGAAGCACAGGCGCCCCAATGCACATGGTCCCCCTACACATGGGTGAAGGTGACTCATGAGGTAGCTCCCACTTCCTGCCCTCCCTCGGGTTGGCTGCTAAGAGGAGAGGAGGGGCGGAAAGGGAGGGGCGTGAAGGGTGGGCAGGGAAGAGGCTTCAGTCTTGTGTGATTTCCCGGGAATGGCAGGTTAGCTGTGATTGCTCGGAGATGAGAGGCTGTTGATAAATGTTCCTAATAATCAGCCTTCAGATCTGACACTAGCTCAGGCTGGGATGACTGTTTTGAATGGAAATCGAACCCAAACCAGTAATTACCTGGGTGAGCAGTGCCAGTCTTCCCCTGGAGCCCTGTTCTAGACAGAGAAATAGCACCAGCATGTTAAACTAAGGGCTCTTTCCTGCCCCCTACTTGCCCCCACTCAAGGGAACAATCTGGTCTAGACTCTGCTGACCTGATGGGACACAGTAGACAGAATGCCCACCTGTTTTCCTAGGAACTGCTGCTCCCCAGTCTCTATGCAGTGTCCTACCCCAGACCTCACTCCCAGTGTCCTGTCCCCTGCCATTTGGGCTGGAATCTCTGCTGACATTATTCCTCCATAGCAAAGCGGCTGCTTGCCCTCTCCTCCCCCAACACAAGTGTAGTCTTTCTAAGCGATGCCTAGGACCACCGGACACCTAGTTAGAAGCATTGTTGGCTTGAGCTGTAGCCAGGTGAGAGGGATGGAACCATGACAGGCCTTAGAACCATCCCAACTCATGGCCCTGGTCCCTGTTTGCTCCCACTTCAGACCAGGGCAGGGAAACTGTACTGGGAGATAAGCAGTCCTCTCTGACCCACCTAGTGTGCCTTGGAGTTTCTCATTTCATACCTGGATCTCTAGACTGCTGGTGCCACCCAGACCCAAGTCAGAGGGGGAACAACTGCATCTGTGTCTTGTGTTCTCTGCCCTGATAATCACAGGACTGCTGGATAGTAAGAAAGCATACTTTAGATAGCTAAGATGACGTGAATGGTGAGTATACACTGGACAACACCAAACACCTCTGCTGTCTACATGTACCAGGCCTATGCCCAGCGACAGGCCCAGAGGAGGCCTATGCCTTTGGGAGTGCCTAAGGCAGGGGTTCTTAACCTGTGGGTTGAAACTCCTTTGAAGGCTGAACAGCCCTTTTTCTTGGTGGTCCCCTAAGATCATCTGCATATGAGATATTTACATTATGATTCATTACGGTAGCAAAATTACAGTTATGAAACAGCAACAAAAATAATTTTATGGTTGGGAGTCACCACCACATGAGGAGCTGTATTAAAGGGTTGCAGCCTGAGGAAAATTGAGAACCACTGTCCTTAGAGAAGATAGATAAGCAGGCAAGAAATTACACCTGCAGGTGGGCCCTGATGGTCTTCTTCACCCAATGAGACACTCTGAGCCACAAGGCCTGAGGTGTTTGTGAGAAGCCCAAGGAGGGATAGAGCTAGCTGGCCAGGCCAGAGGGATTCAGAGAGTATGATCCTAGCCTTTCAGGCTGTAATTGGACCCATGAATGGTGCAGGCATCAGAAACACTAAAGTAAGGATCTGGCACCTTGAGTGCCACCTAGTGGTGTCACAGTAGGAATGCAGCTTCAGGCCAAGTGGTGTTTCCCTCCATCCTGTCCCACCCCTGAACTCAAATGTGAACAGAAAGCCTAGGAAATGTTTTGTTTTTTGTTTTTTTTTCTCACAAAGACTTGGGACTTTGAAGATATGGCGCAGCATGGGGCCCAGGGTATGGAAACAGCAGAGCAGCAGGCAGGGAGGGGCTGGACCCCAGGTTTCCTTTCAGGATATAATACTGCAACCTTTTAAACAGTTCTCCACTCTGGGGTGTCTCCTACTCTTTCAGCAAGACCTCAGCTGTCACCAGCTCCTGGTCTGGTCCACAGGAAGTTACCAGAGCCTATGCTCAGCTGGCCTGCCCAGCTTTACATGTACCAATATTGACTTGGGGGTTCAGAGAAGCTGTACTCAGTATCATCGAATTACCCGACTTTTGTGACCTAGGAAAGTGCTCTCTTATAACCTGGGACCAGGAAAGGGTCCTGCTCAGCCCTCAGCGGCCCTGTCAGGTTCCAGGTGCTCATCACTCTATTCGCTTTCACTTCTTACTAAAGAGAAGTCATCACCAGAGCTGAATGGTCCCTGAGGTAATGTTCCCGGGAGTGGTGAACACTCAGAAGAGAGTATAACCGGTGTGTAGGTGGGGGTTGCATAGGGAGGAGAGAGGCAGCTGAGGAGGATGGGAGAGAATGGCCATCATGGGGTAAAGCAGGGCAGCCTTGGTGAATAGCTAACAGAGTTGCAATCTTTTACTTAAAGGGCCAGGGAATAAATATTTTAGACTTATGAGCCAGATTAGCTCAACGATTGCAGAGTGAAAAATGCCTAGATGGTATTTAAACAAATAGGTTTAGCACTGCTGCAATAAACTATTTACAAAAGCAGGCACTTGTCCGCTGGCTATAGTGCCCTGATTCAGTACATGGAGGACATAGCCTCTTCTAACATACTGCCAACAATAGAGGGTGCCCAGATTACCAGCACACTCACTGAGATCTCTTAGGGCATGGTATAAGGCCAGGGTTAGAGTAGGAACAGTCCCCGTGTCTGCTATGCTAGTCACCCTTGCCCACAGAACTCAGGTCGGGGAACGCTCACCTTCAGTAGAGGCTCTGCTGCTGTTGTTGTTCTCCCTTCTTCCTCTAGGGGGGGTCTCTCTTGGTTTACTGCTGCCCCTCCAGCCTGTTCTCCAGCAGGAAACCCCCAGAGCGGGGTGGGGATAGGGGTGAATGGGACCGAACTGACCCAGGGACAAATCAACAGACAGATGACACCAGGGGAAGGTGAGGTGGCCCGAGGCGGGAGGAGGAGGTGTAACCCAGCACCAGGAGCCAGGGGCCCAGAAGAGGCCAGATTGGCCCTATTTGTCCAGTGAGGCTGGACCCCACTGGACCCTCACTCCAACCTGGAACACACACAGCTAGCGGGGCCTGCCTAGCCTCCCCACCCCAGCCCCTGTCCCCCTGTAGGTGGCACCAGGCAACAAGATCACAAGTCCTGGATGGGGCCGGTACACTTGGTCTCAAGTTACACTAAAAGTGAGACTGAGGAAGATGGTATCGAGGCTCTGCAGACACAGCACGGGCTCATCCAACATTGATGCGGGCCCTGGATTGCCCCAGAGCCCCTGTGAGCAGATGTGGGATCCCTGGCCTCAGCTTTTGGTGATGGACGGCCAGGCAGAGGAGGGTCCTCTGCCCCGCAGATCACTGCCCGAGGTCACAGGGGTGTTCCGGCTCTGTGATTGAATGAGACCCCCTGGACAGATCCCCCTGGCAGTGCAGGTCCTTGCTTACTAGGCCACTGTTTTTTAGACATAACTGGTTGGCGGAAACTCCCAGGAAAGCCAGCTGTTCAGCAGACCTTCATCACACCCAGTCTTGGGCTCAGGGAAAGAGCACTGTATCCACTCTGCCCCACTTCCCAGTCCTATCCCTTGATCCCACCCAATGCAGAGGCAAAAGAAAGGGCTGGTCAGCCCCCTCCTCCACCTCTATTTTCCTATGTGTGTATTTTCACTCATACACAACACTTGCACACATGGCCACCCTGGTGGCACACACGCACCTGTCTCCGAGGATGCACGAACGTATCCATCTGCATCGTGTGCACACACCTCAGATGTGCTTACTGGTGTCTAATCAGTGCATGCACAGATGCGCACACTCACAACACCTTTCTTCCAGAGGAGCCCAATCACCACAGCTTCTGTTCTGTGACAACTGGTGATGGATGGGAGGACACTACTCAGGATGTCAGCTTGTGGAGAAAGGGACACACCCCACTGGCAAGCCTTGGTGTTCTGGCTTAGTGTTGCACTGATCTGCAGTGTCAGTAGAGTGTGGAGGCAGAGCCAGGTTGAGATCCAGTCTTTGCTGCAGACTGGAAACTTGTAAAGAGTTAATCCTGGGCCACCATTACCCTTATTTCCCTGACTACTTAGATGCCTCCAGGCACTGTGACTTCACTTGACCTGAGCTCCGTGCCCATATCTCTTACACTGGTTCTGATCTGCTGGAATAATTCTCTAGCAAGACTCACCTTCTGATAGCTGCCTCTTGTGGCAATAGCCTCGATAGGCTGGTCACCAAAGCCTGCAGACTACCACCCAAAACCCAACACAATCACACAGGCACATACACATGCACAACACACTGTATAGTTTGCTGCTGTGGTGGCTCAGCAAGAGAGCCAAGGGGGCATTTTCATAGACTCAAACCCTGCCAGACCTCAGCAGAGGGAACCACTGTCATGGCACAGCACCATCCTGAACAGTGGAACCCTGAGTGTCTGAGCTCAGGTGTTTTTATTGATACCTAAGCTCCTCGGGTGTTTTACTGATACCATATGCAGATCATTAGCAATCAACTTCCCCCACATAAATCCAACACCTGCAGACAATACAAAATGCCGAGGCCTATGCATCCCTTTGTCCAACAGTGCACAAAAACAATTATTTTAAACACAACTAAAAATAAACTTCCACAACAACACAAACGCATACGCACACATGCACATGCAGTGCGCACACGCGCACACACACACACACATTTAGAATTTTCTTTGTCCATCACCATTTCAGAGACCAGAATACCTGCCTGATGCTGCAGAGGCAGGCTGACTGGGAACATGCTCCTGAAACCCAACTTGGGTGCTGTAGCTCCAAGAGAATCCATACCACTCAGGATAGAAAGAAAAAAAAAGGTCCCCCACAACTCACTGCCTTTTAAAATAGATCTTCACTGATTGCCTGTACAACAAATCCCATTGCCCTACCTGATCCAGTGGGCCCAGCCCTATCCTGCTAAATATCCATTAGAAGAGAAGCCTCTGGAACACAGTAGAGTCTCCTGTCACCTGCCTCTGGAGGCCAGCCCTATCCAGTAACTCTTGAGATAGTACTTGTTATAGGCGGGGTCTCAATCCTGCCTTCTCTGACTTCATCCCTCCACCCTGACCTTCCGAATCATGGAACTGACACAGGAGAGCAGGATGGAGGGGGTGTTCTGGAAGGGGGATCTGAGTGTACAGTGCAGGGGTACAATAATGTCCCCACACTGTCACCCAGTCAACACTGTCCCAGCATCCTTAACGTGGCTGGCTATGTTAGCATGCTTTTGGAGACATTTCAGCTTCGTTCACTCCTCTGGGTCTTCCATGTAAGACTCGCATCCCTTCCCTAGCTCCCCAAATCACTGAACTTGGGCTTTTGGAAAAATAATAAACTGTGAACATTACAAAAGAGAAAATTGTAGGATAGGAGAGAAACAAATGACAGAGAAAAAGACCGGGCTGGACCCTCTCCCCACCAAGGGCTGCCTGTAACAAAGTGTCTATGTGCAGAGAGTGTGGGACATGAATGACCCACAGAAAAGTTACCAGAGGGGCCGGGGGCCATCCTGGTTCAAGCTCTGGCGCACTTCCACCCTCAGAAGTGCTTCTCTCCCTTTATAAACTCTTCTCTTACTATCTATGTGCCTCTGTCCAAACCTTTGTTCAGGAACACATGAACCCACAAATCCCAGCGAGTGTCCCCTGGGCCCCCACATCCACCTCTAACAAGAGTAAAAGTGCCTACATAACCAGCTGGTCCTGATTGTTGATGTCTTCATTTGCCACGCAGCTTCAAGTCCCGGACAGCCTCCTTCTACCGTCCTCAGCCCCCAAGTCCTTCCCTTCCTGCCTATCCTTCCAACAGCTCTTGAGCACTGGGGTGGGGCCTTCCTGAGTTAGCATACTTATCCCTGTATCTGATAACTGCCTGCCTTTCATATTAAACTGGACAGACAAGTCCTGATGCCGGTGACTGTGGCCCTGCCGTGTGCCAGGTAACACAACAGCTAACAACCGAACTGCCAGGCACTCTGCCTTTAGTTATTAAGCCTTATAGGTGATATTCACCTAATCCACACAACCACCCTCGAAGGCAGGCAGGGTCGCTGTGATGGCTTTGTACAGGCAAGGCAGCGGAAGCTCACAGCAGTTTAATAGCTCTCCCAAGGTCACCCATCTGTGAAAGAGCTGTGAACACTGTGAAGGAACATTTTCTGAAACATTAGAAAGCAGAAGTTAGAAACATTGTTGAAACATTTCTGAACCCTGGCTTCCCTTCCCTTCCCTCCCCACACCCACCCCTGGCCAAACATATGTGAGTTTGCTAGCAGAGAATCAGGTTCAAGTACCCAATTTAAACATTTAAAAATATTATTTTTCAACTACTTATATGTGTGTGGGTATATGTCCATGAGTGCAGGTTACAGCATAGGCCATAAAAAGATGTTAGATTCTCTAGAATTGGAGTTACAGAAGGTTGTGAGCCACCATGTGAGTACAAGGAGTTGAGCTGGGGTCTTCTGAAGAGCAGCTAATGCTCATAACCACAGAGCCATCCCTCCATCGCAAAACAGAAGCACACATCTCGTGAGTGTTCAGTTCTTCTGGAATGATAAAGTGAGCCTTGGTATAGATGGATGACCCCCCACAAGAATTTAACTACTTCTTCTGGGCATGTAGCTCAGCTGGTAGAGAACTTGTCTATGCACAAAGCCCTGGATTTTATCCCCAGCATGGCATAAAGTATGGTCCCCTGTGAGCCTTCACTTGAGAGGTGGAGGCAGAAAGATCAGAAATTTAAGGTCATTCTAGGCTACTATAGTCAGTTCCTGGGATACATGGACAGAAGCCTGTCTCAAAACAAAACAAAACATAACAAATAAAGCATCAAAAGAAAATTAAAAGAAATTAGTTGCCCACTCAACTCAACAGAAACCTGCCTGCATAGAGAACAGGACCAGCAGTGGAACTCTGTTTGAAATCCAAGGGAACAAAGAAAGCCACACCAACACACAAGAGAGAGGAGATCTGACTGGTTCTCTTGTTCTCCATAAGCTTCAGGTCAGTTAAGTCATGAGCTTCATTTGGCCTAATCCTGTAGAGGGCATACATGTTCTCCGTCTGCAAATCCACAGCCCACCTGACAAGGTAGACAACAGTATTGAACTAGAGTCCCACAGTGGCCCATCCATGTTAGTGAGGAGATAGTTCTGGTTCCTTAAGAAAAGCTAAGAATTTACAAATAGCAATTCTACTGTAAATAACAGAGACTTGGGCTTTGCAGAACAGTGTTCACAACTGTACTCCACAGCAGTCAAAAGACCAGAACAACCCAAGCTCCATAGACGGATGGATAACCAAAATGTGGCATAGGTCTACAACACTATATTGTTCTGTCAAACTAGGAATGAAGTACTTGCCAAAGCATGGGTGAACCTGACCAACACTACACTAAGGGAAAGAAGCCAGACACGAAGAAAAAAATCATGTTACTCAATTTTATGAAATGTTTAGTATAGGTCAATTCATAGAAATACAGCATAGATTAGAGGTTCCAAGAGCTGGACGGAAGGTGACTAATAGCGGCAGAGTTTCTATTCAGGATGGTGTGTTTAGGGATAGTGGTAATGATTACAGATGGATCTAACTGGTGGCTGGCTTGGAACGGAACTTAGAAACCACTGGTATCACTCATCTTACGTTACGTGTGCATCTCACCACTGCTAGGATCCTGCAGCTGTGATGCTAGAGAAAGCAACGAACAACTGGAAACTGAAATTTTAATATATGTATGCGAGTATCATGTGTGCATGTGGAGGTCAAAGGGCAATCTGCAGTCCAATCTCTCCTTCCATCCTTAACATGGGTCCCAGGGATGGGACTCAGGTCACCAGGCTTGGGCCACGGTCCTGTGGGCAATCTCAGAAGATAGGACACTGGAGTTTTAAAATGGACTATTTATAAAATTGACTGGAAATACACAACGCGTAAGGGTAAGTCTTACAAGATTTACAAGACTTATAAGTCTGTACACTGAAAACTACAGAACACGCCTGAGCGAACATGATGATCTGGATAAACAGAGATACATGCTCAAGGACTACAAAGCCTATGAGTATCTGAGGTTGTTGCCTCCCTCCAACCTGACCTGTAAATTCAACAACCCCAACCTGAATCTAAGTTGTCCATTTGCACTGAACTTGAAACTCATCAAATTAATGTGAGATTGAAAAGCATTTATTACAATCAAAATGGCTCTGATAAAGAACCAAATTGAAGTTCCTTGAACTAGCTGATTTTAGAGACTAACTAGTAAAGCTACAGAATTCAAGACATTGTGCTGTCAGCAGCAAAAAGACAATCAGATCAATGGATCAGACTAGACATAACTTAAAATAAGGTCATCTGACTTCCTAGCTGACTGTCCCCTGATCTCCTGCTTCCCTCCCCACTTTGAGACTAGCTCTCACTATGCTGTCTAGGCAGTCCCTGAATGCCTGGGCTGAAATGACCTCCTTTTAAGGCCTCTGAGCTGCTGGATCATACCACCATGCTCACCTTGATTTTTCAATAGAGGCTCAAAGTAGAAACAGGAAAAGTCTTTTCAAGAAGTGGTAATGGGCCAGAAGGATGGCTCAGTAAAGAGCACCACCTGCTTTTGCAGAGGACCCAGGTTCAGTTCCCAACACCCATGTACTGGCTCACAACCAACTGTAATTCCAGTTCCGGAGGATCTGATACCCTCTTCTGGTCTTGGTGGTACTAGGCACACATGTGGTACACATACATATATGCAGGGAAACCAGTCATGTGCATAAAATAAAATAAAAAAGCCAGCGGTGGTGGCACACGCCTTTAATCCCAGCACTCAGAAGGCAGAGGTATCTCTGAGAAATCTGTGAATTTCAGGCCAGCCTGGTCTACAGAGTGAGTTCCAGGACAGTCAGAGTTACAACAGAGAAACCTTGTCTTGAAAAACCTAATTAATTAATTAACTAATTAATTAAAAAATAAAAAAATGAATTAAAAAAGTGGAACTGGAACAACTTAGTATCTTCTTAACAATTCTTTGTTTCTTACTTATACGTATGTCTGTGTGCATCTGTATGTACACCTCCTGTGTACGGGTAACTGAGGAGGTGCTTGAAGGTGTCAGATCCAGTGTAGCTGTAGTTATTGGTGGTTGTGACCTGCCTGAAGTGGGTGAGCCAAACTTGGGTCTTCTGGAAGAGAAGCAAGAGCTCTAAACCACTGATCAATCTCTCCAGTGCCATTTTTTAAATAACCTATCTACCTATCTAGGCAGGCATAATGGCATGCACTCACAATCCCAGCACACAGAAGGTGAAGGCAGGAGGACATCTAAGACCAAGACCAATCTGGTCTACATAGGGAGTTCTAGGCCAGCTAGGGCTACACAGAGATAGCCTATCTCAAAAAACCAAAAAAACAAAACAAACAAAAACCAGCACTACACACACAAAAGCAGAATAGATCTACATTAACACACAGAAGGAGACATTTCTAGGAATTGTTTTTTTTCTTATTTATTTATCTAAATCATGGGAAACCTTTTACTGTGGTTTTGTTGGCCTTAGCTACTTGGGGGCCTGTAGGCTTCTGAACTGTGGTCCAAACAGGAAAGTCTGGCACAGCCTAGGGCTGGGGAATGGTTCTAGTTTTTTTTATTTTCCCCCCACCCCCCACTTTTAGTTAGGCAATGAGTCCTCAATATTTAGGGAAAACCCATAAAAGAAAAAAATTGGTTAAAAAATGGATTTCATCAAAAACAAGCAAAAACTTTTGCTTTTGAAAACACTTAAGAAGATGGAAAGGAAGGAAGAGAACCGAGAGATAACACTGTCAGCTATACAACCGATGGGACGACAATCCGACAATCCAGCAGGCGCGGTGGCACATGATTGCCGGAGTAGAGGCTAGCCTCAGCTACACAGAGCTTGAGGTTACATGAGATGCTGTCTGAAAAACACACACACACACACACACACACACACACACACACACACACACACACGGTCAGCAAGATGACTCAGCAGGTAAGGATATCTGCCAAGCCTGACAACCTGAGTTTGATCGCAGGGACTCACACTGTGGAAAGAGAGAACTAATTCATACAAGTTGTCCTGATCTCCACATGTGTGATCTACACAACACACACACACACACACACACACACACACATGACACATAGCCAAAATATCAAAAAGACTCACAAATTTTAACAATAAGGTAACACCCAGTTTGAAAATAGACTGAAACATATACTTCCTCCCAAAGACATATAGATGGCAGATATCACAATGACATACCACTACATGCCTATTGGAATGCTTCAAGTTAAAAAGTTTGCCCATACCGACTTGTCCCGGGAATGTGAGAGAGTTGGGACTCCCAACCCCTGGTCATGAGAACATCCAATGGTTCACCCACTTTGGAAAAGTTTCTTAAAAAGTTACATGTACAATGGCTATACAATCCAGACATTCCTCTGCTAGACGTTTGCCCATGCAAAATGAAAATACACACTCATACACAGACTTGTACTTGATACCCACAAAAACTTTATTTGGAATAGCCCCAAACTAATGGCACCCCAAATCTCTGCCAGTGGGTGACCAGATAAACTGCAGTATATCCATAGAACAAATGATTTCTCACAGCAAAAAGATGTGGTCAGTAGACTCGGGCAACAAGGAAGAATGGCGAATGGCCCTGTGTGAGAGAAGGCAGGTGTGAGGGCACATATCCAGTGATGCCATTTATTCGGTGTTCTTTCTTTTTGTTTTTCCATACAGGGTTTCTCTGTTGTAGCTCTGGCTGTTCTGGAACTCACTCTATAGACCAGGCTGGCCTCGAACTCACAGATCCGCCTGCCTCTGCCTCCCGAGTGCTGGGATTAAAGACGTGCGCCGCCACCACCACTCGGCTTTATTTCAAGTTCTGAGACGTACAAACAAGTCAAAACAGAGGTTCTTTGAGGATGGCACTTGAGATACAGAAGTCGGGGGAGGAACAGGAAAGAACTGTTAGGAAAATGAGCAAGGACACCTTGGTCTGCTTGCTCTACAAAAATGCTCTAGCCACATTCTGACCTTTGCACCTTTTCTGCACTGCTCTCCCTAGGGGGCGCTCTTCCCTGTTCGCCGTAAGGTTCATTCTCCTGCTCTTCCAGGTAGGTCTGCTCTGCTTCCTCGCCAGGGAGCATCAGGGTCCACACTGCATGGTGGAACGTTTCCCTCCCCCACCTGCCGGAGCAGTCAGCCTCTGTTTTCCCCACTTTTCTCTGCAGTTACACAAGTCACTTCCATGATCCATTCTGAGTGTCTCTGTCTATCTCGCTCCCACTAGTCGGCAGGAACTAGGAGACTCGGTCTCTGTTTTGATCGCTGTGTTATCTCCAGACTCTAGGACACTGCCTGGCGTTAGTAACTGAAAATTACTTAATAAATGGACCTCTTTAAGAGATGGATACTATTTACCCCCTCTTTTTTGGTAAATGGGGGTTATATCACCTGTCACATAACCAGTAATTAGTGGGGTTTTAAGCATCGTCATGTTGACTACGGAAAACCAAAGTTCTATGTAGTTATGTCACCTTGACTCAGGATTTAAGACACCAAATTTGTGAATAGATTATTGTCAAAGAAGGCACTCAAAGTGATCCGTGAGAACAGAAAACAATTTACTTCTTATAACCTGGCAATAGCCAGAGTTTAAAACTAGCAACCCTTCTTCAAGGTGTTTGTGTTAATCAAATAATCAGACATGAGACACGAGGGAAACGCCTACACAAACATCGATGTTTATCATCACAGAATTGTCAATAACAGCAAAAGTAAAAAGGAAACACGACAAAAGTCCTCCAAACGGAGTGACAGGAGTGGACTGGAAACAGGAAGTCAGAAAGAGACAGGAGATCACGCCTAGCAGGATCAGGTTTTCTAAGGAGCAGGAAGTGACAAGGCCATTTTCTTAGAGTCTGGGGGTGGGGATTAGGGTCACCTAATAAAGGGTCCCAGTCTGGTCTGGTGACGTAGGATGACAATCAATCACAGCTGCTCGGGAGGCTATGAAAACGTGAAAGCCTGAAAATGTGAGGCCTGCTTGGCCTACGCAGTGAGTTCAAGGGCAGCCTCGTGAGACCCTGACTTTAGTAAATGTAACAGGAGGTCTGGAGGCATTCACAGCATTTGCCCGGAATATGTTGGGGCCCTGGTTTCAAACCCTACGTATTACAACACACAAGTGAGCGAGACGGTCTTGGTGTGATGAAGGTTTGAAGAGCTGTTCTGGGCAATGGAGGTGAAGCTAGGAAGTAGAAGACACGGACAGATGATGGAGGTGACCCACCCTTTTGTCATGATATGAACAAACCCAAGAAAAACATGTGGAGAGAGACACAGCTGAGCAGCTTTCCCGGCCCAGGTGACAAAGCAAGCCTAGTGCGGAAAAGCTGAGCTGGAGCCAAACCAGTTCACTAAGTACAGCTTACTCACCAAGTTCAGGGTGAGACAGCTGAATCATTGAATTCTCACCGCCCTTTTTCTGAGGGACAGAAAAAGGAGGAGCTTCCTACAGCACAGGCTAGCCTAAAACTTGTTCTGTATGATCTTGAACTCAGGACCACCCTGGCTCCACCTCCTGAGTGCTATCATGCTTGGTTTATGCAGTACTTGGGGATCCTCCTGCATGATTGCTCAAAGAACTGAGCTACATCCTTAGCCCAGAGTTTAATTTTTAATATCTGCGTACCTTGTACACATGTTGTATGATATTTTTAACAGCCATTTGAAGTGTGTGATTTTTTTTTGCATTTAATATTTATGTTCTGGAAGCCCAACTGGAGGCGGTTGCTATAGACCAGTGGCTCCAGAGAACAGCCCAATCAGTAGTTACACACCTGGGAACTTTCTGCAAACAGAGTCCAGCGTCATAATATCCTTATTTAGTTAATTTGGACATGGGCCAGGGATGCTGTTTTCTTTATAAAACTCCCAAGATATTGAGGATATTGGAGTTAAAAGAAAAGATTCCCAGAGACAGGACACCAGAAATGCTTTCATTTCACGGCCTAAAAAGGAGAACAGTGGTTTCCTACCCAGCTCCTGAAAGTCAGGGTTCCCGAAGACCATTACAATGCTGACTAATAATCAGTGACTACTGCATCCCAACGGTTTGCTCTGCCCTTGACATCTACCACCTTACTTTACAGACGAAGAAACTGAGGCCTAGGAAAGTTGAAGTTCTTTGAAGTTAGCTAGCTGGAGTTGTGATCTAAATCCAGGTCGTCTAAGTCCAGAGTCTCTGATTTGTTTGTATAGGGGCAAAACAAACAACCCCCCCCAAAAAACAAAAACCATAGTTAAAACTAAAAATTAGTGTAATTTTAAACTCTTCTCCTATATTTTCATTAAGCATTTGGCATATGCTACTACCTGTCTCTATCCGACTGCAGACAGTGGAGCCCCTTTGAAGGACAGATCTATGTTCTTTATTTCCTTATCGCCTGGGCTCTGCCTACAGGTTGTCCTCCATGTATGTTTGTTCATTAAATATTTAAATGGGCGATTTGTGATCTCAACAGAAGCAGGTTTTCTTCTTTTGAGTTTAATATGCCAGCTGTTTTTGAGTTTTAAGTAGATAGAACACTGCTGCTCAGAAGGGCAATTTCACCAGAATGGAGAGGTGGGGGTCAGCAGATTGCCAGGGCTGTGTTGAGGAAGGAGAATCTGCGGATTCAAATTAAATTCTTTGGATGCAAAGAAGAAGATGCGTCAGATTCAACCATTAAGAGGAGGGAGAGTTGACAAAGCTGCAGTCAGCCGGCTACGATAGACCGAGGAGAGACCCCGGGGACAGTGAGGAGGGGTCCTCCGGGAGTTAGCCTTGGGAAGGAGGGACACCTGTTCCTGAATCCTGGAAAAACAAGCACCGTCGGAGATACAGCAAGGGCTTCTCAGATAGAAGCAGAGGGAAGAGCAAGGGGGCGGGGAGATCAGTTAATGAAGTTTCTTCCAGCCTTCACTGTTGAAAGCCAGGGATCGGAAGATTCTCTCCAGGATTCAGGAGATCCACACAGGTTTTAGAACTTAAAACACGAAAACCAACAACAAAAAACATTATCCGCATGGTTTCCTTTTTAAATGGGGAGTGGTGGGTGTCATTTAATACGCAAAAAAAAAGTAGAACGGATATAGTCTCTGAATAAATCTACTCTGCTTTATCACTAACTCATTTCGCTGTCCTTATTTTTCTCGTTTCGCTAGGGAGGATGATTCCTTCCTGCAGGACCAGTGCGTGGGGAAAGCGGCTCCAAGCCGCCCACGCTGGCAGTCGCTTGCCATCTCCGCGGGCGTACGCGGAGCCTTACACCCCCGCTGATGCCCAGAGCCGCTCCTGCACCCCGACACCCAGCCCGGGGCTGCGATCCCGCCAGCTGCGCGGAGCAGGCACCTACACCCAGGTGCAAGTCTGCCAGTCTGCTCTGGGACAGACCAGGTCCCCTACCCAGGGTCGACTGGACTCACCCCGGCAGTGAGGGGCGGGCGCGGCCTTTCTCGGGTTCCAGCGCCCACCCGCGGGGTGACAGCCCAAGGATCTCGGTGCCCGCGCACCCTCCCTCAAGTGTGAGGATGCCCGCGCCCGAGATCCGACTCTGGATATCCGAGGTCATGGGTACCCCGGGTCCCGGATGCCTGCGGATACGGGTGCGGGAATCCATGCTGGTAGCCCCAGGCGCTCACACCCGCATCAGCCTCGAGCACGCGCGTCAGCGGCGCCCACGCGGGGCCACCGGGAGGGACCGGGAGGAGCTCATCCTCCCCGCGTGCGCCCTACCTGTCGTAGCTCCAGCGGCTGTAGGACAGGGTGCGGTGGCTGCTCACTCCCTCCATCGCCGCTCCGGACTGGGCGCGGGGTTCCACCAGCGGCGGCGGCTGCGCGGGGCTCGGTGCTCGCTGCCTCGCGGCGGGCCCGGCTGGGGCGAGGGCGGAGGACTGTACCATTCGCCCCCCCGGGGGGTGACCCCCCCTCTGTCTCCGCCAATGGCAAGGGCGCGCGGGCTGCGGGGACCCGGACCCGAGGGGTCCCCTCCCCTGCGCGCCTGTCCCGCGGGGGCGCGGCTGCGGCAACTCCGCTGCTTATTTATTTATTTCCGATGTGTGCTCCACGTTGCCATGGCAACCGCTCCATCTTTTCCGGTATCAGTAAAGCACCGCTGCTTTCAAACCTTGCTGGGACAGAGAGAGGGACAAGAGGCTGTGCTTTTTGCTAGCATGGGAATCCCGGATGTGCTCTTCCTACTCAGGTCCCTTTTGCAAACAGGTCCCTGCTTTGCCTGCTCGAAGTGGTCTACCACTTCTCACCCACTCCTCTGTTTCCTTGATTCTTGAGTTTTCCCGGTCCCTGCCTTTCCAACACGGAACTCACCCTTGGAGCACCGTTTCTCTTCAGTTCACAATGTTTCTTTGCTTACAAGGAATGGAAACTCCTTCTGCCCTCTTCCCTCACATACTCCCCAGGCTCGCAATATAGCGTATCATGGCTCTCTTGTGGATCCCAGAGCCAGAGAACCCTTCCATTTTGGGGCCACCTCTGTCCAGTTTATGTCTCTTTGTGCTTTTTATTCAATATCACCACAAATCCTTTGGAAAATATCCAGCTGGCTTGGCTCAACAGCACAGGTTCAAGGGAAGTTCGCGCAGATCTTCCTCCTCAACAAGGGGAATATCTGAGATTTTGCAACTGTGCTTCAAAACTGCCACATTCCTCCGCAGAATGCTAACACTGATAAGGGTCAAGGATTTTTCTCTCTAGGACCTTGCTAGGCAATTCCATCGGCCTTGCTGAGAACTCTCTGGTGATGTCTAGTGTACAGCCTCCCCCACAGCTTTTAGTTCTGGATCAAGACACCTGGCTTTGAACTTGTTTCCAAGATACTCCTGACTTGCATCTGGGGAAGGCTAAGTGGAGGTTCCACCTAGATAGAGCAGATAGAACAGAGACAGGTGGCTAGGGCCTGGCTGTCTTCCAGGCTACTCTTTCCCTTCCCCCTCCTTGGTCTGCTGGCTGCTGAGGTTTACAGGTATAATCTTCTTGCAGAGGTCATAGAGGCCTAAGAAGGATTTTTCAGTGCAGCTGTTGTGGGAAGTCCGAGCTATCTTCCCATCCAGGTCAGGGTCGCGGAGGGGCCCACATTCATTCTCTGCAGGCAGAGTGCTGGAAGACAGCGTTTGAGTTCTGTTGATGCTGGACATGAACCCTGTGCCTAACAGGAGTGGCTGCTGGCAGTGCACCTGTTGCATCCAGCCTGCATATGTTCTTTCCCTGAACAGTGTTTTTAAATTGAACAAATTGACAACACTTAAAAATCTACACAGGGCTGGGGATATAATGCTGTCAAGTGCTTGCAGTGCAAGGGCAGAAACTAATAAGGTTTTTATTGTGGATATGAGGGAGAGTACAGTCAGAGGTATCTGGAAGAGTCTAGACTGAACCAGGCCATGAGAAGAGAGAGAGGAAGAGAAAAGAGGGGCAAGAGAGGAGACCAAGAGCCAGGTTTAGAGGACTAAAAGAGCAAGAGAGGTGGGCAGGCTGACCAGAGAGGAGAAAGCAGAGAGTGCATGGCAGTGGAAATGTCAGGATTATGTGGGAACAAGCTGGGGGAAGGGAAGGGAAGCTCCTGGGTGGGGAGGTTTAGGGTAGGGGTGAAGTGAGAAGAGCTGAAAGGAGCTACTGCTACTGAGTGAGCCTAGAGGCCAGCATGCATTTTAGAATTCTAATAGACACCACAGTCATTTGGAGTTTCTTTGGGGCCTGACAGACCCCACATAAAAAAACATGGCCTGATAGCTCTCTAGCTCTGGGGAAGAGATAGATAGATCCTGGAGGTTAGCCCTAAGTTCTAGGCTAATGAGAGACCCTGTCTCAAAAACCAAGGTGGATGACTCATGAGGAAGCACACTCTAGTCTGACTCTGGCCTTCACATGCACACACACACACATGCATGAGTATGTGTATGCACACAACTGGGAGATATGACATGATTTGTCTTTCCATCCTCTCATGAATACCAAGGGAATGTGAGAAATCTGGGGCTGTCTCAGGGTAACAAAGAGAGCAGACAAGTGGCTGCTCCTCACATGAGGACCAGGGAGCACACCATTCTCCTATAACCCTCAGGCCACACCCAGCCAGCTCTTCTCACTATCGATTTATCTGGTCCCTGTTGTTTTTGAGTTTGCCACCCCTGTCCAATTCAGTCATGTTTATAACCACTGAAACATCTTAGTTGGCTGTCAGAGCGGTCAGAACCAGGCTTTACCAAGGGCCAGGGACTTAGCGGTGCTGCATCTATCTAAGTAGACCCCGTTACAGTCCTCCGTGCAGCTCACAGACATTTGAGGACTGAGTCCTACACAAGATACTTTCTCTGAAGCACACCTTGACGGTGAGACACTTGACATGTCCATGACCTCATAAACAGTGGATTAAGATGTTTCTAAAATGAGCCAGGTGGTGGTGCCACACACCTTTAATCCCAGCACTTGGGAGGCAGAGGCAGGTGGATCTCTGTGAGTTCCAGAACAGCCAGAGTTACAACAGAGAAACACTGTCTCGGAAAAAAAAAAAAAAATCTAAAGTGAATTATTACCCTATGTGAGGTCTTGCTTCATCCTTTGGGTAGAAGTGGGCTCATCTATCTGGGAGTCTGTGAGCTCTCCCGCAAAAACTGCAAGGCAGAAGTACTGCCTTTGTCTTTGGTGGTTGTTTCATACCATAGATAGCTGGGTAACAATCACTTCAGAGGAACTGACGGACATATTGGCTATGACACAGTTTATATAGAAAAACTGCCATGAGGAAACAGATGGTTTTGCCTTACTAAGGCATTAGGAAGTCAGACGTTGTTCTTTGGTAGCTAAATGAGTGGCAAGGACAGTGCTGGAGCTGGAGCAGAGTGAGTGCAGAAGCAAGGAGAGGAGATAAAATGGCAGAAGACGCGATTCCAAGATGGCAAGTAGCCAGTGAGGCCTTCCTAGGTAGGGATGCCCAAGGACTCTGAAGAATGGAATTGTCCATCACTGCATTTTAAGTTGGTTCTGCTCCTTGTTGTTATCCTGTTGTCTGGAAACCTTCAGCAGCAGTCTGGTGTGTGAACATTGCCTTCTATGAGTGGTGCTGTGGGCAATGCAGAAGGTAGGGCACTGGCTATGAGACAGGGTTCAGTGGGAGGGGGACGACCCTAGCAAGCTGTCGGAGACTGAGGGTTAAGTTAGGAGCAAGATCACGATGGCAAAGGAGTTCCGGCGAGTGTCACTTCCTGGATGTCCTTGGATGTATTGGTGAAGGACTAGACTTCCTTAAATAGAAGGCCAGAGGTTAGAATAAATTTGGCATATGATCCCAGAGAACCTACAACGTAGTTATACACCTAACTTTTTTAGGGGCTTACCGAGACCTATCCCGGGGCTTTGTGCATGCTCTGCCACTGAGCCACGCCCCTAGACCTTTGACTTATAAAGGTAGACTTAAGCAAGAAAATTATTCAGTAAGTCCCAACTAAGCTGCCAGCTGCCCCAACTCCAAGTTAACAGTTTAACAGTGCCTGAGGGATCTGTATGAGGTAACAACAGTGTGAAATCTCTGGAAAGCTGTGGATTCTAAGGTTTGGAGGCCATGCCTTCCTTCTGTAGTAGAGAAGTATTACTTGGAGCTCATGGTGGAGTACCTGGGCCCAACAGAGCGTGACACTCAGCTGTCAAGACGTGAGACTAACACTGTCTGCTGTACTTTGGGATATCACTCATTCACTCCAGCCATGAACTTGGTAATGTACGTTTATGTAACAATTCATCAGCCAGATTACTAATTCATTGCATGTATCCTGCTTCTTCAGCTCAGAATGTCAACTCTATGTATATGGGGGGTTTCTTACCACAACTACTATAGGAAGAAAAAAATTATGAGCTGGCATATGGATGGGTTGTCTTGATATAGTGGTATAAACCAAAACCGAACTGCAACTACACTATACTCTTAATTGCAATTGGTTCTATATTAAGTTCTTAGGTAAGTGGGGAGGGATATCCTCCCAGGGGTAGTAAACTTGGCCATCAGCTTTACAAGTAGGGAGATGATCTGAGCTGAGAATCCACACATTCCACTGGGCACTGGGAAATGACTTGATTGGCTGATGAGAGGCCTGCATGAAACAAGACTGGGATACAAAAGTCTGCAGTAAAGGAATACGGGTGGACTAATGGGAGTGGCACCAGGTGGTATAGGTCTTTTGTTTGTCATGTCAGTGGCCACAAAAAGCATCTATTGTGAAAGAGATACTCAATGACCTATTTGTAGATGCAAGCTTGTGCTAACCCCACAGATGTCCTTGCACATACACAACTTTGTTTCCGTGTTTGTTGTATGTGCTTCCAGTGGTCCCACCCAGAAGAATTTTTATATCCAAATTAATGACTTATATTTTAAGCTAACTCCAATCTCAACCTATTGGTTATATTCTTTTCTTGGTTGCTTGTTTCAAGACAGTGTTCTTCTGTTGTAACTCTGGCTGTCCTGGAACTCTTCTGTAGACAAGGCTGGCCTTGAACTCACGGAGATTGCCTGCCTCTGCCTCCCGAGTGCTGGGATTAAAGGTGTGCACCACCATCGATTGCCAGACTTACCCTTATATTTTTAAGAAAACAATTTACCAAGACCTCTAGATAAGGCCCTACCTCATACTTCTAATCTAGAGAATGTGGCAAAAGCCTCACATTTACTGCCCCAAACTCTAGTGCCGTGTAGAATGGCCAGGTTTCTAACAAGGGCCCCAAAGTTATAAAGTAGCCCTGCACTCCTCCTTGTCCACACATTTCTCACTGCAATCAGGGCTAGGCTGGAGCTGCTCCTGGGTCTAAGGTATTCTGGTGGATTCCTTAGGATTTCCTAGGTTGTAATAAAGTCAGACCTAGGTTGTAATACACATTGTGGTCTGTTGGAAGGGGAGTGGGCCCTAGATTTGTTTGCAATTCAAGTTTTGAAGTAGATTATGTGTCTACTTGGAGTACTTTTGGGGTGAGGATAGAACTGACTTCAGTGTCATCATTCTGTGGCTCCCAGGTGGCTAAAGAAAGCCTTTCCTGAAGCCTTGGTCACTCATTTTACACTGTTTTGGCACCTCCAAAACACAAGGCATTTTTTTCTGGGCATTCAGAAAACTGCTTTGGCACTGAGAACTGGTAGCCAGAGGCTCCTGCATTATGTAAACATGCCCTCTAGTGGTCACGACTGAGAAAGGCCATTAAAACAATGCAACTGTAGGCCTTCATAGGCAGGGATAGAGACCAAGTGAGAGCTGACACCCACCACCAGGGGACAGTACATAAGCATACTAGCAGATAAGACAGAAAAGATCATTTTGAGACAGATGGAGCAAGATGAATCATATTAATCATCAAGGGACAAGCAGGTCTAACTCATAGCCTAGACACCACCATAGCAACTGCTTTCCCTCCTGGGAGCTTGAATCACTGAGTGTGCCCTGTCTAATACAAGACAGCCATTGAGGGCAACACCTGAATATACTTGGCCTAATATTCTAGGCATTACTATCATTTATTTTCATGCACACCATGATAATCAATTATAGACACTACCATTTTTTTCCATTTTACCTTTTAGACCTTCTGTATCAATACACAGGGAACTGAACTGTCTCATTCTTAACTGCACATTATTGAATTTTATGAGCATGTCATAAAATTATTCATCTCCTGGTAGTAGACATTTGGGTTGATAAAAGTTTTTTTTTTTTTTTGAGACAGGGTTTCTCTGTTGTAAGGCTGCCTGTCCTGGAACTCACTGTAACTCACTCTGTAGACTGGGCTGGCCTTGAACTCAGAGATTGGCCTGTTTCTACCTCCCAAGGGCTGGGATTAAAGGCATGTTGCCACCATTGCCAGGCATTGATAAAAATCTTTATGCCAGATATAATTATTTATGTACTACATTTCCAAAATCAAGCCAGTTTATCTACACGTGCACACACAGATGAATTTCTGAGTTAAGAATATTTGTGACTTTGATAAATAAAAATTCAAAATGCTGCAACACAGGCTATACACCTGCCAGAGATGTTTGTGTCATGTTCCCTTCTCTGGCCATCATTGCTAGCTGTTCATAGAAGAGAAAACATTACAAATTAGCATCTTATATTTTTAACAGTGAGATCAAGCATCTTTGTGTAGGTGTGTTAACTGTTTACATCTCGACACCTAGCAGACTGACCCTTAAAAAACTGGTTATAGGAATTGTGACAACAGTAGGTCTTTGATAGGAAGTTCAAACATTTCCCTAGCTTTATACTTGTACAAGTATATTTGTATATGTATTTTACCAGTCAAAAATTTTAAGGAGTTATAGGAGATCAATCTTTAAAAAGAACAGCTCACAGACTCTCATTGCTTAGGAAGTTCTTCCTTTTGGGTAAGGACATCCCACTGGAATGTTCTGAGTAGGTCACACAGTTCTGAGTAGGAGTTTTCTCTGCAGAAATTGTTTTGGAAGACGTTTTTATTTTTCCATATACATGCTTAGAAAGAGCTTGCCCAGGTCTTTGTATTTTACTGGAATTGTGACAAACATGCAACTTTAAGGAAAAACTTAAAACTTTTATCTGAGAATACGCTGTCTTTAAGTAATTGCCTCTTGTGTTTCTCATTAGCATTCTACTTGCTGTTTTGGGTTATTGAAAAGGATCTCATGCACTTCAGGCTGTGTCATGCTCATCCACAGCTGAGGAAAATCTCCTGCTCTCTTCTTCCCTGTTCGGGATTACAGGTGTGCCATCACACCAATTTCATGGGGTGCTGGGGATCAAACCCCCACCCTCTGAGAGCTTCATGCATTCTAGGCATTCTGCCAACTGAGCTACAATCCTAGATTTCCTGTTTGCATTTAGTTTTCTTCCATCACATCAACTAGACTACACTAAAAACAAATAAAACCCCAACTCTTTTTCACATTAATTTCAATGTATTTTTTTCTCTCATTTAAACACAATGTCTACTAAACATAGACCCAAGCTAGGTGATAAAGAAAAATACCACACTAGCATCATCAATTCATACTTGGCTTTAGTAGACCCACAAACCTGCTGCCACCTTCACACTATACCAGTCAGAAACCTGAACTTGCTTCTAGACTTGCCCATTTCCCTTCACCTCTAAGGTGAGTGTAACTGTGGTTTAAGTTCATCATTCTTTAGCTTTTTGGTTTGTTTTGGCACATGCACATCATACATAAGTGTCTGTATAAGGACACCTTTCCAGATGAAATAGTCTGGTAAGGCAGATATTCCTCACCATGGAGGTTTTCTGCCCCCATGGACTCACGGTCCCAGGACTGAGGTGCATGCCCACCCTCTTTTTGTTTGTTCGGCTCACTAGCAATCTCCAGGTCCTTCCACACTGTGCACAAGGCAATCCCCTGGACTGCCACCCAGGTAAGACTGTATGGAGGAAAAAAGTAAGAAAACCTAAAACAATCTTGGGGATTCCACTTGCTATGATCCTAAAGCGTTAAAAGAAAGTACTGCTGTAAAACCGGTGCCAAGAAGGCTATCTGGTGTGGGGCTGGGTGAAGCTAACACAGCCTGGGCTGTGGGTGCAACCACTGCTGGTGAGTCATGACAACACATAACCAGCTGCTTCTTACAGTGCCCACTCCCTGGCTTCTGTATGAGCTCACCAACACTTTTCTTTCTCCTAGCCAACAATAAACTCACAGCAAATAAAGTTCATTTACAAAAGGTGAGCTATGTTTATTTGGAGTCACAAGCAGCTGACTGAGTCATTGTGACTCAAGATCACAAAGAGACCCTTTTTGTCTCCACTTGAGTCTGAGTCCTGTCGTGAAAACCAAGACCAGCACATGTGCCTCTTGGGGCTCATTCACAGGTTTACAAGTTTCTCGTTGAGGGCAATCTGTGACTGGGTGAGGTTGGCCAGGTAGGTCACCATCAGGAGGTCCTGGAAGACAAAGGATAAACAGTGAGTGAGGGACTGAATGCGATGGGGACAGAAAGGCTAGTTCTGGCCAGTTCTACTGTGGATATTGGTTGTGTAGAAGGTCCTAGATAAATGTCAGTGGGGACAGACTCAACAGGGGTTGAAGGTGGAAACCAGAAAGGGAATGCACACGAACACTATTCTCTCTACTGGTGCCTATAGAATGGGGGCTATAGGGGAGACCTATAGAGTATGGGGTGTGTGTGTGCCTTCTACTTAAGTCTAGTTAATAAGTCATGGCGACAGCAGCAGCACTTCAGACAAGCACTTAGGGAGACCCCCTGAACACAAGGTACTACCTCCATCCTGGACTGCGTAGCGGCAGTCCCTCTACCCAACTCCCAGGGTACAGCCATGGCACTCACATTGATGTTACTGTTGAGCATGGTCTCAAAGTCATCAGGAACTATCTTAGGTACTTGGTTAACCAGGCTCATCAAGAAGCGGCCCACAGTATTGTCAGCAGACACCTTTCCGGACTGAGCACAAAACAAAGACTCAATGAAGCACTGTCAGGTACTATCACGTCACCCACAGATCCCACAGGGATGCCCACCCTTCCTGCTAGCCCTCCTCATTTCTTACCAGCACATCCTCAGCATACTGCAGTACAGTACTTAGAGCATCCTGGATTCGAGCAGAGGCCCCTCCCACTTGCTGTAAGTCACTTGAGAGTCCAATCACCCGGTTGGGGCTAAAACATGTCTTCATAATGAGGTCAACTGTGGAAGGCAGATCAGATAGTAAGAGATAACAGAAAACTTAAGTTGGGACAAGAGCAAAGAGGTCTCTAATCACCTACTAACCACTCTCCACTCCTCTGGATGTAGTCAACACTCCAAAATCCCTGCTCTCCCCTCACCAACTTTTCTTCCTTTGGAGAGTCAGCTCTTCCACCTGGCTTGCTAATTACTGGTTCTGGCCTCTTATGTGGTCTGTGACACTGACGATTTCCCACCTTGAACAATCCCTCAACTTCCAGGCAGCATGAAGGATGGATAAGTGCTCTTTAAGCTACCCAAAACTTCCATCTTTGCTCCAGAGAAACAGTCCCTCCCTTGAATAAGCATAGGGTCTCTAGGTGTGTACAGTGGAAGAAGGAAACTCACCTCCAATACGTTCAGTGTCATAATATGCATACTTCACGGTTAGAGGTGTGAACATCACTCCCATGGTCCTCCCGGGGACACCCATTAATGTGCTGGAGAAGGAGGAGAATAGGTAAATAGATACGCTTGGGAGCAGTTTCCATGTGTACACTAGGCTGGGAAAGCAGTCACAAAAGGTAATTCCTTCCACTTGAGAAAACCAGAACTGCCCCAGAAATATCATGAGAGCAAACTTTCCTTTTCCTCTTTGGCCTGGCTCCTTATAGGCTGACTTCACACACACCATAATGCCAACAATGAGGACAGGATTCTGGATGACGCTGGCTGCTTTGACATCCATTCCAGGGAAAACAGACACAACAGACACACTCTGGGCCTGAGCCTTTTGTTAGGACTAAAACACCAGACTCATGCCCCAAACCACTAGCTTGGGCTCTAGAATAACTTTACTAAATTGTTGTTTACTATTTCAACTCCGAATTTTCATCTGTATTTTGAAGATTGAATTTGTAGAGACTAAGAAGGGGGTAAAAGCAGTGAAGGCAAAGGCTCAGACCCCAACTGGCTCAAGTTGTAGTAATAAGCTCTTCCTCCCTCAGTTGCTAAGCCTTCCCCAGCAAGCCCTGACAAATGGCATTATAGCTGCTGGCAAGTTCTATTTGTCAACACTGCAATGTCACTGTCCAAAAGTATACTTAATCCCAGTTTAGTATGTATTCAAAACAAGGCCAGCCATCTTCTGTTTATAAATACTGTACTAAGTTCTAGGAATAATGAATGTGCTAGTTAGTTTTATTTTTGGTCAATTTGACTAAGTTAGGGTCATCTGGAAAGAAGAATCTCAATTGAGAAAACTCCTCCACTAGACTGGCCTGTAGGCAAGTCTGTAGGGCATTTTCTAGATTGATGTGGGTGGTGTCACTCTTGGGCAGGTGGTCCTGGGTGGTATAAGAAAGCAGTCTGGGCAAGCCAGGGAAAAATGAAGCAAGCAGCATCACTCCATGGTTCTGCTTCAGTTCCCTCTTCAGGTTCCTGCCCTGACTTCCCTCAATGATGAACTGTGACCTGTAGGGTAAAATAATCCCTTTTCTTTCTAAGTTGTTTTTGGTCAGTGTTTTATCACAGCAATAGAAAGCAAACTAAGACAAGGAAAAATTAAAGGTAATTCAGAAAAGCAACAGATATTGTCACAGAAGGAAAACAATAAACATACAGATGCAGAAATTTACTCTTAGTTATGTTTAAAATAGTTTTTTTGTGCATTGTTGGGTGAAGGGCTGCCTAGGTCTTGGAATTTTAAAGTACTGTCTGCAGGTGTTGGCTTTATGTAGATGTTTGAGTTCTCATGATCTGTGTGTGCTATCAAAAGAACACCTGAGGAACTTAGATATCAATAAAAACCCTTGAGATGAGATGCTCAGGGTTCCGCTGTCCAGAATGACGTTGGCCATGATAGTGGTTCCCTCTGCTGAGGCCTGCCAGGGTTTGTACCTATGAGCATGCCTCCATGTTTTCCTTGGTGAGCCACCACAGGTGTTCAGCTACAATATACCATGAGAGGACTGTCTATTTCAGAAAGATGGCACAAAGGAAACATGGTAGTTTGTTCATATACAAGGCACTACACTACCATTTGCAATGGTTATAAGCAACAAGTATTCCAGTGTAAGTCGGACCAGTGAGTGTAAATTATGGGGTCAGATTTTGCTTCAGAAACTTCTCTAATGACAGCCGTCAAAGGGGAAGGAAGATTCTGAAGGGACAACGAGCTACAGGATTACTCCCGAGTGAGGTAGGAGTGGGATGTCATCCAGGCTAACGGTCACCTTAAATGTCCCTATTGCCCAGGACTCACCTGACATAGGCCTTGATGCTCATGCGCCCATTCTGGAGACTTGTGTCCACAGTGAGGTGAATGGGGTTTGGGGCCTCCCGGCTGTAGTACTCATGGATCAACACTGAATGTTCTGTAATGTCATGGCCTGTCGCATACCTGGAGAACAGAGCAGTTACAGATGCATGACACCTGATGCCAGTACCAATACAACAACGGCGAAGCTGTCTCTGGGGTCCTGATACCCTTGTGTAAGCAGTAATGAATGGTGTCAAAAAACTCTGCATAACAAAAGCTGTAATTGAAAATAATACTGACTTTATAGGGTCAGAATTGTTACCAAAATACTGAATTTATAGGGTTTCAAGATCACATGCTCTGAATACTCTATCTCTGAAAGGGGAGAGACAAAATCTAGTCTGATGACAAAAGAGCCTGGCCCTCAATGAAGATTTTCCACCCACTCCCACCCTCCCCAACTTACCAGCCCAGGATGAGCTCATTTGGGGAGACTTTTTTGTGCAATTCATACATATTCTTAGCAAATTCCATGTCAACAGCCACCTAAGAAGGAAGGCAGGAGAAGAAGTTAAGAAGCTAAAAGTACACACTAAAACTGAACACAAAGACTGGCCACCCCCACCAGATGAACAGGCTCAGGGCGTGGACAGGGAAAGCAGTTCTTTGGCTGCAGCTCTGGTTATAGACACAAAGGTGTGGCCTTGAGGGAAGCCAGTAAATAGGTATCTATGAACTGCACAGGGGCTGTTTAAATCCACACTCACTTCATCTTCTGACTCATTGTGTGGCACTGAAAAGCAGTTGGTGACTTCCACTGAGTGCTTGTCAACAGTTCCTGGTGAAGAGAGAATGGCCAGGTGTTACATAATCCTGGGATCCCAAAGCCCACAGCCCCCAACTACCCTTTTCCTTATTGAGTCAGGGTCTTTTTAACTAAAGATGACCAAGAACTCCACCAAGCGCTAGAATTACAGGTGTGCTATACACCTGGTTTATGTGGTACTGGGGACTGAACTCAGGGCTTTATGCATGGTAGGAAAATGCTCCTTAAATGAGTTGTATCTCTAGCTCCTACTTTTGAAATGCTTTTGGAGGTCTCTTAAAAATCAGCGAACACAAAACCAACACATTAGCCCCAAGTTCAGCATCAACAGAACCAGTATTTTCCAGAGAACTCAAACTCTGGAGTGACCCCCAACTCCTCCATCACCAAACACGGTTAAGTCTTCCTTCACAAGCTCTCCGGTGCCTGTTATTCCCCACTACCAGCCCTTTCCTGTGATAGACATTTTTCACTCTCTAGACTTTCTCCCTGTATGTTCACCTGCACAGCTCTCTGAAGACTTTAATGTCTTTACAGACTGCCAATAGAGCAACCCAGTGTCACTGTAAACAGTTTCCAGAGTGCTACCCAGACTTTCCTTTAGGCCAGCCTACCCATCATCTCTCTACCTGTGAATCTGTCAACATCAGTCTTTACCGAAAGCTAGCGCTCTGATACCCTCACTCGCACATTAGTTCCTGGATCTCACTGAGCCATGGTCCCCATTTCATTCTCTTCTAATGTGCTGGGTATCGTCCCCCACCCCTCACTGTAACATGGCCCTGCTAGTAGTTTGGTTTGTCTGTGGACACACTTCCCACATTTCTTTACATTGTTCTCTTTACACTTATCATTAAATTCTGTCTTCCTTTTACATTGATTGATTGTGGGTGTGCACACACAACTGTAGTAATTGGTTTTCTCTTTCCACCATGCGGGTTCCCTGAATAAAACCAAGGTCAGGCTTGTGACCATCTCCACTGCCACACTCTATGACATCTCAGAAGGAATATATACCAAGCCCAAGTCAAACTCTTTTTCCTATCTTCTTCAATGCACAGCAAAGAGCGAGAAATCACCCTCTAATGACGTACTTCTGACCACCCTATGTCCTGCCACCTCTATTTCCCATCTTCCAACTCTCCCACCCCTCTCTGCCCCCACTTCTCAAGTGCTTCTACTTCACTAGGATGCCCTCAAATCTCTTCTTAGGCCCAGTTCAAGTCAACTACTGTCCCGAAAGCAGCCATCACGTTTTCTAATTTCTTCTGGTCTCAGCTTTGGAGTGAGTACTGTTCAATAGTCTCCCACTGGGATGAGGCTGGTGTAGTGTTCTCAGCTCTTCCCTAGAGGCCTCCCATAAGTCCGGGGTGCTGACCTCTTCAGACAGTGGACTTGCCAAGAGCTTTCTTTTTAAATGTAAAAAAATGTTTATTTCTCAACAGTGACACATTTCAGAACTACTAAGTAAAGTGAAAACAAGTCTCTCAGTTTTCAAATTCCTGATATGTTACATTTTGAGATTCAAGGATAAAAAGCTAGTATTCTTAGAATTTTCAAAATTATGATATTTAAAACATACTTCTAATGATCTTTATACTCTATAATTTGTATAGCTAAAGTTGTTTAAAGGATAAAAGACACCAAGTTTAGAAGTGCTTAGGAAGAACTCTAACCTATGGCATATACAATTGAAAACAATTTAAAAGTCAGGTCTTACAGTAAAACTCAAAATCTAGCATGCATGATCTTTCACATGTTTTCTGTGAATCCTTCCTAACCTTTTGAAATAGTTATCTGTGTTTCCACAGGGCACCCTGCCAGCAGAACAGTCATCATATCTACTGTAGCGATTTACAGGGACTATGTTTCTATCTTGAGTTTAAGTTACAGTAGCGTTCCTTTGGCTAATTTTAAATTCTAAGTACCTCTCTGTTTTATGGTACATGAAAGTCACTGATATTTCATTTAACCAAACAAAATTTTTTTAAACAAATTATGTCAACCCAAGAAAAGTCCAAGTTCCTACCAAGCACATATTGCTTCATTTGTTTTTCTATCAACAACTGTTCTGCAACAGTGGGAACACTAAGTAAGATTCAGTCTGATCGAGAATCCATAGACCACAGTTGGCCTTTCTATGATAGATCCGATGAGACATAAACCTCGGATAGACATTTTACTCCTTTAGTTAAACAGCCAGAGAATGGAAATTAGCATACTCCAAGTATTTGTCAAGTGGCAACTCAGTGATACAAAAAACATTTGTATGGAAGCTCACAGTAGGGCAGTTACAGAATGCTGACATACTGTGAAAGGTTAAAAATAGAAGTTGGGATTATAGACCTGGAACTAAATAAAATGAAGGATAGCATGGAAGATACTTGTGGCCAAAAAAATGCAAGTGTGTTTTGATAAAAGACAATGTATCAACTCTAAGTTTCTGTAAAGTGCTACACTGTCAAAGACAAAGAAATGTATAGTGGGGGCGGTAAGGCCCCTTATGCAGTAGCCGGTGACCAACAGCTTCAGTACCTGAGGTGTGCCAGCCATTAGTTGCTTTCTGTATTAATTTTATTCTCTCTCTCTCACACACACAAACCTGTCTGCTAAAGAAGCCCCTGTAAGAACTAGATCTTTGGAATCTGTCCCAAGGCACGAGGCTGGCTAACAACTGCTACAGTTTGACTACATATCCTGTCCTCTGTGCAGCATTCCATTGCCGTCCATGGCGCAAGGGCTGCTACAAGATCATCAGTAAGGAAGAAATGATGGTTATAACTAGGGTGGACTGCCAGTGTTTAAAAGCTGTCACTAAGGCAGAGTGCCAACAAGTCTGATAGGACCAGCAGTCCCCAGATAAAGAAATGTATTTAACAGTCTTTAGTGCTTTTCAATTTCACAAACCACTTTAACATAAAGTATCTACTTCCCCAAATCTGTAACACAGGCAAAGATTATTCTTCATCCTAAAGGGTAAGGTTGCTTCTAAACAGGTCAATCAATCGTTTTTGTCCAAATGGAAAACCAGAGGAATGAGGTGGGGGCAGGGTCTTGAACCTGGGCACATACAGGTTTCAATCAACTAGGAACTAACTAGTATGAGTGGAGACCTTGGGACAGAGTATCTGTCTGAAAAGTTCAGGAAATCAAAATACTATATATCTGGAATAGATTATGGAGAAACTTGGTTTATTTGTTGGATTGGGTAAGGTTTTTGACACATCCGCTTCCCCTACATGGGTGGTGGGTACTTGTGTGTGTGTGCCTGTGTGTGGGGATAGTCAGTGGATAAGAGGGAAAATGTGGGTTCTGTGCTTAAAGGTCTTTGAACTTCTTGCTAGCATTTGAGCTCATTTTTGGCAGCATGCACTCTAGCTATTAGGAATATAACATATAACGCAGATCAATTGCTACAAACTACTCAATAGCTCATACCTACTCCTTGCATATTTCTGACGCTCAACATAACAGTAATTCGGCAGAATTCAAGACACTTGGGAAGGCAAGCCACAAGAAGAAGGTGCAAAAGAGAAACAGGTTAAGAGTCCAATAGCGGTGGAACGAGGGGAAACAGCGAAATAAGAGGAAGACGACGGAAGAAAATATTGCCATTTGCCCCCTCACTCACCTAGCAGGGTTCCGATAACTCGGGCAGCTCCCTCGTTGCGTCGCTCATAGCTGTCCACGATGGAGGCCAAAATGACCGGGTGCAGCCTGACCACGCGGCCGCCGGGGAAAGGCCCCGGGAGGGCGGGCCCGGGCTGGGAGGGCGCCGGCGTCTGCGCAGCGGCTGGCGCGGAGGCCGGGGTCTGGCCTGGAACGGCAGGCGTAGCTGCCGCGGGGTCGGAGGACGAGGCGGGCGCCGGGGCGGCAGTGGGAGTCGCAGCCGGCGCCGGAGATGGCGTGGGCGCTGTCGGGGCTGAAGTCGGGGCTGCGGGGACGGCCGGCGCCGGGGCTGCGGCCGCAGCGGCAGGAGGAACACTTGCCGGCACGGCTGGGGATGCCATCTTGCCGAGAAAGAGGGAGCCTGGAACGGAAGGGCGTGAGTTGGGCAGCACTAGGAACTTGATTGGCTGAATGTGTATCACGTGAATCTCTCTCGCTGACTATTGGGCACTGAAGTTTCCGGATGGATGCGTTACTGAGGTGTGTCGCTTTAATTACCGTCCGGTGTGTACGCAGTGAGTAGTAGCCCAAAGCAGTTCCTAGTAACTTTGGGACCTCCCTAGGGGGAGGAACAACTAGCAATCTGCACAGTAGCCACCAGATGGAGGCACAGAGTAGTGTAAAGGTCGCAATTCTGGTTTTAGACTTGAATTGGATATTAAATGTCAAAGTGACTTTTAAAGGGGCTTCATTGTTTCCTTTCCTTTCCTTTCCTCCCCTCCCGTCCCCAGCCCTCTCCTCTCCTTCTTTCTCCTTCCTTCTCATCCCTTCTCCTCCCCTCCCCTCCGCTCCTCCTCCGGTCCCCTCCCCTTGAGGGACTACTCCATAGTCCACGGTGGCCTCGAACTCACCTTAAAACCCTACCTCAGCTTCCTGAAGACTAGGATTATAGGAATAAACCACCATGCCGGGCCATTCGTGATAGCTTCATAAGGTGTCATTAGAGAGGCATATTCATTCAAAAATTTAAATGCTTAATATGTACCAGGCACTCTTTTAGGTGCTTGGAAATATAAGTGAACCAAACAGCAAAGATTTGCATTCTACCAGGAAAAGAAAAATAGTAACTACAGTCTATATTATGTCAGAAACTGCTATGATATACAGTAAGTATTATTATTTAATTGTGCTATGAGAAAGAAATGATCAGTGGAGGTTATGAGGGCAACAAGATTTGTAAAGGGTCAGGGTAGATCACAAGGAGACTATCAAGTTGGGTGAAAGCTTGAAGATCTCAGGCAGGTAGCCATTATTTGGGATTTTGGGAGGAAAGCCCTTCTGGTAGAGTGAACAGTCAGTGTAGAGAACTTAAGATGAGTGAGAGCAGGCCTACTGCGTTTAAGGAAATTGTTTGGTGGCTAGGGGGTTAAGATCAAAGGAAAGGATAACTCTCTACACCAGTTCAGGAGCAGGTTATGAAGAAACTCCTACATTATAAAAAATTAGGGTGGTAGTGGAGAGACAGTCAAGAGAGAGAGAGAGAGAGAGAGAGTACTGTTATTGCAGAGGATCTGAGTTGGGGTCCCAGCAAAGGGAAGGGGGTTATTTGTGTTTCACAACTACCTGTAACTCCAGCTCCAGGGGAGCCTACGCCCTCTCCTGGCCTTCACAGGCACTGCACACATATACGCACGCCCACATACATATGCATACACAATTAAAAAAATGAAAAATAAATCTTAAAAAAGCATTTATGATTATAAAAACAAGATGTTTCATAATCTGCAGCCAGCAAATTGGAGACTCAGGAGTGCTGGGGGTTTTAGTTCAGCTCTGAAAGGCAGCAGGCTTGAACCCCATGGGCCAATGTTTCAGTTTGAATCAGGTCAGAGAAAACCTAAGATACTTCTCAGAGCAGGTAGGGTAAGAAGTTTTTTTTCTTTTTAAAAATATTTTTTTGTTTGTGTGTGGTATATGCACAGGTGTGTGTATGTGTGTGTAGTATATGCACAGGTGTGCCTGTACTCATGAGTGTGCATACGAAGGGCAGAGGAGGACACTGGGTGTCCTGCTGTGTCCTGCTCTTATCACTTTATGTTCTATTCCCTTAGAATAGGGTCTCTCATTGAACCTGAATCTCGGCTGGTAGTCAGCGAGCCTCAGTGGCCCCTCTGTCTCACAAGCTCATGGCTCTTTTGTTCATGCTTTGTCTGATGGGATGAGGGGGGCCCACATTAGGGAGAACAGTGGGCCTTACTCAGTTTCTGACTCAAATGTTAGTCTCATCCTAAATGCAAGTTCACAGAAACTCTCAGTGATGTGCCAACCAAAGGTTGGGGCACATAAAATAACCATCACATGTCACTTTCTAGCTGCCCTAGGAAATATGTTTCAGAAGTCATGCCTGAAACAAACAAACAACCAGGATTATCTCTACTAGGGAATCCTGTGAAGGTGAGGCTGTTTACCTAGCCCATCAGGGATTGAGAGGAAGCCATGTACTCTAACCAGCTCCCTCTTGTCTCTCTCCTCTCTCTTTGTTTTGTTCTGCTCAGTTTATGTATTTTATGTCTCCCTACATCTCTTCTCTCACCTTTTCTATCTCAGTTTCTGTTCTTGGTCCCGGTTTCCCCCATTCTTACCTTCTCTCTTTTGGAGACTCAGTTTCTCTAGCTGTCATCTCTGCCTCTAGGCAGGGCAGAGTTAACATCATCCCATCTCTCGCCTCCACCCTTCCAATTAAACTCAGTTCCTGTTTCTATAAATACTGAGGTGTTACTAAGAATCTTTGGTCCAGCGACTTAGACTTTGAGATCTGGTGTTGGCGCAGTAAGTGGCTTCTGCTCTTTGTCATCCTGTCTAGACAGTCATGTCTCATTTTTTTACTTCCCCATCTTGCCTTCTTGGTCTTGATCACTAGTGTTCTGGTTTCTATTTCTAGCCTGAGCTTGGTTAAGGCTTTGAACCAGTCAGTTCCCATTCCTGCCATCTCCCCTGGACTCCGGGAGTACTCACAGAGCACCACTCCCGGGTTTGCACAGGTGAGAGGGCTGGGAGCGTTCGTTCACCTCCTGGCTTCTCCCTTCTCCTTCCACCACTGCCTTCAAATTCTTTGGAAATCCTGTGAGCTGTACATCGTATAGAATCTAGCGTCTGGCAGACAGGTGCATGCCTATCTTCTGACTATGAAGCCCACATAGCTGCCTCTCCATCTGACAGCCTTTCTTATCGAAAAACCAATCTTCTGCCTTCTTTAGGGTCCTAATTCATTCCCTGTTCTCAATACCCCATTTTGGGGTTTCTAGCCTGACCCCCTCCTTTGGATGCCTTTTGTTGGCACTTAAAAACACTCCTCATTCCCATGTGAGAACAATAGACCTTTCATTGGCCCAGTGCTTTCCCATATCTTTGCAGGATCTCTTCATTGCCAAGTTTCCTGAAAGACTTGACTACACATGCTACCTCTGTTTTGCCTCCTATCTTTTTTTTTCTTGGATAATCTGTGACCCAATTGTTGTTTTATCATAGTGATGCATGCTTATGTATTAGAAATTCAACTCATTACAAAGTCTATGCTTTCAAACAGTTTTCCTCTTTCTCACCATCCTTATCCCTCTTCCCCAAGGCAATTACTTTAGATTTCAACTCCTTTATGTCTTTGTTCACACACACACACACACACACACACACACACACACACACACATACACACACAAAAAAACCCTCACATACCACACAGTAGTGTGTGTGTAGTGTGTGTGTGTGTGTGTGTGTGTTGTGTACTTTGTGTGTACGCGGGCCAGAGGATGACAGGTGTCCTGTTCTATAGATTTCCACCTTTTCCACCTTGTTCCTCTGAAACAGGGCCTGTCATTGAGCTTTGAGCTAGGCTAGGGAGCCACACGTCCCAGCATTTCTCATGCACCCACCCTTAGTGGTTTTATATGGGTACCAGAATATTAAATCAAATCCTCATGCTTGCTACTCAGGTGCACTGCTTACACAGACTGTGCTGTTACACCCTGAACCATCTCTGTAGCCCCCTCTGTATTTCTAAATACTACACATATACAACTGCTTTTTGACTCAAGACTGTAGGTATCATCCATTGACCTTTTATCCTAATCGTTCCTTTACCATCTTTTCTACTTTTTAAAAAATTTTACTTTATGTGTATGGGTGCTTTGCCTGAATGCATATCTGTGCATCTTGTGTAGTCCCGCGTGTTGGAACCTTCTCCCACTACATGGCCCACCACCGCTGCTGGCCTCTCGTATGGAGTTTCAGGACGCCATGTGGCTAAGGGTCCCGGGGCTGTGGGTTTCACCTCATCCTGCTGTGACCTTGGCAGGCCTCTGTGAGTTGATGAGAGGACAATGACCAGCCGGGACACGCTTTGGTGGACGTCTGGCTTTATTGGGACGTACACTCTGTATATCAAGGATCAAGGACTGGGGTGGAACTTATGACCCTGAGAAATCCCACTGGCTTAGGACATCTTATGTAGGAGTGGCCTTGCCTGTGTGTGGAGTTCGAGTCTGTGTATTCAGTTCGCAGAGCAGAGAGGCATCATATCTAAATTTGGCTGGGTTTAAGCCAGGTCTAAGGTATGGAGCAAGGAACACCTAGTGTTCCCACCCTCTGGGGGTGACACGGGGTTCAAGTCAGCTTCAACACACTATAGTTCTTGAACAGTCCCACAATCATGTACATCTCTGGTACCCTCAGAGGCCAGAAAAGGATATTGGATCCCCTGGGATTGGAGTTATAGATTGTTGTGAGCTGCCATGTAGGTGCTAGGAATCGAACCGAGGTCCTGTGGAAGAGCAGCCAGAGCTCTTAACCACAGAGTCATCTTTTCAGCGCTCCCCTACATCCTTTCATTGTGGTTATATTATAGATTCAGTGGCTACACTATTATTTGTATGGCAATATTGTTCATCCCAGTACTGTGGTTTACTGTGATTCATGTCTTATTCTTTTGTTTCTCCTAAAATATTTATTTTACTTTCATTTCCAGTTTTCTGATAAACTTACTATTGGTTTCTGCACCTTTGGTTGTCTCTCCATAGCTTTTCCAGAAAGACAAAGGCATCAGTTAAACTACCAATCTTATTCTTTTTGTTTTGAAGACATCTTTTTTTTTGGAGAAACGGCTCCAAATTTAGGGATATTTAGGAGGCTCTCTGCTCTGTAGGCCAACTGACCAGCTGCGTTTTAGGCACACTTAGGAACGTGTTTATACTCCTATTTCACAGAGCTCCTGTTTTCTTCCTTTTTCATTTTGCTGGAGCACATCCTGTAGTAGCTTCACCAACTTGAAGAAATGGTACAGTGGGAGACGATGCAGGGACCGTGCTCCACCCCTTTGTCTCTGGTAAAACTGCCTCAGTCTGGACTGGGGTCAAATTGTAAAGAGGACAGTTAGTTTCAGGGAGGGCTGTGGGGCATTTTCTGTGCTGTGTTTCTTTTGGCAACATACTAGTTCATGCCTTTGGCCCCTCCCTTGTTTCTCAAGTTTAATGTTTGAAAATGAGGTCAAGTTTTTCTCTGGTAAACAATTGCTCATGCTAACTGACAGATCTGATGTGTGGGCATCTCCTCTTCCCTGCTCACTGAGGTCCTTCACAGGTTCCAGCCCTCCCCTCAACCCCACTGAGCCCTGTAAGCAGAGGGCAGATGTCTGAGAATTCACATCTTTACTTCTAACCCCACCAGATAACAGTGAACTGATGGGTTTGGGGCAAGAGGACCCAGGCTTGGCCTGCAAAGCTGAAAATGAACCTGTTCCATCTCTCCTGAACAGCTAGCTTTTTGTTCCCTTGCCCCAGCAAGCTGAGTCATCCCCCCACCTCTGGCTCCTCAAGTCTGAGCCTGACTGGTCCAATGCTCTGCTGTCTTCTCATCCTTCTGGAATTAGCTTCCCCAGAATCAGAATCAGAATCAGGGGAACCCCAGTTTTTTCATCCTTGACACTTTCAGGTAACATGTTCCTGCTTGCAACTCTTCTTCTTCACATAGGCCTAGGACCTGTGTCCAGAGTCCCTTCGTCCTAAGGCTTTCCTGAGAGGTCTCTCCCTTTCATTAGCATTCAGTCAAAACACTGATATTTGAGTCTCACCAAGTCCATTACTAGAGACTATTTCGAGCACCTCCAGCCATCATGCTTCTGCAATGGATTCCCCATGACTTTAGATAACAAATGCCCCTGGATTCTGAAGCTTTATTAATCACTGCCGCTCTCCTCCCCTTTAGTAAATGCTGAGTTGAAGAAGCCACTTGGCACAAATTAAGTACTAATGGTATCCATCCCCCTTCTTAGCCGTATTTGAACTTGTCTCCTTACCTAGAGACCAACTTTGGAGCCCATAAGTGACTGAGCTCATGATGCTGGTGTGTGAGGCAGTAGACTGGGGATGAAGAGTTCTTATCTTCCTGTTGTGTCTTTGTGGTCTCAGCAGATATGTACACGTTCTGGAAACACTCAAAATCAAGGGCAGGCTC
Source organism: Cricetomys ansorgei (assembly GCA_026225945.1). Taxonomy (NCBI): domain Eukaryota; kingdom Metazoa; phylum Chordata; class Mammalia; order Rodentia; family Nesomyidae; genus Cricetomys; species Cricetomys ansorgei. The sequence continues at coordinate 2,562,387 of JAMJFZ010000597.1, read as the reverse complement.
AATTTTGAATTTAAAAATTCAAGCTTTTTAAAATTAATGTTAGTTTAAGGAGGCATTGAATCCAATTTAAGAGTGCCTGTGGGCATCAGGGGATATCGCTCACTTGGTAGAGTGCTTATCTAACATACATGAATCCCTGGGTTCAATCCCCTGCACCCCATAAAGCCAGCTGTGGTGGTGTATGTCAGTAATCATAGTACTCAGGAGGTAGAGGCAGGAGGGTCAGAAGTTTAAAGTCATTCATCTTCAGTCACAAAAAATGTTTGAGGCTGCCCTGGGATACATGAGACCCTGCCTCCCACACAAAAGTGTATACAGGGAGGAAGGAAGTGTGTGTGTGTGTGTGTGTGTGTGTGTGTGTGTGTGTGTGTGTGTGTGTGTGGCTCCTTGACAGTTACCTACACAGGCACACATGCTATCTGATGGAGCAGGGATTAGTCAGTTTCCCCTGTTATTTTATTCAGTTGCCTTTCTTGGAGCTTTGCACGTATCTGGTCTCCCCCAGGACCATCCACAGGCCACCAAGCACCCATATGGAAGGGTGGGTGGGGAGTCTCCAGGCTGCTCCCCATTCAGTGCTGTCTCACTGCTTCTCACTTCCAGGTGGCTGGGCTGAACTAGACTATCACCTCTGACTGCCATGGCCTCGGCACGAGCCAGCAGCCCCCAGGAGGCATTGCTCTGGGCCTTGAATGACCTTGAGGAGAACAGTTTTAAGACGCTGAAGTTCCACTTACGGGATATGACCCAGTTTCATCTGACAAGAGGGGAACTGGAGGGTCTAAGTCAGGTAGACCTAGCATCAAGACTGATTTCAATGTACGGAGCACAGGAAGCTGTGAGAGTGGTGAGCAGGAGCTTGCAGGCCATGAACTTGATGGAGCTCGTAGACTACCTCAGCCAAGTTTGTCTAAATGGTGAGTGCAGCCCCAGGGAGGAAAGTAAGGGTGGTTCCAAAGACACCCCCTGATGCCCCCGGGTAGTCTGTAATTCATGCCTTTCCTCACATTGCCCTCTCCTTCTTAGGGATCCCCAGAGCCCGAGAGTCTTAGGTAGTCTCCAGATGATGGGTCTGAAGAATGTTTGGTGCAGATCCTAGCCTGAAGGCTAGGGTGTATGATATCTTAGGACCCCACCTCCCACCTGTAGGTGCTATGCTAGAGAAGGAGAAGAGATACAGAAAGGGCATGGGAGCGGGGCCAGTGTTGGTTGAAGTGATTTCCACTAACTAGAAACAATGGCATTGGGGTGTGGGTCAGACCTCCCTAGCTTCATGACAGCTGGCTAGACTGCTTTTCATGGAGGGCTCAGTGGACTAACTCAAACCTAGACAGCAAGGGGAGCCTAGACAGCAATGGAGTCTAAATAGCCATCAGTTCCCTCTTTTAGGGTATAGGTCAGGAGGCTCTGTTGGCACCTGTGATCTTTCCCAGTTTCCTTTCATTCCTAAGACTTCCTGTACTGTAGACATGGGAGCAGACAGGTGGGGCTGATCATTCAGTAAAGTGCTTGTTATACAGGCAGAAAGGACCTTAATCTTTTATTTTATTTTATTTTTTTTTATTGCTGAGTATAAGGTGGTGTCCACTTAGAATCCCAGTGTTGGGAAGGCAGAGACAGGAGGGTTAGTAGGCTTACTGGCCAGTCAGCCTAGTGTACTTGGTGAGCTCCAGCCTAATGAGAGACCCTGACTCAAAACCCAAGGGCAGCACCTGAGGAACTTTATTTGAGGTTGCCCTCTGCTTCCACATACATTCATGCACCCACATACACCCACTGATAGACACAAACAGGGATGGGGAGGAGGAAGAAGAGAGATAAAAAGAGAAGGGAAGAGAAACGGGAGAAAGTGAGCCCCCAAAGCCCAGGCTCTCTGTTCAGCTTCTGGGCTGTGTAGGTCTGACCCACCCTTTACTAGGAACAGGCCCCTGTTACCTCACCAGCTTTCAGCTTTCCTTCCCTCCCCTCTCTCTGTCCTCTCCTAGCCCCATGAGGAAATTTCATAGGACTTCTCAGGAACTTACACATTGTCACACACACAATCTTCAAAGCAACACAAGCTAGAGAGAGCAGAAGGTAGGACTACAGAACAAACTCAGGGTTTGAAGGGTCTATTTTGCCTTTTGTTGTTGTTCCTGTTTCAACACCGGAAAACCCATTTGTGTTACTCAGATTACAGAGACATCTACCGCGAGTATGTGCGCTCCTTGGAGGAGAGGCAAGATTGGGGTGTTAACAGTAGCCACAACCAGTTGCTCCTGGTTGCCACGTCCAGTTCAGGGAGTCCTGGATTGCCTTCCTGTTCTGGCCTGGAACAGGAGTCCAATGACGTCCTCGTGGAGGATTTGTTTTCCGCAGAGGTGCAGTCCTACTCAACCCCGCCCATAGTGGTGATGCAAGGATCTGCAGGCACTGGAAAGACAACCCTGGTTAAAAAACTAGTACAGGACTGGGCCAAAGGGACCCTGTACCCAGGCCGGTTTGACTACGTTTTCTATGTGAGCTGCAGAGAAGTGGTCCTGCTGCCCAAATGTGATCTGCTCAACCTCATCCTCTGGTGTTGCGGAGATGGTCAAGCCCCAGTTACAGAGATTTTGAGGCAGCCGGAGCGGCTACTGTTTATCTTGGATGGCTTCGACGAGTTACAGAAGTTCAGTCGTGCCGAGAGCGTACTGCACGTTCTAATTAGGAGAAGTACCATAGCATGCCCCCTTCTTATAACCACCCGGCCTCCAGCTTTGCAGAGTCTGGAACTCATGCTGGGTGAACGGCGCCTTGTCCACGTCTTAGGCTTCTCTGAGGAGGAGAGGAAGGATTATTTCAGCTCATATTTTGTAGATAAAGAGCAAGCGAGAAATGCCCTCGAGATTGTGCAAAACAGTGCTATCCTCTACAAAGCATGCCAGGTTCCGGGCATTTGCTGGGTGGTCTGCTCCTGGCTGAAGAAGAAGATGGCAGGAGGCCAGGAAGTCTCAGAGACACCTAACAACAATACAGACATCTTCACTGCGTATGTGTCCACCTTCCTGCCTACTGATGACACTGGTGACAGCTCTGAGCTTACCCGGCACAGGGTCCTGAGGGGTCTGTGCTCCTTGGCAGCTGAGGGGATCCAGCACCAGAGACTGCTATTTGAAGAAGACAACCTCAGAAAGCACAAGTTAGATGGCCCCAGCCTCACGGCCTTCCTGAACAGCAGTGACTACCGCCAGGGGCCTGGCATCAAGAAACTCTACAGCTTTCGGCATGTCAGCTTCCAGGAATATTTTTATGCCATGTCCTTCCTTGTGAAGGAGGACCAGAGTCAGCTGGGGGAGGCGACTCGCAGAGAAGTGGCAAAGCTTGTGGAGCATGGGAAATGTGAAGAGATGACTCTGGGTCTGGAGTTCTTATTTGACATGTTGAAAACAGACAGCACCTTGAGCTTGGGGCTGAAGTTCTACTTCAAAATCACTCCCATGGCAATGCAGGAGCTGAAACGTTTTAAAGAACAGATAGAAACCATAAAATACAACAGGTCGTGGGATTTAGAACTCTCTCTCTATGATTCTAAAATAAAGAAGCTCGCACAAGCCGTCCAGCTGAAAGATGTTGCCATCAGTGTGAAACATTCAGATAAAAAGGAGTCTGGTAAGAGGAAGACAGTTTTAGTGACAAAAAGCTTTGGTAAGCAAAGTCCTCTCTCGGAAAATGATACAACGAAGGCTTCTAATGGGAAAATCAGAGGGACAGAAGAACCGACCCAGAACGTTAGAAACAGTAGTCTGGCAAGCAGAGAAAAGGGGCACGTGGAGATGAAGGCTCAGGTGGGTGGTGGGGTGGAAAGACAGGAGGATGAGGAAGGACAGAGTTAAAAAGGATGGAGAGATGAGTGATCAGACAAATGGGTACCAGAGAGAGTGAAGGACAGAGAGACAAACAGAAGAGAGAATTACATAATCAAGGACCAAGGGTCTTAGAATAGCACACACAATAGCTTATTGGAAGCAAACAGTCTTCTGGGTTAACCTGGGCTGGTTCCTCCACTCCTCTGCTTTTCCATGTATGTCTGAAGTTTAGTTAGTTAGCATCCCTCCTCCTAGGGGCTGTGGTGTGGAGTCATTTTGAGTAGCCTCCTCTATGCTAACATCAATGACTAAGACTTTAATTCTGACATTACACTATTTTTACATAAAATAAATTTTAAATTAAGAAAGGGAGAATCACATGCATTCTGTAAAATGTGGGCACAAATGGAACACATCAGTGCCAACTCTTAAAGGAGATATGCTTTGCATAATGGAAAATCATGTTTACTCTGTATTTTTGTTCAATTGTTGCTTAAATAAAGAGTAGCTTCTTGTAGGGAGACACTTTGCCAAGAAGTTTTTGTACTGTGCAGCATTCCTTATGGTTACATGCTGCTTGGACTTCTGGGAACAGCTGGGGAGGGCTTTTTAAGGGAATGTGTCAGTTGGATTTGTCAGTTAGAGTTAGGTAGGCAAGGACAGAGGAGTTAGTTCCAGAGGACATGGATGGAAAAGCACGTTAGGGACTGTTAACAGGATAGAAGATTTTAGTGGCAAGGGACAGAGGAGTCGAGTTAGTTAGTTTATAGCTTCCCATTCTAGAAACTTCTATACTTTCTATTGTTGAAAGTGGGTTATGGGTTGCTGCAGACCTAAACATTGGTCTTAGAAGTTCTTTTTTGACTTGACTTAATTCTATCCTAATATGATCATTGTTAGCTCCAACTAACTTTTCCTCATGAAAAGTTGATGCTATTCCAAGAATGGGCACTTCGTCTTTTTCTGTCGTGGGTCTCTCTTTATGGAAAGAAGAAAAGGATTCCCTTGTAGGTATTGTTGGACCCCTAAAGGCCCAAACTGGAACACCGCACCCCCATAGATACTCACAGACGGGATATCGATGCAAATAGCAAGAGGGTTTATTCCAGTATACTGGGACCGTTCTAATACGCAGGATAGAAGCGGCCACGAGGAGCAAATGGTGAAGCTTTTTATACAGTTGAAACGGTTGCTAGGCACAAACCGAGTTGGGACAAGTTGATTGGTCCCCAAATTGTTTTCCCATTTTGATAGGTAGGGGCCAGTTAACCTTTAAACTGATTGGTGCTGGCATATAGCAAGGTTGCGGGCTCCTAGGAAATGTAAACTTTAGGGTCTTAGTCAATGTGGGTGGGGGGAAGATCCTTAGCCTGAGGCCATGGGCTGTCTATGTGGGGAAACTCTTTTAGCCCAAGGCCGTCTTATTTGTCTTAGAAATTGTTTTTCTTTAACTTTGGGAACTGTTTTGGGTCACGGTGCTCCTGGCTTGGGCCTACACAATTTTGGTGCTCTTAGAAGCCTGACTAAAGTTTGGCTGCTTCCTTTCAGTATAATGAGCTGATTTAACTAATTTCACAGTTGAGGAACTTGTGGTAGTCAGGAGAACCATCGTTTCTTAGATTCCTCTATAAGTTCTTGGCCCCCACGCTATAATCAGCCACACCAGAGACTAGCATAGACTGACAGCATGGCACTGAATCCTTCTTAGTGGCTGTTGCCGACTCTAGTGTGGCTGAGTATGGGTCCTTTAGGGCCCCATAGAAAACCTACCGACAGGACATTTTTGCTTTTCACATTTTTTTGCCCCCATGAGTTGATCCCACAGGCAGCAATTTCAATCACCTGCCAGACATTCCCAGAGGTTTGGGTCCAAAGAACTCAATCTTGAATGGTGAGCTCAGGGCACCATAGCCCTAACTATTACCTACTTTTCACATGGTAAATGTGGTGACTTGATATTTGACAATCATGTCCATGGTAAGTTGAACCACAGATTGTGTGTATATACAGAATATGTCTGTGAAGCAGTCTGTGTGCTCATGAGCTTATTTAGAGAGCGATTGGTAACTGGATTACTGACAGCTGGATGCTGCTGATTGATAACCATTGAGCTCTGCTGTATTGCTCCCCAAAGAAGTGATGCTCCCAGAAGACCAACTCCTGAATGTCCTGAATAATTTGGAATAATGAAAGAGGTGCACAGCCATACCCCTGCAGGTTATTGTTGCCAGGGCAGTCTGTTTAAGCAGTATGAATCTAACACACAACTTTAGGAGTCACATTCATTTCAAGCTGGCTTGAGCAAAAATTAAATGACCCAATACTTTTACAAAAAGCTAGGAAAAAATAATAAGAAACCCTCCTTGATTTGTAGTTTTGAGAATTACTGGGCTCTATTGTTTTTGTTTTGAAATGAGGGTCTCAGGTAGCCAAGAATAGCCTGGAACTTATATAGTAGGGACTTGCTGCTATGGAAATGGGTCAAAGCCTCGCATGGCCGGTAGAGGGCGCTAAACAGTTCTTGCTGTCCTAGAGGAAGAAGCTGTAGGTTCCTCCCCCTATGTGTTTCCCCAGCCTGCCCTGAACAAGTGCTTGGCAGATTGACTACCTGTCTCCACTGCCCACACACTCCAATATATTTTTGTGCACCCTCAAAATAAAGGACTTTGTTGACCATCACTGAATGGAAGCCCCAGGGTATTCGTTTATCCTCCCTGGCTCTCTGTGCCTTGACCAGATCCTTCCGGTGCGTCCCTTCCTTCCCACGTTCTTGCCCGCAGTCTGGAGACCATGGGCCTGGTGGGGAGATCAGATCAGGCTGGGCCAGAGCAAGGGAGGGAGATTGATCCAGAACAAAGGACCAACAGTCACTGACCTTGAATTTCTGACCCTGGTGCTTGCACCTCCCAGATGTGGAGATTATAGTATGTTGCTGTTACTACCAATGTCATCATTGATTTTTCCCCTCTGTTACCACTTTTATTTTTTTCTCTGCAGAGCCCTGGCTATTCTGGAATTCACTATGTAGACCAGACTGGCCTTGAATTCACAGAGATTAGCCTGCCTCTAACGCCTGAGTGAGTGCTGATATTAAATAGATGTGCCACCACACTCAGCTCCCTGTTGCTACTTTTATCTTTGCCTTTTGCTTTTATTTCAGAGAGTCACTTTTATGTGTTAGAGAAGGTGGCAATAGAGAACTCCGTCTTAAATGATAATTGTACTCAACCTACAGTCTTCTGGCAGAGGAGCTGAGAGGATTCTGATGTGTTGCAAGCTTCTAGCATTGTGACCTAGCAGATGGGCTTTTCTGCCTGGCCAATCCTGGGTTTCATGGTCCAGGTCAGATAGCCACACCCTCTAGCTCAAATGTCTACACTCCCATGACTGTGTGAGCAATGACAGTTTCCCCAAGGAGAGATTCGGGCAGAAAAGTATAGTGTGCCATACACATCCAAGTATATCTAATGGATTAGGGTTCCTTAGCATGTAAGCAAGCTAAAAAGACATAATGGGTCCCTATGTTTAGAAAATGGTTCTGGTGGCTAGAGGGAGTGTGGGATTGCCATAGAATCAAAGAGCAGGTTGAGGCAGCTAAGAAACACCATGCCATCCCAGTGTCAACTATCACTCTTAGGGGCTCACAGAGACTGAAGGGGCAGACAAGGAATCTTCAGGGTTCCCTAAGTATATCTTATGGCTATCTGGATTAGTGTTCTTGCAAAATTCCTAAAGGTTGGAGTGGGGGAGTCTCTGACTCTTTTACCTGCCCTTGGGACCCTTTTGCTCCTATGGGTTGCCTAGTCCACTCTTGATGTAGGGACTAGTGCCCAGCCTTGTTCCACCTTGCTACACCATGCCCTTGTTGAGCCATAACCCTGGAAGGACTGTTCTTTTCTGGGGAAAAGTAGGGAGGTTGTCGTGGTGGTTTGTGGGTGTGGGTGGGAGTAGATCTGAGGGAGAAGGAAGATGGGGTAACTGGGAGGAGTGGAGGGAGAGGAGGAGGGTTGTCAGGATGTATTGTATGCATTGTATGAGCAAAGAAAAATAAAAAGTAATAAAATAAAATAAGAAAAAGAAAGGAAGGATCTCTGTTGTCACAGGGAACTGCTATGGGAATCCCTTGTGAGAAGCTGAGGTTCCAGAGTGGCAGGGCCTTGCAGCACCTGGGTTAAACGTATGAATGAGCACATTTGAGCATTCTTCGGGACATGCACGGAGGATTGCTAGGAAAAGACCACACTTTTGCAACACATATGCAATAGTTTTGAACTTGGATCTCTGTGCCACATATGGCAGGAATGCTTCCACGATCTGGTGCAGTCAAGCCACAGTTAATGAAGAAAGAGTGAACAATAGTGAGAGAACTAAGGCAGGCATATGCAAGAATTAAGGCAGGTACATTGACATTGACAGAGAAGTCGCCCAACTCGACTGTGTCACTGCCTAGAAAGCCTGCCATTTTTGTGCACAGAATCTCAGTATTTACTGCTTATTTTTTTTTTTAGACTTATTTATTTTATTTTATGTGTATATGTGCTGTGCCTGTATGTACGTGTGTTCATTATGTGCATGCCTGGTGGATGTGGAGACCAGAAGAAGACATTGGAACTGGAGTTATGGACGGTTATGAGACAGCATGTGGGTGCTTGGAACTGAACCTGGGTCCTCTCTAATAGTACAAGTGCGAATTCGTCTCCCCAGCCCTAGTATTTGCTGCTCTTTTGTGTCTGACCACATTGTATTGTCAGTGACAAAAGGGTGGAGGCGGTGTCACCCCTTTACCTTAGGAGGAAGCGGGTTAAGGAGCTCCCCTAATCTTTGAGAGACCTCTGCATAGGCAAAACCAGGTTCTCGGCTTTGACAGAGAAAAGGATGTCAGAACAAGCCAGTGTGAAGCAGAGTCGAGGTTTGTTAAAAGACATTTGAAATGTGGATTTTAAACACGAGGGTTAAGAGAAGAAGAGGCACCTGGAAAGAAAGTAAGACATATCCGGAGACTGAGTATGGGCTTTTCTGAGGGATAGTCTCATCTCAGTGTCTTCACAGCATGGGATTTAAGTATCTGGCTCTGAGTTCCACCTCCAGGGCTTTCTGAAAAATACACAGTATGTGCTTTTGGTGGGGTTTGATGTCCTTACCTTTAAAAAGTGGCTAAGAGACTTGAATGAGATCACAGGGTAGTTTCTGGTTTGTGAGGGGCGCCTGACAGGGTTACAGTTGATAAGGGACCTAGATAACAAGGGTGTAGGCAGGTAGTAGCCTCGTTTGAGGCTACCCTACACACAAAATCTGGGAAAAAAAAAGGTCTTATTCGAGGTCGTATACCGCAGACCTTAAGTTTGGTTTATTGCTATTTTAACATAAAATATCTATAAAAGGAATATTGTCCCCATGCCAGTAACCTTCACAGAGAATGTTACTTGTGCTGGAATTTGTGCTTCTCAGCTGGTGAGGGGCTTCAACCAGACTCTGGGGTTGGGGCGCCTCTCCCTTTTCACACCTCCATATCTTCCCCATATCTTCCCCATCTTTTTATCCTGCAATGTGGGTAACTCTGGATTGACACTCACAAGACCCAAGGTACAGAACAGATAACCAGGTCTATATTTGTATCCTGTCCCAGGCACACATAGGTCATTTTTAAACTTTTCTTGCCAGACCATCACAACCCAGTTTCGGCAAGAACGCCATGAAGTTGGCTTACAGAAACTCCCACCCTTTGGATCTGATTGCTTTGGATATCTGATCAGGTTCTTCACCCTCAATGGCCCTTCAGGTGATGTCTCATCACCCTGGTCTACCTGCAGAAGAATATGGTCAGGTGTGTTGAGCTAGACTCTCCACTTCTCCAGATATTTCCTGTTAGTGAGTTTTCTGTCCACAGAAGCCACCTGCTCCATGACTGTGAACTGCCGGTGATCCATGATGAATTTGCTTCTATGTTGCCACACCTTTCCTGGTATTGTAGTAGTTCCTGAATAAAATCCACCTTTACTACCTGCGTAGTTGTGTGACCTGCATACCACAATTCATAATTTATCATTACCACCTGCTGTATAGTTTGGTGGCCTCCCCACCAAAATTCATGGTCAAAATCTTAATCTCCTGTTCGAGGATGTTAGGAGGCAGAGATTAATGCCCATGGCGATCAGGCTGTGTGCTGCTGTAGGTACCACAGAACAGTGCTTCTGGGCCTTGCCTCGCCTTGCCCGGGTGACTTCATTTTATGGAGAGGTATTTGGCTCCAGTTTTAGTATGAGTGCAGAGGCAGGATGACTGCATGTCACTGGGCGTAAACACCACCTGCCTGGCACCATCCTGTAAGGCACATACTGACAAACATGTTATTCTTAGAGCCAAATAAGCATTGAGATAGGATAGAGATACAGGAGGCCTTTGGAGTGCGGAAAGGGACGGGAACCCTTCCCCCTGGAATCTGGTGAAGCCTCTTTCCCCTGAGAAGCAAGAATTCTAGCTCAGCTCAGTCCCCACTGCAGATACACACAGTCAGTTCTAATGGTGTCTAGCCACCTGTCCATCCTTACGGACCTGGTCTTACACATTGCTTCCATGGTCCTTTAGTTCCTTAAGATCAAAAAGGTTTGCTTGCCTTTAGGTCTTGAGTCCTATAGCTCACCTTTGTAATTCTACTCAAAACTAAGGCCTGGATCAGCCCTGTGGCCTGGGGGCTTGGCTCTGCCTTGCCCCTATCATTCTCCAACTGAGTTTTGTAATATTTATCTACCCACTGCAGTGATTCTCTTGAACTCTCCTGTGGCCTCTTTAACCCTTTGGTAGCTATTCTGGAAAACACACACACGCGCACACACACACACACAAAACTCACACACAGTATGTGATCTGAGAGCTAAAATTAGTATGTTAATACAAAAACACAGATCTCATCTCAAGGGGGGAAAACATACGGTTTATCATGAAGCCAAATATGAGCGACTATAGTTCAGAACACAGGTTTAGATTTCCTTAAATATCATCCTAACTTGGTAGCATTTCCATGGTAACAGAACAAAGAACATCATAAATCAAGACACTTTCATATCAAATACAGTGGTAGAAACATCAGCTAGGTGGTTCTAGCAGGATGGGGAGATCTGTGCTACAGGCTTCAGATGCATTCTGGGAGATCTGTGCTACAGGCCTCAGATGCATTCTGAAGTCATTCTCAGCCTTTGGGTTGGTGAAAAGTAGTACTCTGTTAAATTATTGTATCCCAAAGGTTTCCTGTGATGGTCACAAGAGCATTAGGTCACACATAGAGGAAGGTAATGGTTATCCAATGGGCCAAGATATCCCAGATTATTTTTATTTAGGCTCCGGAACAGTAACATTTACAAATGCTTCATAATCTCATAATCATTGAAGTTCTGCTCAGTCAGCCTTTGTCATCACAGCTTTCTTGGAACTTTCCTCTGCAGAAAGACTGGAATACAAGACTCTGTGTTTATCAAAAGGCAACTGTCAAGGGAAACCTAGATGACCTGGCAAATTGTAGCCAACTAAACGCATGTAACATACATTTATTGTTATTCAATAAATCCCAACGTTGTGGAAAGACACAAACATCAGTCTTTTTTGGTCATAGTACACACATGATAGTGGCCTTATCTGAGAAATTCTGGAAAGCCCCAGCCCTTCTCAAAGGGATGACCTTCCACGAACCAGTAAGTGGGCCTAGAATGTAAGTTGGGTTGATAAGTTGTCGTATACTCTTTGAGCTCACTGAGAAGCTGACTCTAAAAGTGAGGCTGTACCCACCCAAACATGTTTGCTTTAAAGTGTGCTTCCAAGCCACTGTCTAGAGTCAGGCTGGTCTTCCTAATCCTGTGAAATGGAGATCAAACACCCGAAGTGTAAAACACTATGCCTGAGAACAGCTCGGAGGCAAACAATTTCTAACAGATGTTATTGCTTATCCCATGATATAAAAGTCCCTGGGGTAGGAAAGAGATCTAGAAATTCAGCCATGGGACACTCAGCTGGGAATTCCAGTTAGCTGGAGACTGTCCCAAGTTCCTTAAGTTGCTTTCTGCTTGATGTTGTAAGCACCTTATCTAATATCTCTCTCCCTCTCTGCTTGATGATGTAAGCACCTTATATAATACTTCTCTCTCCCTCTCCACCCCCTCTCTCCACTTTGTCTTGCCATTACCTGATAAACTCACGTATCCAAATCTGAAAGCGTGAATACTGGAGATCATTCTTCCGGATGTACACAACAGGGCTTTCTCCAGATACTGAATTCTCTGGCACCTTAATCTCAGACTTCCACCTCGAGAACTACAAGAAATTTGTTCACAAACCACTTGGTTCATGCTGTTTTATTATAGCACTTATAGCACTAGGACTTAGATACAATGTGGACTTCTATCAGTTTTCTTTAACATAAAAAAGTAGACTTTTAAAAAGTAATTAACCTTGAACGTGTAGTGTCTTTCTGATCTAAGGTCTTACTGATATGCCAAAAGGTAGCCTTCCTAAGTGGGACTTTAAACATGACTTGGAGTAAATAAATAAAAGGTAACAACTTACACATGCAAATTGTATGATTGGAAAGTGACTAAATTATAAACAAGTAAAGGTTTGGTAAAACTTAATGGCTTTTGTCTAATTAGTTATGTGTATGATATTCAAACAAATCTCAACTCAGATTTTCACTCACAAATTAACAATCATCATTTTTTAAAGCTCCTCTGGGAATTTTGTGAATAGCAATAGTAAAACCATAAACAAACAGATAGACATGCTGACAGAGGAGTGTCCGGCAAGGCTTTAATGAATGTTGGAATGTTTAGGGACCTCTTTGAGTTCAATCTGAGATAAAGATGTAATGGTCTTCCTTTATCTGTGGGGATACTTTCCAAGATGACTAGTATATACCTGAAACCATGCTTGGTACTGGACTCAGTATGTTATGTCTTTTTACTCTGCGTGCACACACATCTATAAGACAGTTTAATTAATCTATTTAATCTTTAGTTTTTGTGACAGAGTCTTATGTAGCCCAAGCTGGTCTTAAACCCTAGTCCTCCTACTTCCATCTTCCCTCCAGATGCTGAGATTACAGGCCTGTGCCACCACACCCGGATTACATGGTGATCGGGACTGAACCCAGGGCTTTGTGCATGGTAGGCAAGTACCCTACCAACCAAGCTAGTGCCCACATTCAAGTTCAGTTTTTAAATTAGATGTAGTAAGACAGTAACTGCCATAACTATTAATAATAAAGAACAGTTGAAATTCTGCAATAAGAGTTATGTGATTATGATTTCTTTCTGAAACTATATCACTGCAGTGTGTTCATTCCTCTTCCTGTGATGTATTGAGATAGTGTGATGCCTGTAATATGGGCTGCAGGGAGCGCATGTCACAGGCATTATGAGGTCTGTCAGGCTACTGAGTGATAAACACAGCACTGCCCAACACTGGATACTGGCCAGATGAGGTGGTAACTGAGCTGGCTTCTAAGTGTCTGGCAATTAGGTAAGGCATGGATTATGATTGTGCTGGACAATGGATGCCTCCTATCTCCGATAGGTCAGACAGGGATTGCATGATATTTCATAGCGATACTTAGAAGAGCATGCAATTTAAAACTTATGAATTTTTCCTTGGGGTTTTCTGAATTTCATTAACTATAGGTGAAAAATCTTTATAAAGCAAAATCATAGTCAATGGGGGTGTTACTCAGAGTGTATATTATGAAGCCTGCCTATCTATCTATCTATCTATCTATCTATCTATCTATCTATCTATCTATCTATCTATCTATCATCTATCTATCTACAGAGTCTTAGTAGGTAGTCTCCATTGACCTGGAACTTGTAATCCTCCTGGCTTAGCCTCCCAAGTAGCTGAAATTTCAGAAGTGTGCTGCTACACCTGGCCTATAATTAAGATTTTACACAAGGATGTTGGAAACTGGAAGAGGGAAGGTATAAATTTGCAGTTACACACCAGAGCTCTGCCAAACACAAATAAATACTGGGCATGGATTTTATCTGCAATGGGGGCAAGAGTAATAAAAGGACCTATGTTGATGTTAAGCATGCCCAAATCATGCCAGAGATGGTAAAATGTTTTTTGAGTGGCTAGAAATGATAAATAACATTACTTATGATGTTATTACTGGTTGAATGTTCACAAAATATAATTGATAAGAGGATCAGTGGGATTTACTGGAAATATTAGGGGTGCTCAATGATGGTTGAATAAATCTGGTTCCATATATCTTTTTAAAAGTTACATTTATTTATTTACTAGTGTGTGTGTGTGTGTGTGTGTGTGTGTGTGCGCACGCGCGTGAGTGCATATATGTGTGATGAGACAATATTTCATAGTATTACCCAGGCTGGTCTAGAATTCCTGGGGCAGTGATCATTCTATCTAAGCCTTCCAAATAGGTGAATGCTGCTGCACTCAGTGTTCTGATTATGGTTTTAACTTGGACTTCTTCCATGAATAATAACACTGAGTTTCTACACAGCTTAGTTGGTCATTTTTATATCATTTATTATGAATTGACTATTAAAGTTTTTAAAAATATATTTAATGATGTTGTTGACAACACTCCTCATAGACAAATACTCAAAAATCTCAATAAAAATATTTTGTTGAAGCAAGTTGAAAACAACAATATATGAAATCATTACCTAGAGGAATTCTTTCAAGGTATGGCTTTCCCAAGGCTGGCTCAATATTCAGAGATCAGCGAACACAACTCATCACATCCACAGACTGGAGAAGAACAGTTACGTGATCATTTTAACAAATGCAGGAAGGATACTCTATAAAACTCAACATTCATTCACAGTTAAAACTTGCAACAACAGCTGGGGCTGTAGCAGAGAGGTACAGCATGTGCACAGTATTTGTGAAACCATTGGTTTGGTCCAAAGCACCATGGGAAAAAGGAAACAAGCCAAAAACTCCCAAGAGATTAGGAATAGAGGAAAATGCTCTCAGCTTGATAAGAATATCTAGGAAAACCTGTGGTGGTTTGGATGAGAATGACCCCCATAGGTTTGTATTTTTGAATATTTGATTCCCACTTGGTGGACTGTTGGGAAGGATTAGAAGATGTGACCTTGTTAGAGGAAGTCTGTCACTGTTGGGGGTGGGCTTTGAGGTTTCAGAAGCCCACATCAGGCCCAGTATTTTCCTCTCTATCTTCATCTTGGGAATAAAATGTAAGCTCTCAGCCACTGCTCCAGCACCATGCCTACCTGTCAGCTGCCATGCTTCCTGCCATGATGTTCATGGACCAACCCTCTGAAACTATGAGCAAGTCCCTACTAAATGCTTCCTTTTAGAAGTTGGATTGGTCATGGTATCTCTTCACAGCAATAGAGCGATAACTGAGGTAAAGCACTGTGGTTTAAAGTATTCATAGTTATGAGACATGAAGTGCCATAAGAGCAGGAACAAGGAAGGTAAAAATGTCCACTCTAACACTCCTATTCAACATTGGAGGAACGTCCTAATGATGCAATAAGACAAGAAAAAGAAAAATTATTCCAACTGAGAAGGGAGAAATGAAACTATTCTTGTTCACAGATGATATATGAACTTGTTTATGCAGAAAATTCTAAAGAATTTATTTTGAAATACTTCTCTGAAGTGACTAAGTGACTTATATATGTTAATTAATACGATATTATATAATGAGTAATAAGTGAAGCCAAAGGATACAAGCTTATTATACAAGAGTTTATTGCTGTCTTATATATGTACTAAATATTTGAAATTTGCTACAGCCCCTACCAATCATGGATGTGTAAGCAACTGTTAGACAAGGTTTTGGGTACTGAAATGCCAGAAGGTCATGGCCCATCGTCTATCCTTCCTCCTTCCCCATTTTTACTGTACAGATACTGGAAAGTCTCATCGATATTGGTGTCTGCAGGGGACAAGTCCAGCTCTAGTCCGCACGAGGGTTCTTCAGTTTCCATGAAGGAGGATAAACAATGAAAGTTACGACAAGTGAATGCAGTATTTCATTCTTTTTTGGGACCTGATGGCACACTTTTAGCGCTTTTAAGACACACATAGAACATGGCTTATGTATGATAATGAGTTTCTTTTAATAATAAAAAATAAAGAAATTAGAACTTAGAAAAATTAAGAATTAGAGAAAGCAAAAATAACAATGTGCACATTGGGGAAAAATTACAAGACTCCCCTCCAGACAAAGACCTTGCTCTAGCTAAAATAGCAAAACTGCTAGCTTGTTTATCTAACGGAATGCAGGTGTTCAGGCATACATCAATGCAAGAGTGTTCATCCCTGTTAGCTGCAGGCCTCTAATCTTCAAGGTTAATTTTAGTGGGCAGTCTTAACACAATAGTCTATTAATGAATAGCTGATTTTAGGTCTGTATACTTACTATTAAAAAGGGAGGCAGGCATTCAGGGGTAAATTGTCTATTTGTTTTTTCACACTTACTGACCTACTGTCTAGATGCTTCGTTTCTGATCTTAACTATGGCTCTGTCTCTATGGGAAGGTCAGTTTAACCAAGAATAAGTTTTTATGACATGTCTATAGAAAGCATTAATAGTTCTCATGCATGCCAAAAACTTGAAGGTCAGTAAAACTGTGACAATTACTTAGAGCTAAGATGGCAATGTCCCTCTCTCAGCCAGTCCAGGAACTGATTTGAGTTTTAACTATTAGGCCAAATAGACAATATTATTGTTTAGAGGCTTTTTATCACCATACAGTAAAGAGAAAGGGGCAAAGCAGTTGGTGGGCTTCAGATTCCTAGCAAAGGGAAAAACCATGATCTTTGTCAAGCTGATTACTTCCACAGCATGGGTATCATCAACCCTCAACAGGTGTCTACATTGATTATTAGTAAAAACTAAAATTAATCCCTAAATTAGTTCTTTCTAAACTTGGAAAGGAACATATTATAGTAAACAATGTCATGGTGATTTCAACACTAAAAATAATTATAACAATCTTACTGACCTTCAAGTCCTGGCATATGTGAGAACTATCTCATGTCTACTGGAGTCACATCACAAAATTATTCTAAGCGTAATAAACACTGGTTCCCCAGAAAAAGACAAGGGCCAAAGAACCTGGATAAGAAAGCTAGCACATCTGGAAAGATAAGGATACATATATAATCACTCCCGAGAATGCCTGCCTTTTGTTAATGAAGAAATAGTAAGCCTTTCTAAAGCTATAATAAAATATAAACCTAAGATAGATGTGAATATTCTCAAAGCTTAAAAGTCTGTTTAAGACTGAAACTGCCTGAATCAATATACTAACAGGAAGAAACAGGAAGCCTCCCAAATTAGTAATAGTCAAAAGATAAGAAAAATAAGTACTGTTAAGCCAATGAATTTATGACTGTATCTGGAAACAGAGAAGAAGCTTAAGACCTGTAAAATTCTTCCTGGCACCTCTGTACCCTTTTGCCTGTCTGTGTGAGATATCTTGTAACTACAAATCTGTTTAGCATGACACCCAGCAAACCATTAATGAACCATTGTGTTAAATGTTTTCTGAATAAATACAAACCAAAGATTAAGCTGTCACTGTAAAGGTTGCTCCTGCTTACAATGTAACTATGCAAGTTCTTTGGAATGTGCTTGACATAAACAAACCACATGGGTATATTAACTGGGAAAGTAGACAGTTCAGGGAGCTCTTACTCCCTGGCTAACAAGTGCCATCATTTTTCTTTGACACCAAGGCATTTTCCTCTCGTTGGATGTTCCCAGACCATACTTCACCTGTGGAGGCTGGACCCCTGCAGAAATTAAAAATACAACAACAAGCCAGGCAAGATATTGCACACCTGTAGTGTCAGCTGTGTGGGAGGCTGAAGTGGGAGGATCATTTGTGCCTAAGAGTACAAGTTCATAATGATTGATACAGTGAGACCTTGTCTCAAAAAACAAAACAAGAGACCTCCCACAGCAATATTTACCTGAACACTTAGAATAGAATCACCTAAGCATAAATATAGTGAAATATATATGAGATCTCTGAGAGGAAAATCTGCAAAACACTGTTGAAATGAACAGTTTAAATAAATGGAGAGCTGTTCCATACTCATAACAGGAAGAATAAAATGTTGCTATGATGTCAGTTTTTTTCCAATTTGATCAATCAACTTATTGCAACCTCAATTAAAATCTAGCTAAGTGTTTGTTAAGACATTGAAATACCGATTTTAAAGTTCATATGGAAAAGCAGAAAGTCTAGAATAGGCAAGAAAATATTTAAGGACAAAGCTGGAAGACTGACTTCAAGGCTTGCTATAAAGCCTTGGTAATCAAGACAGTGGTGCTAGTGAAATAACAGACAAATTAATGGAGGAAAATAGAGATCTAGGAACAAGCCTAGGAAATAAGTCAGTTGGTCTTAAACAATGGATCAAAAAGGCCATTTACTTGAGGAAGAATAGTATTTTCAATATATGGTGCTGAAATGACTAGACATCCATATGCCAAAGAAATAAACCTAGATATTATCATAATCTTGAAAAATAAAAGAAATAATTAAAATGAACCTAGTTATAAAATGCAATGTGTAAAGCTGCTAGAAGACAATCCAAGAGAAAATCTAGGTAACCTTGGGTTTGACGATGACTTTTTTAAATATAGCATCACTTCATGATTCAAGAAAAACTAATTAGCCTTAAGGCCACTGGGGTTCAGATTCCAGCTGGTCCAAGATTAGTGTGTAGTAGGGCGACTGATAGGTGAGCAGACAGGTAAGGGAAGCTTTGTCTCTAACTGGGATTCTGGATTGAGCTCTATGACATACCAAGGCCCAGCAATGGGGAGGGTGGCTGAGAGTCTGTCTAGCTTGTGGACTGATTCTGGGTGTCCCTCCCTAAATTTCTGGTTTGGATTCTGAGTTTGGATTCCAAGCTGAATTTCTGGTTGGAATTTTGGGTTCAGACTCCAAGTACTCCACCAAGCTGTGGTGGGTGAGGTGGCTGAGAGGTGAGCAGGCAGGGAAGGACTTTGACTTTGGAAGTCTTTAAGTGGGGTTCAGGGCCTGATGCTATATGGTCGCAGTTCTGGGGCCTAGTAGTTGATGGAGTGACTGAATGTAGAGAGAGAGAGCTGTGGGGTAACTCAGTAACAACAACAACAACAACATCCCTAATTAAAAAACACACAAAATCCCTGGATCCTCAACACTGTAAAAAGAAAGAAACTTAAAAAGTGGGCGAAAGTATCCTAATAGACATTTTATTGTGGATTGGAGATGATAAATGGATATTCAAAGGTGCTCAATTACCCTTATTTCACTAAACATTAATAGGACTAGAGAGTTTAAATGGTTTGCTGGTTTGCTCAAGGTACTATATCTAGCATAGGTGTTTTAAATTCAAGTTAGTAAGATCCAACTATAAAAAATAGTTGGAACCATTTCTTATAAAGATTTTCACTATTTTTAAATGTTCTTATTTTTGAGAATTTTATACATGTATACATTGGAATATGATCATACTGACCTCCATTTGCCCCTTTAACACTCTCCATATCCCCCATCATGCCCTTCTAAATTCATGTCTATTTTTTTGGTCTCTCACTAAGTCCAGATAGTAATGCCCATATTTACCTGAGTGTGGAGTCATGCATTGGAGCAAGGGAGACCTACCTGTTGCCATGTCCTCAGTAAAGAATGATGCCCCCTCTCCTAGCAATTATCCTGATTAAAAGTCCCTGGCCGTGGGGAGGTCATAGGCCCTATGGCAGAACCTGCTATTTTTATTTTGCTAAATGGCCATGCTGTCAATTTGTCTTTAACATTTATGAACATTTCTGTTCATAGGCCTAGGATGCTCTCAGCTTGGCCGGAGAAGTTTCTTGTTCTGCGGTGGTCAATGGAGAGATTCAGAACTAGTCTAAGCGCTGAGAATCAATCTGAGTGCACAACCCAAATTTGATATAACTATAGTCTTTCTAGAAAATTTGATGATGACAAACAGTCTTTTCACAAAGTAACTTTACACGTTTCATAACATTGAATGGGTTGTTCACCTCTGATCAGATCTTCCTCTGGATCAGCTTGCTCTCGCTCAGGCCTGCATCCCTTCCCCTCCCCCAAGTCCTACTTCTTAGCATTCATTCAGTCTCCACTTTCATTTTCTTAATTGGGGACATGATGGTGAAATCGAGCCTCTTGTGTGAAGACACGCTTATTATTCCCTGTAGAAGCCTGGAGGAGGGGTGTGCCTAGTTTGTACCATGGTGTTGCCTGATCTCCACAGAGAAAAGTCTATATAAATAGGATGTGAGGTCTCCAGAGAGAAGGCTTCTCCCAGAAAACACAATGTTATAAAATCAATGCACTCAATCACTAAGATGTATAGATGGGAATGCTTTTTAAATAAGATGTCAAACATCTGACCTGGTAGGGTGAACATTAGCCCATAGGTTAGAAGCTAAAGATTATGCTTGAGTTTCTGTCAGTGGCTTCCACCTTATTGCTCCTGTCAGTGGGATCCCGTTTTAATTCTACTGGCATTTGGAAGTACTTGTCAATGGTCACCTTGCTGGGGTAAGAAAGTCAGTTGCTCTGCCTTTTTTTTTTCTCCCACATAGGGACTAGATAACAGCTGGAGCTCTAACGTGGTCAGTCATCTGTTCTGAAAGTATGGGGCTGAGGGATCAGAGTGAGGGTGGTCAAGGCCAATTCTGTAGAAAGATGGATCCCTGAGGACAGAGCTACTTGTCCAACGTGAGAAGGAAAGTTAATTTTAAAGCCAATGGAATCCGCTCATGAGTTAGTCAAGTTAGCATCAGCCATTTCACATCAAAGGAAGAGATGGGGCATTTAGGCTGTTATTATAAAACACTCATGAAGGTAATTAACTTAGATTTATTTCATATTTTTAAATCAGCTCAATTAAGTTTATCTATATAAATAAGTTCCTCTCTGTATTATCTTATTTAAAACTTAATTTGTTTTGTACATTAGAGATTGACTATCTAACTTTGTCTTTTAGTTAAAGTTTTTATTTTTCTACAGAGATTATTTTACTTCTTTTATGACATTTTTGACATCAATAACATTATTATAATTAGTGAA
This sequence comes from Cricetomys ansorgei, assembly GCA_026225945.1. Lineage (NCBI taxonomy): Eukaryota > Metazoa > Chordata > Mammalia > Rodentia > Nesomyidae > Cricetomys > Cricetomys ansorgei. The sequence continues at coordinate 2,541,473 of JAMJFZ010000597.1, read as the reverse complement.
GCCATTTGGTATGGTGTGTGTGTGGGCTGTACATGTGCACGTAGAGGCCACAGGTCAACACTGGGTGCTTTCTCCATGGTTCCCTACCTTATTCTTTTTCTTCTTTGAGACAGGGCCTCACTATGTAGCCTTGATTTGCCCAGACCTCACTATGTAGGCTAGGCTGGCCTGGAACTCACAGAGACCCACCAGCCTCTGCTTCCTGAGTGCTGGGATTAAAGGCATACACCACCAGGTCACGATATCTACCTTATTTATTTATTTTTTTAAGATGGAATCTCATAGAACCTTAAGCTTGCCATTCAGCTATACTGACTGAGCAGTGAACCCAGGGATCTGCCCATCTCCCCACTGCACCGGTGCTAGATGTGTGCCACTACATAGACTTAGCTATTTCGAGTGTTTGCTGGGGTCCCAACTCAGGTCTTCATGTTTGAACAGCAAGCAAGTTATCCATTGAGCCATCTCCCTACCCTCAGGTACTTGGTTTTAGTATATCACCATGGTCATACTTAGTAAACCAGCCAGCTTTTACTCTCTGTTAATGTTAACTCTCTGTTAACTCCCTATGATCTGAACTCAAGCTATCATGTGCCTTCAATTTGGCTGTGCATTTCTATCCTCTGCTTTCCCATGTAATGTTCCATTCTATAATTCTGTTGTTTTTTCCTAAAGGCTTATATAAAGGCCAGAGTCCTCTGTTCTCATTCTCAGGTGTCACAGTGTGGCAGGCCTTCCTCACCATACCTTCTCTCTTCACTCAACGGCCCTTCCACCCCTCAATCCTGTGATGATGCAATGATGGTTGATCACCCTCATGCCCGTGTGGAAGGAGCATTCCCCTCATGTACATTTCCAAATGTTATTGCTACTCCAGTTTCTTTATATGCCTTCCAGATAAATGAACATTTTATTCTGTGAATCAGGGGAGGCCTGAAGGTTTTGGGAGAAAGCATGAAGTTGCTTTGATGGAGTTATGAAATATAGATGGGAGAAGAAGGTGTAAGACATAGGAAGTCATCAGGGTTCCATATACTCACAAGAAGGAACAGAGGAACTTGAATGGAGGCAGGGATCTGGGACGTGTTTGTGGGTTTTTGATTCTAAAGATGTGTGAGTACTGACTGTGAGGAGAAAGTTGGGAACAGGGAGAGTCAGTGTGGGTAGTGCAGGAAGAGTGGAGGAGTTTTGTCCAGAGAGGAGCTCTGAAGGGGAACTGGACAAGTAGGAAAAGAGTTAGCTGTATGTAAGACTGGCCAACCACAGAGAACCAGGAATTTCATCCCTGATCAGTGCCTACCTACTGTTATCCCACCCGCTACAGTCCAGCCTTCATCTGACTGGAATGGGGGCCTGTAGCCTGCAGTTTTCTATTGATAGATCAGATGCCCAAGTCAGAGCCAGGGGTGTCCAGGGGCATTTCTTGACCATACAGACAGGATCCTTATGCGGGGAGGAGCATGGACTCAAGCTGGTTTGTGGCAGACTCAGGACCGATTCCTAAACCAGTGGTACTCACAGCCCACGTCAGCCTCAAGTGTCTACAAAAGTCAGACACTAAATGCAGCTTTTCTTTATTTTCTTGTTTTTGATTACTTTCCCTTTTGACACAGTCACGATTGAGGGTAGAGTCTGGGTTTTCTTAATTTAAATATTTATTCATCCATCGGATTTATTAAATATCAATTCAGCTGCTTTTATCTATTCTGTAGGTGGTTACCTGTTTTCAGTTTTGAGAACAATATGAAGTCTAGAAAAAAACCTTTGCCATCCTGCCATTTATATTCTAGAGGGGGGAGAATTAGGCATTAAGCACAAAAACCCAAATAGATGTGGATTATTTCCATCGGTGGTGAGTGCTCTGGCAAAATGATAAGCCATGTGATGGGAGTGGGAGAAACGCATGGTGGGAACGCACAGTGTGGCTGGGGATGTCCTCTGTACGGGGTGTATGGCACAGGTTATCTGAAAGAGTGCAGACATTTCTCTGAGGTGGGAGATCAGCCAGTTAGTGGATGACACAAACTTCACAATGTAGCTGTATTTTCTTTTGAAGGGAGGTAGGGAGTCAGAGAATCAGGATGACCCTCCCTACATAATATTTTCTGTAGCTCTAAAAGTCACATTCTGATTACAAGAATCAGTGGTAGAAAATTGGTTTCTAAGATTTCTCATTGGGGAAAATTTCAATATATTAGGCTTATCTATTCCAGAAAGGAACCCGAAATTCTGGAAGCCATTTAACTTATGTTCATCTGAGGTCAATTTATCTATAGATCAATTTTTTGGAATATGCTATATTTGTTCAAGCATATATGGTTTAATTTTTATGTTTATCAAAGTAATGTATTTTGTACTTTGGTATTTATAATAAATATTTATCAGTGTATTTACATTTCAAATTAACATAGTTGTGAGTTGTCTGTATTTTTTTACTATTTGTCTAATTTGAAACTCTTTATTTAAAATTCACAAACAAGTATACAATCAAAAACATCACAGAGATGCATGCATCAGGTTAATGCGTAGTGGATTTTAAATAACACAATGCTTGTGCGTGTTCTAAGAATGGGTTTGGTTAATTTGTTGCTACATAATAAAAGTGTTGCCAAAGACTACTAGTCTCTTATTTCAAGGACGACTAATCTCTTATTTCATTTTTAGCTTTAAAATTATTATTATTATTCTCTCTCTCTCTTTCTCTCTCTCTCTCTCTCTCTCTCTCTCTCTCTCTCTCTGTGCATGCACATATACCATGAAGAGTTTGCAGAGGTCAGGGGACTTTTAGGAATGGGTTTCCTCTTTTTACCATATGAAGGTGTGATTGTTCCTGTTGCTCTGCATGCTCCAGGTCAGCTGGCTCACAAGCTTATGGTATTTCACTTGGCTTTGCCTCCTGTCTCGTCATGGGAATTCTGGGATCAGAGATGTGTATTACTATATCAAACACTTTTTGAAAGAGGTTGTTACCATGGATGGAACTGAAGTTGGGCTGTGTGACAAGTGCTTTTACCAGTGGAGTTATTTTGCCAGTCCGATTTTATATTTGTTAAAAGATTTCTGAGCTAAAGTTTTTTTAACTTGTTCATTTGTGTTTTAAAGATTCATTGTTACAACTTATTGGCCATTCTTCAAAACTGTCGGTCTGAACCTCTGTCAAAATGAGCAGGTCTTTACAACTTCTGCCAATAAGTCCAAATTTGAACTCAGCTCCTGCACTGTGACTTCATTCTTTCTGTGCTAGGTTGCTAAGACCAACACAGGGTTCTGCTACTGTAATGAGGAGGCAAAATCACACCTCTGCAGGTGAATTTATCCTCTTGGGATTCTCTAACTATCCTGAACTCCAAGCACAGATGTTCGGGGCTTTCTTGGTTATTTATCTGGTGACTCTGACTGGAAATGCCCTCATTATTACCATCATCTTCCTGGACCAGAGCCTGCACATCCCCATGTACCTGTTTCTGCAGAACTTGTCTTTAGTGGACCTATGCTTTAGCACAGTCATCACACCTGAAATGCTCGTGGTCCTGACTAGTGGGAAAGAGACCATTTCCTTTGGGGGCTGTTTTGCACAGATGTATTTCATTCTTCTCTTTGGTGGGACTGAGTGTTTCCTCCTTGGGGCAATGGCTTATGACCGATTTGCTGCAATCTGCCATCCTCTGTCCTACCCGGTGATTATGAACAGAAGAGTCTTCATGAAACTAGTGGTGTTCTCCTGGGTCTCAGGTACCATGATGACTACTCTACAGACCACATGGGTGTTTAGCTTCCCCTATTGTGGCCACAAGGAAATTAACCATCTCTTCTGTGAGACTCCTCCAGTGCTGGAGCTTGCCTGTGCAGACACGTTCCTGTTTGAAGTCTATGCCTTCACAGGCACCATTTTGATTGTCATGGCTCCCTTCCTGCTGATACTCTTGTCTTACATTCGAATTCTCTTTGCCATCCTGAAGATGCCGGCCACTACAGGGAGGCAGAAGGCCTTTTCCACATGTGCCTCCCACCTCACGTCAGTCACCCTCTTCTACGGCACGGCCAGTATAACTTATCTGCAGCCCAAGTCCAGGTACTCACCGGACACCAAGAAACTGATGTCATTGGCTTACACACTGCTTACCCCTCTGCTGAACCCACTCATCTACAGCCTGAGAAACAAGGAGATGAAAAGGGCTGTGGTGAAATTATGGCAAAGAAAAGTGGTTTTACACACAGCTTGATTTATTGAAGAACCTGCATTTTCCTATTGTCTATTGAACTCAATATGAATCTAGAAGGTGATGAAAGCAGAGTACGTTTTTTGGTTAATGCATATTTTATTTCTTGATATTTCCATGTTTGAAAACGTATCACATTAACCTTTTCTTTTAATACTGTAGCTAATTGTTTTTAAGAGGTATATGATGCTGTGACATACGATATATATTAAAGGATCCACTTTCTGGTATTGACACTCAGGTCATTAACAGAGTGTTGCTATTAAGACGACGCTTCAATAAACATCTAGTTCCTTATGTTCACAGGCTTGGTGATTTTATTTTTATGCGATAGATTCCTCAAGGATGACTATGACTGAGGAGATGAATTATTCTGTATTTATAATAACACTTTAATAGGTGTTATAGGTGTTATAGATGCTGACTGAAGTGGTGCATGCTTTTAATGGAAGGACAACCCAGAATTCAAGATCAGCTTGTATTCTAGGATATTGCAATATATATATATATTATATATATATTATATATATTATATATAATACATATATATACACACACACACACACACACTCAACCTGAGAATACAAAGGCTGAGGTTGTCCCTCAATTATAGAAAGATTTCCACACCAGCACTAGTGAGTTTATTCCGCGGTACCACAAACCAAGCAAAAGGCATTCTAGCAGAATTGCTCTTCACATGGCTCTGCTCACTTCAGGGTGATGCGGAGCCCCACTGAGCATCACTCCTGTCTAGTGCATCAGTAGATCAACAATATTGTGTGATTTTTCTAGAGAGAAAATCCATCCCAAGGAAGAGCAAATGCTGCATTTATTTTGAGGGTACTCTAACTCATTTGAATTCATAGAATATATATATATATATTATATATATAATATATAATATATATATATACACACATACATACACACACACATATATAATATATGTACATATACATACATAAATATACACATACATATATATATATATATATTCTTAAATTTGTTCTTTGAGAATTTAATACACATATGGAATGTATTTCGATTGTATTTAACCCCTAATCTGTCTTCAAAGTTATCCCCTTTTCTCCCCACTCTGTCCTCTTTCCAAGTTCATGGCCTTTTATTTATTTTTTGAAAGTATTTGTGGAGTCTACTTAGTGCTGCACACATGAACGTGGGCATAGGCCATCCTGTGGAGCATGGCCACACCTCTAAAGAAAGCGACTCTCTCTTCCCCAGCATCCATCATCCACCAATAACTCCTCAGCTAAGGCATGAGTGGAGGCCTCTTGTGCCCCTCCCTCCTCCATGCTGGCATACTGCCTGGCTTGATTTTGTACAGGTCTTGTACAGACAGTCACAGCTGCTGTGAGTTCTTGAGTGTAGCAGTTCTGTTACATCCAGGAGATCCTGTTCCTTCCTAACCCTCCTGACTTCTGTCCCTTACAATCTTTTTGCTTCCTCTTCTGTGCTACCCCCTAAGCCTTAAGGGGAAGGTATGTTGCATAAATATCCCGTTTATGAGTGAGCACTCCACAGACATTTATGTTCTGCACTTTGACCAATTGTGAGTCTCTGTATTGACCACTGTTCACTGAAAAATCGACTTCTCTGATGAAGAGTAAGAGTTGAAGTTGCTGTTGCTGAAGACATCACATACTTTGGTCACCAGACATGGGGAGAATCAAGCTGTGTTATTTATGTACAGTGTTTGGAGAGGAGCCCTGTATGTTCCCTGTGATCATAAAGGAGTCAGGGTGTGCAGACAGTTTCTCCACAATCCCACCACTCAGTGTCAAGCCAGACAGATTTCATGATTCCAATCTGAATTTCATTAAGAGCTCAGGTGATGTGCACAGACATTGAAGACTGAATCTTTCTGCTTTGTGACACAGATGAAATCTTGAAACTGAAGATGAATTTTCTTTTCCTCCTCTGCTCTCCTGCTGTCAGAACAGTGGATCTCACAGAACACAAGGCCTCCCTTAGGCTTTCCTGAAATGACAGCAGAGTTGCGTGACCTGAGGTCATCCGCATCTACTTTCTTTCTTCTGTTCGAACAGGTCCAGGGAAACCTTATTATTATCTTCCCAGGCAGTTCTCCTTGCTGGAACAAGAGGATTGTGGCTTTGGTCCTTTGATGCATGGCGTTGCAATGGTTAATGTGCATGAGATGTTGGAGTAGAAGCCTCTGCTGGCAGACTCACAGGAACCTTCCAGACTCAAGAGTCACACTGACACTTGATGGATTTTCCGGGTGAGAAAAGAAGATAAGAAGCACAGCTGGTCACTCACATGCTGGATGGACCTGCAGCGGTGAACGGTGAAGAAACAGAATGGCTGTGTGGGAAGCTTACAGCATGAGTGGTAATAGAGGATCTGTGTGGACTCCTCATAGTGCCAGTGTCTCATCTTTGGGAACAAGGATGCTGCATCTTTCTCATGAGGACTCTACCTCCTGCTTTGAGGGTCAATGAAAAGGTCACAGAGATCTTGTACTTCTGCCTTTCAAGTGCCTCCAATTTCAATGGTCAGCACATGTACAGCTTTCTCCTTAATCCCTTTGCAGATTGCCTGGACTGAACCTAGGACATCTGTATTCCTGTCCCACCCTGGAGGTGTAGGTGCAGTAGATCTGTGACGGGGTTTGGTGATTTGCATCTCTACATGCCTTCTGGTATTCTGGTGATGATCTCAGAGGAATAAGAGATTGGAGACCAATGCTTTTTCTTGTCTTTGTTTCAGTTGACCATGATGCATCTCTTCAGACCTCCCTCCCTCCACTCTGATCTCAAAGATTCTTGCTTATATTTAAGTCATTTACTGGATTTTAAAGTGTGAAGTTTAGATATTAGTTTCTCATTCACTTGTTTTTGTGCAGTTTCCATGGTGACAGCTCTCTTTCTCTCTCTCACCTTTTGTGTCTTTTCATGAATGATGACGGTGGGTCCCAGGCTGTGCTCACCTTGTTCCTTTGCTCCTCAGTTTTGGCTTTTCCTCTTTGATTTTTGACTTTGTGCAGCTTTCATGAAATATCATTTCTTGCCTAATTTTTGTGATTTTGGAACTTATTGGGATATCCTTTCTGAAAGAGGAATCCGTTTTTAGAAATATTGTAGGAATATTTTTGACAGAAAATACATAGTTAGAGGTCTACAGTGTGTTTGTTCCATTTCCTGTTTACTTTCATTTCTGTATATTAATTTAAATATCTTCATTTAAATCTCTCTGCATGTATTCTGTGATATTTATTTCACTCATTTAGGAAGATGTGTGAATTTCTCGACAATTTGACTGCTGTCATATCAACCATATTTCTGTTCGATTAACAATTGTTCTTACTACCCACTCTATGGGGTTTTACATGTGCCTAGTATTAGCTTCTCCTTTTGAATGAGGTATAACACACTTGTGGAAAGGGTAACACCATAATTCTACAGGTCCATGACCTCCAAACATGGAGTACGCTGGGGAAGAGGAGTTCCCATGGAGAGATATGGAGTAGGAATAATGAAGGCCTTAAAGCCATGAAGGCATGCCACTCGCCTGGGCATGCTGTCCTACCTTAGGGCTCTGGCTTGGACTCTGAGAATGAAAACCTCTTCCCTCAGGACATGAGGTCCACTTCACACTGGACATAGATCCGGGAGAACACATCTGTAGGTGTCACCTCCATCCCATGGCTGCAGGAAAAAAGAGCTTTCTAGAGGAGAAACTCTGGTAGAATTCTGTAGAAAAGGTTGGCCCTGGTGAGGACATCACTGGCGTTCTGTAAAGACTGAACCAGCAGGTCCATGGGACCTGAGTTCTGCTGGGCAGAGTGACTGATCTCCCTGTTCTAGGCACTGTAGGTGTAATCTCAAGTCCTGATTCACATGTATGGTCTATGAGGTTAATGACAGTGTTTTCTTTTTACAGAGAATGTTTGTGAAGCAGAGAAGTTCAGCTCAAAGTTAAGCAAACCCTTCAGACCTTTGGTCTCTCATGATAAGAATTTCTATGACTAAGATTAATTGCAATGATGTTCTTTTTAAATTTCAACATTGTATTTTTCTTCTAGAAAGAGGAAAAGTTATGGACACAGGGGCCTGAAACCTTTCTACTCAATAGTCTTGAATGTTCCTGCCTTGTTCCTGACCATTGCACAGAGTGTTCTGTCTGCCTGTATCTTCTCACTCTGGGTCACACTCTAATTCCCACTTCCATCTTTCCTATTTACAATATTCACTTAGCCTTTGTTTTCTTCTCTTTCTGAGATTGCTACTATGACGTCAAATCTCTCATGTAAGGGGAAATCATTCCTCATGGACATCCACAGGGGAGATGCTCTAAGCTTTCTCTCTTGAGTGCTCTCCTCTGAGGGGCCAAGTTCGAGCCCCCTGAGTCATTATACCAAAAACGAGGTTGATTCCAAGTTCTTCAGGGAGCAAATCTGTAGGGCACGTGACTGGTGCCATCTAAGGTTATAAAGTCAGCACTGAATCACTAAATCATATTGTGAGTAAGTGGGTTTTCATCCGTGTTAAAACTGCTCATAATACAACATGAAAACCCTAGAGACAGTTGTGAGGTGGGCACAGCCTCTGCTTGTGTTGTGTGCCGATTAGAGGATCTCCTTAAGTTTTTATCACTGACGGCTGGAGATGGTGTGGAAGAGACACCCCCAGTGCTCAGGGGTCACAAAGTAGACCTCAGTTATATAAGCAGCAGTATTTTGGTTTCATGTCTGTTCATGTCTTCGTGTATGTTTTTTGAGAGGAGAGAAGACAATGATTTCAGGAATAAGTACTTTGCATGCAGTAACCACCAAATCCTAGAAGTTTCTGACTGAGTCACTTGGTCAGTAATCCAACACTTAACTCTTCTCAATGGGCCGGTTTAGGGAAAAGACAGCCTGCCTTATGCTACCTGTTGACGCGTTTCTTAACAACACTGAGGTCTATCAGCAATTGGGTGAGCATTCATAGTTATTTTCTGACAATCCTGATAGTACCCCCACCTGTGAAATGTGGCTCTTTAGTCTGTATGTTTTTCATTTGTCATAGTCATTTCACGTTGATGAGGTACAGAGTCCCATTTCCGTAGTTGTGTACAATGTGTAACAACCAAGTTAGCAAAGTTGACTTTATACTGGCTCAGATATCTATCTTTTTTGAGAAAAATTTTTGTATTAGTTATATATACAAACGCGTGTGTGTGTGTGTGTGTGTGTGTTTGTGTGTGTGTGTGTGTGTGTGTGCGCGTGTGTGTGTATGTGTGTGTGTGTGTGTGCGTGTGTGTGTGTGCATGTGTGTGTATGTGTGTGTGTGTGCATGTGTGTGTGTGTGTGTGTGTGTGTGTGTGTCTTTATGTGAGTATCTACACATGAGTTCAGGAGCCCATGGAGGACAGAAGGTATTTGATTCCGTGGAACTGGAGTTGTGGGTGTCTGTGAGCCTCTTGATGAAGATGCTTAGAACCAAACCCTGGTCCTCCTCTGAAGAGCGGCAAGTACTCTTGATCACTGAGCCATCTCTCCAGTCCCCAGACACTTATGTTTGATTTGTTCTGGGAAGATTTCCAATGTTTGCTAGTTGTTTTGAAATTTACAGTGAGTTGATGTCAGTTATAGGCTCACTAGTGTTATTAAAACTGATTTTATTCCATATGTGTTTTTATTGAGTCTCATAAAGCTTTCCTATTTTCATTGTCTACTTTTTGAGATATAATATAATCATATCATTTCTGTCTTCCCTTTTCCCCATCACCTCCTTGTTGTCTTTATAATCCATGACCCCCCTTTCTCTTTAACAACTGTTACACACATCCTCACATGTGTGGATATCTAAATACATTTAATAAAAGCTCCTGAGTCTGTATAATGATGTACCCTAGTCAGTTTCATACACCTAGCGCAGAGTATACACTGTTATATTGGAAAGGAATCTGAGTCTTGGTCCGCAGAGTATTTTCCCATATGGGGAGACTTTTTTTCAAAGCCATGTGTCTGTGAACACTGGGTTTGCTTCAGGCATTTTGCTTGGATATATAAATGTGGTCCAGAATGTGCTCTCCATTGCTTGCTAATGCTTTCCAGGTCTGCACTGAAGAAACTAACATTGTATGTCTTCTGTTGGCTCTGTCTGTGCTCCTGGCTTTCTTATCTCTCCTGGTGAATTTGCTCTGGATTTCAGAACCTTTCACTTAGGCCAGTAGGTTCCATTCTAGTCCCATGGTATGATCCAGGACCTTTTGGATTGGGAAAGTCAGTCTCCTTGCATTTTCTCTTCCCAAAGTAAGGGTCCTTCCAGCACAGCATCCTGAGGTTGGTGTTGTTACTCTTCCCCCTACCGCTGTTCCAGACCCTAAAACTTCCCACTTGCTTTCCCTTTGCATTATGTTTCGGTTTCACTTCTGTACATCTCATTGATTAAGGATAAAGACTAGATGTTTCTAAGTTCTCTAATTCTCACAATATTGTATTAATGTCTTTTACGAATCAGGAACTCTCTTGTAGGCATTGTGCACACAGTAAGCAAAATAGTTGTTCTCTCTGTTCTGCTCTGGAGGGGCTTAAGTTTTTGTGTATGAAAACACATTTCAGTTGGTAGTCCGAATGTTAAAATAGTAGTAGAAATATAAGGTAGTTTCATGTGCTGGTGGAGGTACCATTTGGGCCAATGCCATGTGAATTTCATGTAGTGTGGTTAGTTTCTGTTGATTTTTGGATTCTAATGTGTTTGTGACCATACAGAGCCCCGGAGATTGTAGTTAAGCAGAACTTGTAGCACACTTAATAGTATTATGGACTTCTGCATGAGTAGGAAAGTGGAGAGAGGAAAGAACATGACAGAGAGAGTTGAATAGAAACTTTCAAATCACAAGTCCACAGTGACCCTCAAAATGGCCTTAGAAAAAATCCCAGGAGTCACAAGGAAGAACCTTGGATATCCCTAACATTGCCACATCTGGGTTCATTCTAATAGAAGAAATGGCAGCTCCCATTCTGGGCAGAGATAAGAAACCAAATCAAATATTATGTTAGGGTCACTTAATAAGTATCCATTTGGACACATCCCATTTGTGTATTCCTATAAAATGTTGATGAGCTTTTAACTGCCCAAACTACCTCAGCTTCATTTTGAATGATATATATATACATATAATTTGTTATCAGTTATAAACATTTTGTAGCTAGCTTTGAAAATCTATATGCTTTTTTACATTTCAGGTTTGGGCGTTTTAAATTTTATAATACATATTATGAGAACAACCAGGATCATGTCGTTTATGTTTTCTTTAAAATTATGTTTAGTTTTTATACTATTGTATAACTTGCAACTGTCAGAAAACCGATAATATTTTATATATTTCAGAATGCATTTTAACCCAGAATTCTTTATTTCTCATTTTATATTTGAAAGATTGATTGTGGCAAGTGTGTAGCTCTTCTCCAAATAGACAATGGGCGTGCTTGTGGGCACAGTCTCTTTTTATCATACTCTGCCATAGTTCTGGTGTGAAGGCAGGCTGGGGCTGAGATCATGACTCCTTTTCTTACATTTTATGCCCACAAGGACAACACAGAGGGGCAGTACTGCAATGAGGGGACGGAATGAGAGCTCTGTGGCCGAGTTTATCCTCTTGGGATTCTCTAACTATCCTGAACTCCAAGGGCAGATGTTTGGGGCTTTCGTGGTTATTTATCTGGTGACTGTGATGGGAAATGCCACCATTATTGCTGTCATCTTCCTGGACCAGAGCCTGCACACCCCCATGTACCTGTTCCTGCAGAACTTGTCTGTGGTAGAAATGAGTTTCAGCACAGCCATCACACCTGAAATGCTGGTGGTCCTGGCCACTGAGAAAGCAACCATTTCCTTTGGGGGCTGTTTTGCACAGATGTATTTCATTCTTCTCTTTGGTGGGACTGAGTGCTTTCTCCTGGGGGCGATGGCTTATGACCGATTTGCTGCAATCTGCCATCCTCTGTCCTACCCCGTGATTATGAACAAAAGAGTCTTTGTGAAACTAGTGGTGTTCTCGTGGATATCAGGGATCATGGTGGCTACTGTGCAGACCACATGGGTATTTAGCTTCCCCTATTGTGGCCACAAGGAAATTAACCATCTCTTCTGTGAGACTCCTCCAGTGCTGGAGCTTGCCTGTGCAGACACGTTCCTGTTTGAAGTCTATGCCTGTACAGGCACCATTTTGATTGTCATGGTTCCCTTCCTGCTGATACTCTTGTCTTACATTCGAATTCTCTTTGCCATCCTGAAGATGCCGGCCACTACAGGGAGGCAGAAGGCCTTTTCCACGTGTGCCTCCCACCTCACATCAGTTACCCTCTTCTATGGCACGGGTAGTATAACTTATCTACAGCCCAAATCCAAGTACACACCGGACACCAAGAAACTGATGTCCTTGGCGTATTCTCTGCTTACTCCTCTGCTGAACCCACTCATCTACAGCCTGAGAAACAAGGAGATGAAAAGGGCCATGGTGAAATTATGGCAAAGAAAAGTGGTTTTACACACAGCTTGATTAATTGAAGAACCTGCATTTTTCTATCATGCTATTGAATTCAATATGGATTTAGAAGGTGATGAAAGCAGAATTCTTGATCATAATATATTTCATTTCTTGATATCTCCATGTTTTAAAACATAACAAAATTACCTACTTTTTAATACTGTAGTCAAATGTTTTTAAGAGATATATGTTTCTGTAACACATGATACATGTTTATTGATCCACTTTTTGCTATTGATATACATGTCATTGTTTGTGTTACCTTAAAGTGATTCTCCAATAAACATATAATTTTTTTATGTTCATAGGCTTTATGATTTAACTTTTGTATGGTGGATTCCTCAATACGTTGCTGATGGACTGAATCATATTGCTCTTATATATTTTTAAATATTGAAAGTTGCGTTTATCTATTATTTATATGCATATAGGCTTGTGAGCATGTCATGGTACATGTGAAAGCCACAAGCCATTGGCTATGAAGTAAGTTTTACTTATGATCATTAGTGGAACATATTGGGAGGTGTTTCTTGTCTTGAAATAGTTCTATTTGGTTGTACTAGCTGTTTTAAAGCAAATGGTGTTGGTGTTGGTTTTGTGTGGCCCATGCTCCATGGCATCCTGTCTGGTTTCCCACAGTCTGATGAGATTCCTGCACACCACCAATATGAACGTCTGCCGTGCTCAGCCAGATGACCTGATGATCACACAAGGCTGCAACCTCCTCTGCATTCCAGAGAATTACCAGATTAAAATACTACTTCTATCAGAGCCTTTCCTGGTTCCAGTTCTCTTGTACCTCTGATGGGGAGGAAGGGGAGGTTGTGGGTCATGTCCTTGCTGAAATGGAGGAGGACCCTGATTATATCCCCATGGGCAGCCTGGGTGTGAAATGCTCACACCAGAGCCTCAGCTTGACCCAGAAGGCGATGGTCGGGGCCTAATGGGTCATGATTAAGAACTTTAGCACCAAGTTTATGTCCCTGAATGTCAGAAATATCAACCAGGCAGCCTTGTACTGTTATTCTGACAACCTCAACTTCCAGGTTGGTGAGGTAGAACCCAATTAACTATGCAGTCGGGAAAATGGGTATGCTCTCAAGTGGCATGTCTCTTCAAAGGTAAATGAGCTCAGGTGGCAGCTAATGCTGAGGAAGAGTAGATACATGGTTCTGGCCTTCAAGGAGAACCAGGAGACTCCAGGTAGCACATTTCTTGGTTCTGAGGAGGCCTGTCTGCAGGAGAATCTGGCTGGAGAGGACAGTGGTGGCAGCAAGGACGGCACTGATGTCCAGGACTGTTCTCAGGATCTGGATTCCACTTTCTAGAGCCTTTTTGAGCATCAGAGGTTTCAGTCACATTTACTTTCACTCTTGCCTTCTGCTCTGCAGTAGACAAGAGGTCTGAGGTTTTCTCCTTATGACTTGAATGGTTTCAACTCTAAATACCACCTTTCCTATGACCTGTTATGACCACAAAAGTTCATTCAGACACAGAGCCTGTTGTGAAGGAGTCAAGTAAGCTGGAGGACTGCCATGATTAACCTTCCTTGGCTGACTTACGCCATGACAATATCTAAAGACCAAACAGAAGAATATATAAACTCTAATTTCAAAGCTTCTTCTGATGTCTTTTGTTCTTAGAAATTTACTTGTCCGTAGTGAGAATGAGATTTTTCTATATAAAGGCAGAGTTTGGTGGTGGTGATGTTGCTTCCTTTAGAGACACTGTGAGGATCAGGTATAGACAATCTCAGTGGGCTAGCACTGTGCTTCGCAGCTGTTGGTCTAGGCTTTATCAAAATGGGGAAGGAGGGTTCCTTAAGCTCAGGAGTTGGGGAAGGTGTAATAAGAAAAAAGGGGGATACTGCTCTTGGGAAAAAGTCACAGTACAGCCCTCATAGTGCACTTAATGAAAAGATGCATAACTGTTAGGAACTCTTCTGTGTAGGTTTAACCTTGCTACCCTTCTCTCTCATCCATATTCCATTATGAGTCAATTCTTTGATATTTTCCCCTTTGTTAGGTATGTACTGGATCCTTTTTCTAGTTTAGTAGTCTGTAAGTTTAGTTAAAACTTGCTTATGCAGAGTTTGCCAAAAAGAAATCTCTTGGTGAAATTCACAAAGCCCATCATCTATACAGTTTTGTGAACTTCTACAGTGTTTGGACAGCCCTTCTGAAGCAGCGGGAGGTGGACTGGACAATTTACACCCTACTATCAAAGGAAGTATGCACCACTAAAAGTGAAAAATCCACAGCTGTGTTAGAACTAGAAAAACAATAGCTTTCTTCTCTCTGAAGTCTGTGTTTTCTCTTTTCTTAAGGCATCTCCTGTAGCTCTGGCTGGACTCACGTGTGATCAAATGCGACCTGACCCTCCCTCTTCCACTGTCATCACTCCTGGCTGAGTGCATTTTCCACTTGGATTATTTTAAGTTCTTTTGATTCACATTTCACTGTGCCTGACTGTTCTATTTTCTTTCTAGGGCCATCTTCCTGTATCTCTTCTCCTAATCTGTCCTCTGGATGCTGTATTTTGATTTTTAAAAATTAATCTCCTTTATACATACTTACTGTTTTACCCATTCTTGTTGTCCTCTAATATTGTCTCTGAGATTTATTTTTTCTTTGTTTTGTGGTTTTATTTCATAAAATAGATGCTCCATAGGTTTTTAGAAATCCTTAGTTCTTGGGGCAGCACGATGGCTCAATGTGTAAAAGGTACTGGCCACCAAGTCTGATAACCTGAGTTTGATCACCTGGTTCCACAGGATGGAAGGAAAAAACTTATTCTAGCAAATGTTCTCTCACCATTCACACGTGCAAAGTGGCACCATGTTCACACACACACACACACACACACACACACACGTACACTTATATGCACACGTATGCATACACACATGTACATTTATATGCATGCACACACACATTCACATTCAGCCACATGCATATGTGCATACATGCACACAGAAAGGTATTCTTAGCTCTAGTTTTTGGTGATAGCTTATATCTTCTCCTTACTGTTTTCTTGAATATTCTCTCTATACCCTTGGCTTTTTCCATTATTTTCATCATCTAGTGTTCTAATTACTGCAGTGTGCAATCTCTTTGGAACAGGTCCCATGGTAGAGAAGGGTATGTTCTCTCTTGGTCATTTATTTGTGGTGTTTGTTTGGAGAAGGGCCCTATACATTCCATGTGAACAGAAAGGATTCAGGGTGTGCAGACAGTTTCCCCACAAACTTGCCACTCAGTGTCGAGCCAGACAGATTTCATGATTCCATTCTGAATTTCATTAAGAGCTCAAGTGATGTGCACACACATTGAAGACTGAATCTTTCTGCCTTGTGACACAGATTAAATCTTGAAACTGAAGATGAATTTTCTTTTCCTCCTCTGCTCTTCTGCAGTCAGAAGAACACTGGATCTCACAGAACACAAGGCCTTACTCACGCTTTCCTGAAACAACAGCAGAGTTGAGTGATCTGTGGTTATCCACACCTCCTTTCCCTCTTCTGTTCGAACAGGTCCAGGGAAACTTTTATTGTCATCTTGTCACACAGTTCTCCTTGCTGGAACAAGAGGACTGTGGCTTTGCTCCTTTGAGGCATGATGTTGCTATGGTTAATGTGCATGAGATGTAGGAGTAGAAGCCTCTGCTGGCATACTCAGAGGGACTTCCCAGACATGAGAGTTACATTGACACTAGACAGATTTTTGGCGTGAGAAAAGAAGGAAAAAGAAGCACAGCCAGTCACTCACATGCTGGATGGACCTGCAACGGTGAGCGCTGAAGAAGCAGATGAGTTGTGTGGGTGCTTATAGCATGAGTAGTTGTAATAGGATCTGTGTGGACTCTTCATAGTACCAGTTTCTCATCCTTTTGAACAAAGATGCTACATCTTTCTCATGAGGACTCTACCTCCTGCTTTGAGGGCCAATGAAAAGGTCACAGTGACCTTGTACTTCTGCCTTTCAAGTGCCTTCAATTTCAATGGTCAGCACATGAGCACAGCTTCCTCTGTAGCCGCTTTGCGGATTGCCTAGACTGAACCTAGGACATCTGTATTCCTGTCCCACCCTGGAGGTATGGGTGCAGTAGATCTGTGACATGGTTTGGTAATTTGCATCTCTACATGCCTTCTGGGTTTCTGATGATGATCTCAGAGGAACAAGTCTTTGAGAAGCCAGTGTGGAGACACAGCTCTTTCTTGTCTTTGTGTCAGTTGACCATGATGCATGCCTTTGGACCTCCCTCCCTCCACTCTGATCTCGTGGAATCTCTCTTTTATTTTAAGTCATTTCCTGGTTTTAAAATGTGAAGTTTAGATTCCAGTTTCTCATTCCTTTGTTTTTGTGCAGTTTCCAGGAGGACAGCTCTTTTTCTTGCTGACTCACCTTTTGTCTGTTGTGTGTTTCCATGAATGATGATGGTTGGTCCCAGGCTGTGCTCACCTTGTTTCCCTTGCTCCTCAGCTTTGGCTTTTCCTCTTTATTTTTGACTTTGTGCAGGTTTCATGAGATAATGTTTCTTGCCTAATTCTTGTGATTTTGGAGCTGACTGGGATATCCTTTCTGAAAGAGGAATGCCTCTATAGAAATATTGTAGGAACATTTGGGCTGAAAATCTATAGTTTTCAGTCTACAGTGTGTTTGTTCCATTTCCTGTTTACTTTCATTTCCATATATTAATTTAAATATCTTCATTTAAATCTCTCTGCATCTATTTCATGATATTTATTTCACTCATTTAGGAAGATGTGTGAATTTCTCGACAATTTGACTGCTGTCATATCAACCATATTTCTGTTCGATTAACAATTGTTCTTACTACCCACTCTATGGGGTTTTACATGTGCCTAGAATTAGCTTCTCCTTTTCAAGGAGGTATAACACACTTGTGGAAAGGGCAACACCATCATTCTATAGGTCCATGACCCCCAGACATGGAGTACGCTGAGGAAGAGGAGTTCCCATGCAGAGATATGGAGTAGGAATAATGAAGGCCTTAAAGCCATGGAGGCATGCCACTCACCTGGGAATGCCTTCCTAACTTTGGACCCTGACTTGGACTCTGAGAATGAAAACGTCTTCTCTCAGGTCATGAGGTTCGCTTCACACTGGGCATAGATCAGGGAGAACACATCTGTAGGTGTCACCTCCATCCCATGGCTGCAGGAAAAAAGAGCTTTCTAGAGAAGAAACTCTGGTAGAATTCTGTAGAAAAGGTTGGCCCTGGTGAGGACATCACTGGCGTTCTGTAAAGACTGAACCAGCAGGTCCATGGGACCTGAGCTCTGCTGGGCAGAGTGACTGATCTCCCTGTTCTAGGCACTGTACGTGTAACCCCAAGTCCTGATTCACACGCATGCTCTATGAGATTAGTGAGAATGTTTTCTTTTATAGAGAATGTGTGAAGCAGAGCAGTTCAAGTCAAAGTCAAGCAGACCCTCGTGACCTTTGGTTACTCAGGATAACAATTTCTATGACTCAGATCAACCATGATGGTGTTCTTTTGAAATTTCAACCATTGTATTTTTCTTCTAGAGAGAGGAAAAATTCTATTCACAGGGTCCCAAAAGCTTTCTACTCAGTCTTGAATGTACTGCCTTGCTCCCCACCGTTGCACAGACTGTTCTGTTTGCTTGTCTGCTTGTATCTTCTTCCTCTGGGTCATAGTCTCATTCCTACGCCCTCTTTCCTATTTACAATATTCACTCAGCCTTTGCTTCCTTCTCTTTCTGAGATTGCTACTATGACATCACATCTCTCATGTAAGGGGAAATCATTCCTCATGGACATCCACAGGGGAGATGCTCTAAGCTTTCTCTCTTGAGTGCTCTCCTCTGAGGGGCTGAGTTAGAGCCCCCTGAGTCATTATATCAAATATGAGGTTGATTCCAAGTTCTTCAGGGAGCAAATCTGTAGGGCACATGACTGGTGCCATCTAAGGTTATAAAATCAGCACTGAATCACTAAAGCATATTGTGAGTAAGTGGGTTTTCATCCGTGTTAAAACTGCTGATAAAACAGCACAAAAACCTAAGAAAAGCGCTGAGGTACACACAGCCTCTGATTGTGTCGTGTGCCTGTTAGAGGGTCTCCTTAACTTTTTATCACTGATGGCTGGAGAAGAGAACCTCCCATGCTCAGGGGTCACAAGGTAGACCTCAGTTATATAAGCAGTATTTTGGTTTCGTGTCTGTTCATGTCTTCTTGTATGTTTTTTGAAAGGAGAGAAGACAATGATTTCAGGAATAAGTACTTTGCATGCAGTAACCACCAAATCCTAGAAGTTCCTGACTGAGTCACTTGATCAGTAATCCAACACTTAACTCTTCTCAATGGGCCGGTTTAAGGAAAAGACAGCCTGCCTTATGCTACCTGTTGGCCCGTTTCTTAAGACAACACTGAGGTCTATCAGCAATTGGGTGAGCATTCATAGTTATTTTCTGACAATCCTGATAGTACCCCCACCTGTGAAATCTGGCTTTTTAGTCTGTATGTTTTTCATTTGTCATAGTCATTTCACGTTGATGAGGTACAAAGTCCCATTTCCGTAGCTGTGTACAATGTGTAACGACCAAGTTAGCAAAGTTACCATTTATATTGCCTCAGATATTTGTCTTTCTTAAGACAAATGTTTATATTAGTTATATTTCCACGTGTGTGTGTGTGTGTGTGTGTGTGTGTGTGTGTGTCTTTATGTGAGTATGTACTCATGAGTTCAGGAGTCCATGGAGGACTGAAGGTGTTTGATTCCCTTTAACTGGAGTTATGGGTGTCTGTGAGCCTCTTGATGAAGATGCTTAGAACCAAACCCTGGTCCTCCTCTGAAGGGTGGCAAGTATTCTTGACCACTGAGCCATCTCTCCCATCCCCAGACACTTATGTTTGATTTGTTCTGGGAAGATTTCCAATGTTTGCTAGTTGTTTTGAAATTTACAGTGAGTTGATGTCAGTTATAGGCTCACTAGTGTTATTAAAACTGATTTTATTCCATAAAGTGTTTTTATTGAGTCTCATAAAGCTTTCCTATTTTCATTGTTTACTTTTTGAGATATAATATAATCATATCATTTCTGTCTTCCCTTTTTCCCATCACCTCCTTGTTGTCTTTATAATCCATGACCCCCCTTTCTCTTTAACAACTGTTACACACATCCTCACATGTGTGGATATCTAAATACATTTAATAAAAGCTCCTGAGTCTGTATAATGATGTACCCTAGTCAGTTTCATACACCTAGCACAGAGTATACACTGTTATATTGGAAAGGAATCTGAGTCTTGGTCAGCAGAGCGTTTTCCCATATGGGGAGACTTCTTTTCAAAGCCATGTGTCTGTGAACACTGGGTTTGCTTTAGGCATTTTGCTTGGATATATAAATGTGGTCCAGAATGTGCTCTCCATTGCTTGCTAATGCTCTCCAGGTCTGCACTGAAGAAACTAACATTGTATGTCTTCTGCTGGCTCTGTCTGTCTGTGCTCCTGGCTTTCTTATCTCTCCGGTGAATTTGCTCTGGATTTCAGAACATGTCACTCAGGCCAGTAGGCTCCATTCTAGTCCCATAATATGATCCAGGACATTCTAAATTGGGAAAGTCAATCTTCTTGTATTTCCTCTTCCCAAAGTAAGGGTCCTTCTACCGCAATATCCCGAGGTTGGTCTTGTTACCCTTCCCCAACCCCTGTTCCAGACATTAAATCTTCTCACTTGTTGTCTCATTGCACTATATTCTGGTTTCACTTTTATACACCTCACTGATTAAAGACAAAGTCTAGATGTTTCTAAGTTCTTTAATTCTCAAAATATTGCATTCATGTCTTTTATGAGTCACAAACTGTTGTAGGCATTGTGTACGAAGTAAGCAAAATACTTCTCTGTGTTCTGCTCTGGAGGGGGTGAAGTTTTTATGTACGGACAAAGAATTTGGTTGGTAATCTCAAGGTTCAAATGGTGGTAGAAATGCATGGGAGAGTTATGGGCTGTGGAGGGTACTGTTTGGGTCAAGGATCATGCAAATTTCATGTCATGTGCTTCGTTTCTGTTGATTTCTGTTTTCTAATGTGTTTGTGACCATATAGAGCCAAGAAGAGTGTATGTAAGCAGAACTTGTAGAGAAATTAATATTATTTTGGACTTCTGCATGATTAGGAGACTAGAGAGAGGAAAGAACATGACAGAGAGTGTTGAGTAGAAACTCTCAAATCACAAGTCTACAGTGACACTCTAAATGGTCTTAGGAAAAAAACCCCTAGAGTCACAAGGAAGAGCCTGGGACATCCCTAACCATGCCACATCTGGGTTCATTCCTATAGAATGAATGGTAGCTCCCAATATGGACATAGATATGAAACAAAATCAAATATTTTGTGAGGGTCTCTTAACAAGTGTACATTTGGACACATCCCCTTTGTGTATTCCTATAAAGTGCTGAAGAGTTTTTAACCCTCAAACTACTTCATTTTTATTTTGAAAGTAATGAATATTTTCAATAAATATTTATAATTTTAAAATATGTATATCAGGTTATAAACATTTTGTGTCTATCTTTTAAAATCCATTTGCTTTTTTATATTCTTGTTTTGGTCATCTTAACTTTTATGTTTATCTATATTTAAGTAACATAAATGAAACCTATTGTGTGAACAACTAGAATCATGTAATTTATGTTTACTTTAAAATTATATTAAGTATTCACACTACTGTATAAATTGCAACTGTCAGAAAAATGATAGTGTTTTATGTATTTTAGAATATATTTTTAATCCAGAATTCTTTATTTCTTCTTTTATATTTGAAAGATTGATTGTGGCAAGTGTGTAGCTCTTCTTGAAATTGACGACAGGTGTTTTTGTGGGGACAGTTTCTTTTTATCATACTCTGCCATAATTCCGGTGTGAACGCAGGCTGCAGCTGAGATTATGACTTTTTTCATATTTTATGCCCGCAAGGACAACACAGAGGGGCAGTACTGCAATGAGGGGACGGAATGAGAGCTCTGTGGCCGAGTTCATCCTCTTGGGATTCTCTAACTATCCTGAACTCCAAGGGCAGATGTTTGGGGCTTTCTTGGTTATTTATCTGGTGACTGTGATGGGAAATGCCACCATTATTGCTGTCATCTTCCTGGACCAGAGCCTGCACACCCCATGTACCTGTTCCTGCAGAACTTGTCTGTGGTAGAAATGAGTTTCAGCACAGCCATCACACCTGAAATGCTGGTGGTCCTGATCACTGAGAAAGCAACCATTTCCTTTGGGGGCTGTTTTGCACAGATGTATTTCATTCTTCTCTTTGGTGGGACTGAGTGCTTTCTCCTGGGGGCAATGGCTTATGACCGATTTGCTGCAATCTGCCATCCTCTGTCCTACCCCGTGATTATGAACAAAAGAGTCTTCGTGAAACTAGTGGTGTTCTCGTGGATATCAGGGATCATGGTGGCTACTGTGCAGACCACATGGGTGTTTAGCTTCCCCTATTGTGGCCACAAGGAAATTAACCATCTCTTCTGTGAGACTCCTCCAGTGCTGGAGCTTGCCTGTGCAGACACGTTCCTGTTTGAAGTCTATGCCTTCACAGGCACCATTTTGATTGTTATGCTTCCCTTCCTGCTGATACTCTTGTCTTACATTCGAATTCTCTTTGCCATCCTGAAGATGCCGGCCACTACAGGGAGGCAGAAGGCCTTTTCCACATGTGCCTCCCACCTCACGTCAGTCACCCTCTTCTACGGCACGGCCAGTATAACTTATCTGCAGCCCAAGTCCAGGTACTCACCGGACACCAAGAAACTGATGTCATTGGCTTACACACTGCTTACCCCTCTGCTGAACCCACTCATCTACAGCCTGAGAAACAAGGAGATGAAAAGGGCTGTGGTGAAATTATGGCAAAGAAAAGTGGTTTTACACACAGCTTGATTAATTGAAGATCTTGCATTTTCCTATCATCTATTGAACTCAATATGAATCTAGAAGGTGATGAAAGCAGAGTACGTTTTTTGGTTAATGCATATTTTATTTCTTGATATTTCCATGTTTGAAAATGTATCAAATTAACCTTTTCTTTTAATATTGTAGCTAATTGGGTTTAAGAGGTATATGACCCTGTAATATATGATATATGTTTATTGATCCACTTTCTGGTATTGACACTCAGGTCATTAACAGAGTGTTGCTATTAAGACGACGCTTCAATAAACATCTAGTTCCTTATGTTCACATGCTTGGTGATTTTATTTTTATGCGATAGATTTCTCAAGGATGACTATGACTGAGGAGATGAATTATTTTGTACTTACACACTTTAATAGGTGTTATAGGTGTTATAGATGCTGACAGAAGTGTTGCATGCTTTTAATGGAAGGTCAATGCAGGAAAACCCAGAATTCAAGATCAGCCTGGGGTAAATGTATTCTAGGATCCTGCAAGCTATATATATATACACTTATTCTGAGAATATACAGTCTGAGGTTGTCACTCAATTATAGAAAGATTTCCACACCAGCACTAGTGAGTTTATTCCGCGGTACCACAAACCAAGCAAAAGGCATTCTAGCAGAATTGCTCTTCACATGGATCTGCTCACTTCAGGGTGATGCAGAGCCCCACTGAGCATCACTCCTGTCTAGTGCATCAGTAGATCAACAATATTGTGTGATTTTTCTAGAGAGAAAATCCATCCCAAGGAAGAGCAAATACTGCATTTATTTTGAGGGTACTCTAACTCATTTGAATTCATAGAATATATATATATATATATATATATATATATATATATATATATATATATATATATATATATTCTTAAATTTGTTCTTTGAGAATTTAATACACATATGGAATGTATTTCAATTATATTTAACCCCTAATCTGTCTTCCAAGTCATCCCAGTTTCTCCCCACTCTGTCCTCTTTCCAAGTTCATGGCCTTTTATTTATTTTTTGAAAGTATTTGTGGAGTCTACTTAGTGCTGCACACATGAACGTGGGCATAGGCCATCCTGTGGAGCATGGCCACACCTCTAAAGAAAGCGACTCTCTCTTCCCCAGCATCCATCATCCACCAATAACTCCTCAGCTAAGGCATGAGTGGAGGCCTCTTGTGCCCCTCCCTCCTCCATGCTGGCATACTGCCTGGCTTGATTTTGTACAGGTCTTGTACAGACAGTCACAGCTGCTGTGAGTTCTTGAGTGTAGCAGTTCTGTTACATCCAGGAGATCCTGTTCCTTCCTAACCCTCCTGACTTCTGTCCCTTACAATCTTTTTGCTTCCTCTTCTGTGCTACCCCCTAAGCCTTAAGGGGAAGGTATGTTGCATAAATATCCCGTTTATGAATGAGCACTCCACAGACATTTATGTTCTGCACTTTGACCAATTGTGAGTCTCTGTATTGACCACTGTTCACTGAAAAATCGACTTCTCTGATGAAGAGTAAGAGTTGAAGTTGCTGTTGCTGAAGACATCACATACTTTGGTCACCAGACACGGGAGAGTCAAGCTGTGTAGTGATCTGAAAGTTTCCTCCTTGTGAGCTTGTTTTCATAGTACCAGAAGATGCTCTGAAGGCTTCTGATGAATAAAAGTCATCGACAGTTTAACCCAGGTGTGAACCTTGTGAGCTGTAATAATAATTGGCTTGGCAACATATGCTCACAGGCATTCCAGTGTCACAAATGATACGGGGGCAACCAAGCCCTTCCTGATTGGGTTTAATACCTGTGAAATAGAAGCAAATTCATGCCTGATCCTTTAAATCCTGCAAATGAGAAAGGAAAAGAAAAACAAAAACAAAAAACAAACCGTGGCAGGGGAGCTCGTAGGCCCTAAGAGAGAATATATTTCTAATATTTTGTTAAACTAATTGCCTCCTTTGGTATTTTTACCAATATTTATGAAATCATACAGGTCAAAAGCTATGTGGGAAGTTCCTGAATTCTCTCTTGGCAGTGCTGGTGTGGTTTCCACTTAAGAAACTCTTTTAAGAGACTTTTGTTATATATTCACTGGTAAGACAAAATGCCTCACACATGAGTAATGAATCATTCTGTCATCTACTGTGCAAACATATCCTTCCTGTTCTCTGTGTTCATTGAGTGAGCTTACTAACTGTGTGGCCTTTTCAGAGCAAATAACTAACTCCACATGAGAATTTTGTAACAATTTCTGTTTGCACCTCAATCTCTCGTTTCCTTGTTGGTCTTAGAGAATGCAGGATGTATGTCTATTGCATCTGTATCATTTGAGCTCTTTTGCTCTTAAATTGTTTTCTATGGATGGCAATAGGGGTAAAATGCTATTTTTAAACTTCAAGTCTATGTCTGTTGAATCTTAAAATTGATCTTCCACTCCTATTCCAATTGCTAGAGATCAAGGATTACTTGTTATTATTATTATTATTATTATTTATTATTATTATTATCTATTACTATTGTTATTATTATTAATTATTTGTGTAGATAGTGCTGGTGCCCAAAGAGGACTGAGGAATCAGATCCCTCTGGAACTGTAGATACAGGAAGGTGAGCTACCCGATGTCAGGAGTGAGGAGCCAAAATCAGGTCCTCTACAAGAGTAGTTTGTGCTCTCAACTGATGAGCCATCTTTCCAGCTCCACCTTATTTATTTATTTCTTTATTTCTTTCTTTCTTTATTTATTTATTTAATTGTGAAACGGTGTCTTCCTCTGAGTCCGGAGCTCAGAAATTGGGCTAGACTAGATGGCCAGTGATCTCTGGTATTCTCCCTCTCCTTCCCTGACTCTGGGGGTACAGATATGTGTCCATGTTCACAGATGTTACATGCACGCTGGGGATCCAGACTCAGATCCTCATGCTTGCATGGTAAACACGTTATCGTCTGAGCCACTCCCTTAGCCCCTGTTAGCCATGTCTTTGTAACTATACAGTGAGTCTTCTCCTGCAGAGGAATCTCAGCAGTGCTTTGGAGCTGGCCCATAGGCTTATTATAATTTGTATTTAGATACTTTAAATGTGTGGAAAGGAATGGTGCATTGGGAATGAGATGTTGATAGCTGATCAGATATGATCAGATAGCTGCGAAGTGTCACAAATCTGACTTTGGACTCCAACTACAATGTATACATGAAAGAGCTGCTTCTAGAATTATATGATTGTAAATACGATTTGCATGGGAAATAGTAGAAATTTCATATGAGGTGTAACTGTAAGCTTATTTACATTATTCATTATTCATATTATTATACATTATTAATTGGCTGTAGATAAGTATCATTGCAGCACAGTTTGGTGGGAAGTGCAGGAACCTAGATAGAATGAAGGAGCCTAGCTGCCCTGTGGGACATCTCTGTATTCCAGGCTGAAGTAGGACCACAATTTCTAGGCCAGCCTGGCATACATATTATGACCAGTTTTCAAAAACAAAAAGCAAAATAAAATCAAAGAACAAGGAATCAAAAACTCACAAACTTATGAACATAAAAATCTCAAAACATACAAGAAAACCTTAATTTCAAATGTTGGTTTCACCATCTTCAAGTTCTTTAAAATTTACCTCTCTTCAATGGTCATCAGCTTCTTTGCATACAAAGGCAGAGAGCTGGTGATGGACCTTTTGCCTCAAGAGACACCATGAGGATCATTTGTAATGGTATGAGTGGTACAGGATGGTGCCCTAAACATGTTGTTGGTCACTTACTGTGGCATGGTGGCTCACCAAGGAAGACATGGAGGCACATTCATACGTACAAAGAAACTCTGCCAGACCTCAGCAGAGGTCACCATCATGGCAAGCACCATCCTGTGCCGTGGAACCCTGAATGTCTGAGGTCAAGTGTTTTTAATGATCCAGAACTCAAGTTATCTATTGAGAGTATGTGCAGACCATGTGCAATCAAACCTCCCCAACATAAATCCAACCCTGCAAACCATACAAACTGTGAAGGCCTAGACTGCCCCTCACCAAACAGTTCACAAAATAATTATTTAATACACAACTAAAAATAAGCTTCTACAACATAAACCTCCTAGTTTAGGCTTTCTCAAGCTAAGAATAGAGCACTCCTTGAATACCAGAACTGGCAGTGTTCTGAGTCACTGGGCTTGAAAAAGAAAGAAAGGAAACAAAAAGCATAATGTAACCATAGAAAGTGTTACAGACTGAAACTCTTTTATGCTAGACATTGTTTCAAAGTCTTATTCTTCTCCCTTATCTTCCCAAAAACTTCTCCAGAGAGATGCTACTCAGAATCCATTACCTAATAATTTCTTCTTCCTTTCACAAGAACATCAGCTGCACACACACTGGATCTTTTTGCTAACTCCTCAAGTCTGAGTTATTATTGTTTTTTTTATCCAGGGTTTCCCGTAGTCCTGGGCTGACCTCTACCTTATTGTGTAGTCTCTTCTCCTGTCTCCACTGGGTGAGTACTTACTCCATTTTCAGTTGTGTTCATTCAGATTTTGTTTTGCTCGATGGTTCTTGTCCTCTCTCCACCACTGTGCCCACTCTCCTTATGCTTTCCACATGGACCTGGGCTTTCCTTATTTACCTACCGTGAGCTCTGCAGAGCAGACTTTACGTATTTCTGCTGTCCCACCAGCTCTTCCTTTGGCCTTCATGTTTTGGTTTTGAGCTTTTCTTTAATGAAATTAGACTCTTCAAGAGTTTAAGAGATTCTTAGCTTCATTATTTGGTGACAATTTATTTCTATTCCATGCTGCTCTCTTGCATATTTTTTATACATCCTTTGCCTTTCTCACCTCTTTGATCCTTCTGTTGTTTGCTTTTAGAATGTTACTTCAGTGCATGAGCTCTTTGAGTCAGCTCCCATCTTCCCCCCTGACCTTTTATTTATGGTGTTTGTTTGGAGATTATGCCCTATATGTTCCCTGTGATCATAAATGAGTCAGGGTGTGCAGATACTTACCCCACAATCTCACCACTCAGTGTCGAGCCAGACAGATTTCATGATTCCAATCTGAATTTCATTAAGAGCTCAGGTGATGTGCACACACTTTGAAGACTGAATCTTTCTGCCTTGTGATACAGATGAAATCTGCAAACCAAAGGTGAGTTTTCTTTTCCTCCTCTGCTCTCTTGCTGTCAGAACTCTGGATCTCACAGAACACAAGGCCTACCTCAGGCTTTCCTGAACCAGCAGCAGAGTTGAGTGACCTGAGGTGATCCAAACCAACTCTCTCTTCTGTTCAAATAGGGTCCAAGGAAACCCATTATCATCTTCCCAGGCAGTTCTCCTTGCTGGAGCAAGAGGACTGTGGCTTTGGTCCTTTGACGCATAGCCCTGCAATGGTTGTTGTGCATGAGATGTTGGAGTAGAAGCCTCTGCTGGCAGACTCACAGGGACTTCCCAGACTAGAGAGTTACATTGACACTAGACAGATTTTTGGCGTGCAAAAAGAAGAAATAACAGTCCTTGCTGGTCACTCAGATGATCAATGGACCTGCAGTGAAGAAGCAAATGGTTTTGGCAGGAAGCTTACAGCCTGAGTGGTTGTAAAAGGATCTGTATGGATGACTTATAGTGTCAGTGTCACATCTTTGGGAACAAAGATGCTGCATCTTTCTCATGAGGACTCTACCTCCTGATTTGATGATCAATAGAAAGGTCACAGTGATCTTGTACTTCTGCCTTTCAAATGATTCAATTTCAGTGGTCAGCATGTGAGCACAGCTTTCTCTGTAACCCCTTGGATTGCCTAGACTGAACCTAAGACATCTGTATTCCTGTCACACCCTGGAGGTGTGGGTGCAGTAGATCTGTGGTGGAGTCTGCTACATGCCTTCTGGGTTTCTGATGATGATGTCAGAGGAACAAGTCTTTGAGAAGCCAGTGTGGAGACACAGCTCTTTCTTGTCTTTGTGTCAGTTGACCATGATGCATGCCTTTGTACCTCCCTCCCTCCACTCTGATCTCGTGGAATCTCTCTTTTATTTTAAGTCATTTCCTGGTTTTTAAAATGTGAAGTTTAGATTCCAGTTTCTCATTCCTTTGTTTTTGTGCAGTTTCCATGGCGACAGCTCTTTTTCTTGCTGACTCACCTTTTGTCTGTTGTGTCTTTCCATGAATGATGACGGTGGGTCCCAGGCTGTGCTCACCTTGTTTCCCTTGCTCCTCAGCTTTGGCTTTTCCTCTTTGATTTTTGACTTTGTGCAGGTTTCATGAGATAATGTTTCTTGCCTAATTCTTGTGATTTTGGAGCTGACTGGGATATCCTTTCTGAAAGAGGAATGCCTCTTTAGAAATATTGTAGGAACATTTGGGCTGAAAATCTATAGTTTTCAGTCTACAGTGTGTTTGTTCCATTTCCTGTTTACTTTCATTTCCATATATTAATTTAAATATCTTCATTTAAATCTCTCTGCATGTATTCTGTGATATTTATTTCACTCATTCAGGAAGATGTGTGAATTTCTCGACAATTTGACTGCTGTCATATCAACCATATTTCTGTTCGATTAACAATTGTTCTTACTACCCACTCTATGGGGTTTTACATGTGCCTAGAATTAGCTTCTCCTTTTCAAGGAGGTATAACACACTTGTGGAAAGGGCAACACCATCATTCTACAGGTCCATGACCTCCAGACATGGAGTACGCTGAGGAAGAGGAGTTCCCATGCAGAGATATGGAGTAGGAATAATGAAGGCCTTAAAGCCATGGAGGCATGCCACTCACCTGGGAATGCCTTCCTAACTTTGGACCCTGGCTTGGACTCTGAGAATGAAAACGTCTTCTCTCAGGTCATGAGGTTCACTTCACACTGGGCATAGATCAGGGAGAACACATCTGTAGGTGTCACCTCCATCCCATGGCTGCAGGAAAAAAGAGCTTTCTAGAGAAGAAACTCTGGTAGAATTCTGTAGAAAAGGTTGGCCCTGGTGAGGACATCACTGGCGTTCTGTAAAGACTGAACCAGCAGGTCCATGGGACCTGAGCTCTGCTGGGCAGAGTGACTGATCTCCCTGTTCTAGGCACTGTACGTGTAACTCCAAGTCCTGATTCACGCGCATGCTCTATGAGATTAGTGAGAATGTTTTCTTTTATAGAGAATGTGTGAAGCAGAGCAGTTCAGGTCAAAGTCAAGCAGACCCTCGTGACCTTTGGTTACTCAGGATAACAATTTCTATGACTCAGATCAACCATAATGATGTTCTTTTGAAATTTCAACCATTGTATTTTTCTTCTAGAGAGAGGAAAAATTCTATTCATAGGGTCCCAAAAGCTTTCTACTCAGTCTTGAATGTACTGCCTTGCTCCCCACCGTTGCAAAGACTGTTCTGTCTGCTTGTCTGCTTGTATCTTCTTCCTCTGGGTCATAGTCTCATTCCTACGCCCTCTTTCCTATTTACAATATTCACTCAGCCTTTGCTTTCTTCTCTTTCTGAGATTGCTACTATGACATCACATCTCTCATGTAAGGGGAAATCATTCCTCATGGACATCCACAGGGGAGATGCTCTAAGCTTTCTCTCTTGAGTGCTCTCCTCTGAGGGGCCGAGTTAGAGCCCCCTGAGTCATTATATCAAATATGAGGTTGATTCCAAGTTCTTCAGGGAGCAAATCTGAAGGGCACGTGACTGGTGCCATCTAAGGTTATAAAATCAGCACTGAATCACTAAAGCATATTGGGAGTAAGTGGGTTTTCATCCGTGTTATTGATAAAATTGCACAAAAACCCTAGAGACAGTTGTGAGGTAGGCACATCCTCTGCTTGTGTTGTGTGCCTGTTAGAGTGTCTCCTTCATTGGTATCGCTGATGGTTGGAGATGGTGTAGAAGAGACACCCCGAATGCTCAGGGTAGACCTCAGTTATATAAACAGTAGAATTTTGGTGTAGTGTCTGTTCATATTTTCTTGTATGTTTTTTGAGAGGAGAGAAGACAATGATTTCAGGAATAAATACTTTGCATGCAGTAACCACCAAATTCTAGAAGTTTGTGACTGAGTCACTTGGTGAGTAAATGCAACATTTACTCTTTTCAATGTTCAGGTTTAAGGAAAAGACAGCGTATCTCATACTATGTGTTGGAGAGTTACTTAAGACATCACTGAAGTCTATCAGTAATTGGGTGAGCATTCATAATTACTTTTTACCACTCCTCATAGTACCCCCACCTGTGAAATTTGGCTCTTTAGTCTGTATGTTTTTCATTTGTCATAGTCATTTCACATTTATGAGGTACAGAGTCCCATTTCCGTATTTGTGTACAATGTGTAACAACCAAGTTAGCAAAGTTGTCATTTATATTGCCTCAGATATCTATCTTTCTTAAGATAAATTTTATATTAGATATATATATGCTTGTGTGTGTGTGTGTGTGTGTGTGTGTGTGTGTGTCTTTATGTGAGTATGTACTCATGATTTCAGGAGCCCATGGAGGACAGAAGGTATTTGATTCCCTGGAACTGGAGTTATGGGCATCTGTGAGCCTCTTGATGAAGATGCTTAGAACCAAACCCAGGTCCTCCTCTGAAGAGTGGCAAGGACTCTTGACCACTGAGCCATCTCTCCAGCCCTCAGACACTTATGTTTGATTTATTCTGGGAACATTTCCAATCTTTGCTAGTTGTTTTGAAATTTAGAGAGGGTTGTTGTCAGTGGGTTATAGGACTCCTACTGTTATTAAAACTGATTTTATTCCATAAAGTGTTTTTATTGGATCCATAATGCTTTCCAATTTTTATTCTTTACTTTTTGAGATATTATATAATCACATCAATTCTTCCTTCCCTTTTCATCTTCACCTCCTTTCTGTCTTTAAATCCATGGCCCCGTTTCCATTAACCGCTGTTATACACATGCACACAGGTATGGATTTCTTAATGAATTAAATACAAGCTACTTGGTCTGTTTAATGTTACAACCTAGTCAGCCTCGTATACCTATTTCTGAGTACACATTGTTATATGAATGCCATTGGAAAGGAATTTGGGTCTTGGTCAACAGAGAATTTTTCCCATGTGAGAGACTTCTTTTCAAAGCCATGTATCTGTGAACACTGAGGTTGCTTCAGTCATTTTGCTTGGATATACAAGCATGGTCCAAATGAAGGATACGTGAACATGCTCTCCACTGCTTACTAATGCTCTCCAGGTCTGCGCTGAAAAAACTAACTTTGTATGTTTTCTGCTGGCTGTGCCTGTCTGTGCTCTTGGCTTTCTTATCTCTCCTGGTGAATTTGCTCGGGATTTCAGAACATTGCACTCAGGCCAGTAGGCTCCATTCTAGTCCTATGGTATGATCCAGGACCTTCTGAACTGAGAAAGTCAGTCTTCTTGCATTTTTTTCTTCCCAAAGTAAGGGTCCTTCCACCACAGCATCCTGAGGTTGGTGTTGTTACTCTTCCCCCTACCCCTGTTCCAGACCCTAAAACTTCTCTCCTTTTTTCCCATTGCACATTGTTCTGGTTTCACTTTTATATACCTTACTAATTAAAGGTAAAGTCTAGATGTTTCTATGTTCTTTAAGTCTTGAAATATTGCATTAGTGTCTCTTATGAGGCAGAAACTGTTGTAAGAATTGTGCACACAGTAAGCAGAATACTTGTTCTCTGTGTTCTGCTCTGGAGGGGGTTAAGTTTTATGTATGAAAATACAATTCAGTTGGTAATCCCAAGGTTAAAATGGAGATAGAAATACATGGTAGATTTATGTGCTATGGGGGTACTGTTTGGGTCAAGGGTCATGCCAGTTTCACGTACTGTGCTTAGTTTCTGTTGATTTCTGGATTCTAATGTGTTTGTGACCATACAGATCCAGGAAATTGTAGTTAAGCACAACATGTAATGCAATTAATGTTATTATGGACTTCTGCACAAGTAGGAGTGTGGACAGAGACAAAGGAACATTATAGAAAGAGTTGAGTAGAAACTTTCAAATCGCAAGTCCACAGTGACTCTCAAAATGGCCTTAGGAAGAAAATCCCAGGAGTCACAAGGAAGAGCCTTGGACATACTTAAACATGCCACATCTGGGTTCATTCTAATAGAATGAGTGGTAGCTCCCAATCTGGGCAGTTATATGAAACCAAGTCAAATAGTATGTGAGGGCCTCTTTATAAGTGTACATTTGAACACATCCCCTTTGTGTGTTCCTATAAAATGCTGAAGAGTTTTTAACTGTCAAAATTACTTCATTTTCATTTTGAATGTAATAAATATTTTCAATAAATATATATAATTTTAAAATATGAATATCAGATTATAAATATTTTGTGAGTAGTTTTTCCAATCTGTTTGCTTTTTAACATTTTATTTTGGGCATCTTAACTTTTACATTTACCTATAGTTAAGTAAAAGAAATAATACATATTGTGAGACCAACTAGAATCGTATAGTTTATGTTTACTTTAAAATTATATTTAGTTTTTACACTACTCTATAACTTGCAATTCTCAGAAAACTAACAGTATTCTATATATTTCAGAATACATTTTAATCTAGAATTCTTTATTCCTTCTTTTATATTTGAAAGATTGATTGTGGCAAGTGTGTAGCTCTTCTCCAAATAGACAATGGGCGTGCTTGTGGGCACAGTCTCTTTTTATCATACTCTGCCATAGTTCTGGTGTGAAGGCAGGCTGGGGCTGAGATCATGACTCCTTTTCTTACATTTTATGCCCACAAGGACAACACAGAGGGGCAGTACTGCAATGAGGGGACGGAATGAGAGCTCTGTGGCCGAGTTTATCCTCTTGGGATTCTCTAACTATCCTGAACTCCAAGGGCAGATGTTTGGGGCTTTCTTGGTTATTTATCTGGTGACTGTGATGGGAAATGCCACCATTATTGCTGTCATCTTCCTGGACCAGAGCCTGCACACCCCCATGTACCTGTTCCTGCAGAACTTGTCTGTGGTAGAAATGAGTTTCAGCACAGCCATCACACCTGAAATGCTGGTGGTCCTGGCCACTGAGAAAGCGACCATTTCCTTTGGGGGCTGTTTTGCACAGATGTATTTCATTGTTCTCTTTGGTGGGACTGAGTGCTTTCTCCTGGGGGCAATGGCTTATGACCGATTTGCTGCAATCTGCCATCCTCTGTCCTACCCCGTGATTATGAATGAAAGAGTCTTTGTGAAACTAGTGTTGTTCTCATGGGTATGGTGGATCATGGTGGCTACTCTACAGACCACATGGGTGTTTAGTTTTCCCTATTGTGGCCACAAGGAAATTAACCATCTCTTCTGTGAGACTCCTCCAGTGCTGGAGCTTGCATGTGCAGACACCTTCTTCTTTGAAGTCTATGCCTTCACAGGCACCATTTTGATTATCATGGTTCCCTTCCTGTTGATACTCTTGTCTTACATTCGAATTCTCTTTGCCATCCTGAAGATGCCAGCCACTACAGGGAGGCAGAAGGCCTTTTCCACGTGTGCCTCCCACCTCACATCAGTCACCCTCTTCTATGGCACGGGTAGTATGACCTATCTGCAGCCCAAGTCCAAGTACAGACCAGACACCAAGAAACTGATGTCATTGGCTTACACACTGCTTACTCCTCTGCTGAACCCACTCATCTACAGCCTGAGAAACAAGGAGATGAAAAGGGCTGTGGTGAAATTATGGCAAAGAAAAGTAGTTTTCCACACAGCTTGATTTATTGATGATCCTGCATTTTCCTATCATCTATTGGACTCAATATGGTGTATAGAAGATGATTAATAGAAGATGATGAAACATAATACATTTCTTTATTAGAGTACGTTTTATTTTTTGATATCTCTACATATCAAAGCATATCTAATTAGCCTACATTGTTAATATTGTAGTCACTTGTTTTTAACCTGTATATGCTTCTGTAATACATGATACATGTTTATTGATCCAGTTTCCACTGTTGACATACCTGTAATTGCTGGTGTTACCTTCATGTGATTCTTCAATAAACGTCTACTTCTTCATGTTTAGGCTTTTTTGATTTTTCTTTTGTGTAGATTCTTCCATAAGTGGTTGATGGAATTAATCATATTGTTTTTATATATTTAAATTTTTATGGTTGTATTTATTTTTTATTTATATGCATACAGGTTGTGGGCATGTGGTGGTACATCTTAAGGCCACAAGCTCTTGGCTATGAAGTAAGTTTTACTAATGACCAGAAAAGAACATAGTCAGAGGTTTCTCTTGTCTTATAAGAGTTCTATTTGGATGTCCTAACTGTTTTAAAGCAAATGATGTTGGTGTTGGTGTTGGTTTTGTGTGGCTTGTGCTCCTTGACATCCTGTCTGGTTTCCCACAGTCTGATGAGATTCCTGCTCACCACCGATATGAACATCTTCCGTGCTAGGCCAGATGACCTGATGATCACATAAGGCTGCAACTTCCTCTGCATTCCAGAGAATTACCAGATAAAATACTACTTATGTCAGAGCCTTTCCTGGTTCCAGTTCTCTTTCATCCCTGATACGGAGGAAGGAAACATCGTGGGTCATGTCCTAGCTGGAATCGAGGAGGACCCTATGATATCCTCATGGGCAGACTGGGTGTGAAATGTTCATACCAGAGCCTCAGCTTGACTCAGAAGCATAATGGGCCATGATAAGCACTGAGACTAAGCACTAAGACTCTGAGAATGAAAACGTCTTCTCTCAGGTCATGAAGTTCACTTTACACTGGGCATAGATCAGGGAGAACACATCTGTAGGTGTCACCTCCATCCCATGGCTGCAGGAAAAAAGAGCTTTCTGGAGGCAAACTCTGGTAGAATTCTGTAGAAAAGGTTGGCCCTGGTGAGGACATCACTGGCATTCTGTAAAGACTGAACCAGCAGGTCCATGGGAACTGGGCTCTGCTGGGCAGAGTGAGTGATCTCCCTGTTCTAGGCACTGTAGGCTTAACCTGCAGTCCCTGATTCACACACATGGTCTATGAGATTAATGACACTGTTTTCTTTTTACAGAGAAAGTTTGTGAAGCAGAAAAGTTCAGCTCAAAGTCAAGCAATCTCTTCAGATCATTGGTCTCTCAGGATAAGAATTTCTATGACTGAGATCAACCATAATGATGTTCATTTTAGATTTCAACCACTGCATTTTTCTTCCAGAGAGAGGAAAAGATCTGGGCATGCGGGCCTGAATGGTATCTACTTAGAGTCTTGGATGTATCTGCCTTGTTCCCCACCATGGCACAGACTGTTCTGTCTGCTTGTATCTTCTCACTCTGGGTCACACTCATTCCCACTTCCATCTTTCCTATTTACAATATTCATAAAAATATTCAGAAAAAAGAAAGCCTTTGCTTTCTTCTTTTTCTGAGAATGCTACTATGAAATCTCTCATATAAGGGGAAATCATTCCTCACAGACATCCACAGGGGAGATGCTCTAAGTTTCCTCTCTTGAATGTTCTCTTCTGAGGGACTGAGTTAAAGCCCCCTGAGTCATTATATCAAATATGAGGTTGATTCCAAGTTCTTCAGGGAGCAAATCTGTAGGGCACGTGACTGGTGCCATCTAAGGTTATAAAATCAGCACTGAATCACTAAATCATATTGGGAGTAAGTGGGTTTTCATCCGTGTTAAAACTGCTGATAATACAACATGAAAACCCTAGAGACAGTTGTGAGGTGGGCACAGCCTCTGCTTGTGTTGTGTGCCTGTTAGAGGGTTTCCTTAAGTTTTTATCACTGATGGCAGGAGAAGAGAATCCCCATGCTCAGGGGTCACAAGGTAGACCTCAGTTATATAAGCAGCAGTATTTTGGTTTCATGTCTGTTCATGTCTTCTTGTATGTTTTTTTGAGAGGAGAGAAGACAATGATTTCAGGAATAAGTACTTTGCATGCAGTATCCACCGAATCCTCGAAGTTTCTGACTGAGTCACTTGGTCAGTAATCCAACACTTAACTCTTCTCAATGGGCCGGTTTAAGGAAAAGACAGCCTGCCTTATGCTACCTGTTGGAGCGTTTCTTAAGACAACACTGAGGTCTATCAGCAATTGGGTGAGCATCCACATTTATTTTCTAACCACTCCTGATAGTACCCCCACCTGTGAAATTTGGCTCTTTAGTCTGTATGTTTTTCATTTGTCATAGTCATTTCACGTTGATGAGGTACAGAGTCCTATTTCCGTAGTTGTGTACAATGTGTAACAACCAAGTTAGCAAAGTTGCCATTTATATTGCCTCAGATATTTGTCTTTCTTAAGATAAATTTTTATATCAGTTATATTTCCACGTGTGTGTGTGTGTGTGTGTGTGTGTGTGTGTGTGTGTGTGTGTGTGTCTTTATGTGAGTATGTACTCATGATTTCAGGAGCCCATGGAGGACAGAATGTATTTGATTCCCTGGAACTGGAGTTATGGGCGTCTGTGAGTCTCTTGATGAAGATGCTTAGAACCAAACCCAGGTCCTCCTCTGAAGAGTGGCAAGTACTCTTGACCACTGAGCCATCTCTCCAGCCCTCAGACACTTATGTTTGCTTTGTTCTGAGAACATTTCAAATCTTGCTAGTTGTTTTGAGATTTACAGTGATTTGATGTCAATTATAGGATTCCTATTGTTATTAAAAGTGATTTTATTCCATATGTGTTTTTACTGAATCTCATAAAGTTTTCCTTTTTTTATTTTTTACTTTTTGAGATATAATATAATCATATCATTTCTATCTTCTATTTCACCCAACACCTCCTTCCTGTCTTTATAATCCATGGGCCCCTTTTCTTTAACGGCTGTTATACATATCCTCACACATGTGGATTTCTAAATATAGTAAATACAAGCTGCTGAGTCTGTGTAATGTTACAGCCTAGTCAGTTTCATATGCCCAGAGCCAAGTACACATTGTTATACTGATGCTGTTGGAAAGGAATTTGATTCTTGGTTAGCAGAGTATTTTCACAAATGGGAGACTTCTTTTCAAAGCCACATATGTGTGAACACTGGGTTGCTTCAGGCATTTGGCTTGGATATACAAACACGGTCCAGATGAAGAATAAGTGAATGCGTTCTTCACTTGCTCGTGCTCAGTAGGTCTTCACTGAAGATAATAACATTGTATTTCTTCTGCTGGCTGTGTCTGTCTGAGTTCCTGGATTTCTTATCTCTCCTAGTGAGTTCCCTCTGGATTTCAGAACATTGCACTCAGGCCAGTAGGTTCCATTCTAGTCCCATGGTGTGATCCAGGACCTTCTGAATTGGGAAAGTCAGTCTTCTTGCATTTTCTCTTCCCAAAGTAAGGGTCCTTCCACCACAGTATCCTCAGGTTGGTGTTGTTACTCTTCCCCCTACCCCTGTTCCAGACCCTAAAATTTCTCTCCTTTTTTCCCATTGCACATTGTTCTGGTTTCACTTTTATATACCTTACTAATTAAAGGTAAAGTCTAGATGTTTCTATGTTCTTTAAGTCTTGAAATATTGCATTCATGTCTCTTATCAGGCAGGAACTGTTGTAAGAATTGTGCACACAGTAAGTAAAATACTCGTTCTCTGTGTTCTGCCCTGGAGAGGGTTAAATTTTATGTATGAAAATACAATTCAGTTGGTAATCCCAAGATTAAAATGGTGGTAGAAATACATGGCAGATTTATGTGCTAGATGGGTACTGTTTGGGTCAAGGGTCATGCCAGTTTCATGTACTGTGCTTAGTTTCTGTTGATTTCTGGATTCTAATGTGTTTGTGACCATACAGATCCAAGGAAATTGTAGTTAAGCACAACTTGCAGAGTAATTAATATTATTTTGGAGTTCTGCAGGAGTAGGGGAGTGGAGAGAGGAAGGAACATTATAGAAAGAGTTGAGTAGAAACTCTCAAATTGCAAGTCCACAGTGACCCTCAAAATGGCCTTAGGAAAAAAACCACAGGAGTCACAAGGAAGATCCTTGGACATCCTTAAAAATGCCATATCTGGGTTCATTTCAGCTGAATGAATGGTAGCTCCCAATCTGACAGAGATATGAAACCAAATCAAATATTATGAGAGGGTCTCTTAATAAGTGTATATTTGGACATATCCCATTTGTGTTCCTATAAAATGTTGAAGAGTTTTTAACTCTCAAACTACTTC
This sequence comes from Cricetomys ansorgei, assembly GCA_026225945.1. Taxonomy (NCBI): domain Eukaryota; kingdom Metazoa; phylum Chordata; class Mammalia; order Rodentia; family Nesomyidae; genus Cricetomys; species Cricetomys ansorgei. The sequence goes on along the minus strand of JAMJFZ010000597.1, from coordinate 2,502,718 downwards.
ATTTTCATTTTGAATGTAATAAATATTTTCAATAAATATATTTAATTTTGAAATACGATTATCAGCCTAAAACATTTTGTGGCTAGCTTTTAAAAGTATATTTGCTATTTTACATTTTAGTTTTGGGCATTTTGAATTTTACATTTACCTATATTTAAGTAAAATAAATAATACATATTGTGAGAACTAGAATCATGTAATTTATGTTTCTTTAAAATTATATTTAGTTTTTACACTACTCTCTAACTTGCAATTCTCAGAAAACTAACAGTATTCTATATATTTCAGAATACATTTTAATCTAGAATTCTTTATTCCTTCTTTTATATTTGAAAGATTGATTGTGGCAAGTGTGTAGCTCTTCTCCAAATAGACAATGGGCGTGCTTGTGGGCACAGTCTCTTTTTATCATTCTCTGCCATAGTTCTGGTGTGAAGGCAGGCTGGGGCTGAGATCATGACTCCTTTTCTTACGTTTTATGCCCCCAAGGACAACACAGAGGGGCAGTACTGCAATGAGGGGACGGAATGAGAGCTCTGTGGCTGAGTTTATCCTCTTGGGATTCTCTAACTATCCTGAACTCCAAGGGCAGATGTTTGGGGCTTTCTTGGTTATTTATCTGGTGACTGTGATGGGAAATGCCACCATTATTGCTGTCATCTTCCTGGACCAGAGCCTGCACACCCCCATGTACCTGTTCCTGCAGAACTTGTCTGTGGTAGAAATGAGTTTCAGCACAGCCATCACACCTGAAATGCTGGTGGTCCTGGCCACTGAGAAAGCGACAATTTCCTTTGGGGGCTGTTTTGCACAGATGTATTTCATTCTTCTCTTTGGTGGGACTGAGTGCTTTCTCCTGGGGGCGATGGCTTATGACCGATTTGCTGCAATCTGCCATCCTCTGTCCTACCCCGTGATTATGAATGAAAGAGTCTTTGTGAAACTAGTGTTGTTCTCATGGGTATGGTGGATCATGATGACTACTCTACAGACCACATGGGTGTTTAGTTTTCCCTATTGTGGTCCCAATGAAATTAACCATCTCTTCTGTGAGACTCCTCCAGTGCTGGAGCTTGCATGTGCAGACACCTTCTTTTTTGAAGTCTATGCCTTCACAGGCACCATTTTGATTATTTTGACTCCCTTCCTGTTGATACTCTTGTCTTACATTCGAATTCTCTTTGCCATCCTGAAGATGCCAGCCACTACAGGGAGGCAGAAGGCTTTTTCCACGTGTGCCTCCCACCTCACATCAGTCACCCTCTTCTACGGTACGGCCATTATGACCTATCTGCAGCCCAAATCCAGATACTCACCAGACACCAAGAAACTGATGTCATTGGCTTACACACTGCTTACTCCTCTGCTGAACCCACTCATCTACAGCCTGAGAAACAAGGAGATGAAAAGGGCTGTGGTGAAATTATGGCAAAGAAAAGTGGTTTTACACACAGCTTGATTTATTGAAGATCTTGCATTTTCCTATCATGCTTTTGAACTCAATATGGATTTATATGATGATGAAAACAAAGAACATTCCTTGATTAGAGTATGTTTTATTTTTTGATATCTCTACATAGGAAAGCATGCCAATTAGCCTACTTTTTAAATACTGTAGTCAATTGTATTTATGAGGTGTGTATTTCTGTAACACAGGATAGGATACATGTTTATTGATCCCCTTTTTGCTACTGATGTACATGTCATTGCCAGTGTTGCCTTAATGTGATTCTCCAATAAGCATCCAGTTCTTTATATTCACAAGCTTTGTCATTTTACTTTTGTGTGATAGATTCCTCAATAAGTGGCAGATGGAATGAATCATATTGTTCTTATATATTTAAAATTTTAGAGTTGCATTTAATTATTATTTATATGCATACAGGCTTGTGGGCATGTCATGGTACATGTGAAAACTACAATCTCTTTGTTATGTAGTGTGTTTTATTTATGATCATAAATGGAACATATTGGGGGGTGTTTCTTGTCTTAAAATAGTTCTATTTGGTTGTCCTAGCTGTTTTAAAGCAAATGGTGTGGTGTTGGTTTTGTGTGGCCCCTGCTCCATGGCATCCTGTCTGGTTTCCCACAGTCTGATGAGATTCCTGCACACCACCAATATGAACATCTGCCGTGCTAGGCCAGGTGACCTGATGATCACACAAGGCTGCAACCTCCTCTGCATTCCAGAGAATTACCAGATTAAAATACTACTTCTGTCAGAGCCTTTCCTGGTTCCAGTTCTCTTGTACCTCTGATGGGGAGGAAGGGGAGGTTGTGGGTCATGTCCTTGCTGAAATGGAGGAGGACCCTGATTATATCCCCATGGGCAGCCTGGGTGTGAAATGCTCACACCAGAGCCTCAGCTTGACCCAGAAGGCGATGGTCGGGGCCTAATGGGTCATGATTAAGAACTTTAGCACCAAGTTTATGTCCCTGAATGTCAGAAATATCAACCAGGCAGCCTTGTACTGTTATTCTGACAACCTCAACTTCCAGGTTGGTGAGGTAGAACCCAATTAACTATGCAGTCGGGAAAATGGGTATGCTCTCAAGTGGCATGTCTCTTCAAAGGTAAATGAGCTCAGGTGGCAGCTGATGCTGAGGTGGTTCTGGCCTTCAAGGAGAACCAGGAGACTCCAGGCAGCACATTTCTTGGTTCTGAGGAGGCCTGTCTGCAGGAGAATCTGGCTGGAGAGGGCAGTGGTGGCAGCAAGGACGGCACTGATGTCCAGGACTGTTCTCAGGATCCAGATTCCACTTTCTAGAGCCTTTTTGAGCATCAGAGGTTTCAGTCACATTTACTTTCACTCTTGCCTTCTGCTCTGCAGTAGACAAGAGGTCTGAGGTTTTCTCCTTATGACTTGAATGGTTTCAACTCTAAATACCACCTTTCCTATGACCTGTTATGACCACAAAAGTTCATTCAGACACAGAGCCTGTTGTGAAGGAGTCAAGTAAGCTGGAGGACTGCCATGATTAACCTTCCTTGGCTGACTTACGCCATGACAATATCTAAAGACCAAACAGAAGAATATATAAACTGTAATTTCAAAGCTTCTTCTGATGTCTTTTGTTCTTTGAAATTTACTTGTCCATAGTGAGAACAAAATTGCTCTATATAAAAGGGCAGAGTGTTGCGATAGAGAATTTGTTTCCTTTAGAGACACTGTGAGGATCAGGTATAGACAATCTCAGTTTGCTAGCACTGTGCTTCGCAGCTGTTGGTCTAGGCTTTCTCAAGATGGGGAAGGAGGGTTCCTTAAGCTCAGGAGTTGGGGAAGGTGTAATAAGAAAAAAGGGGGATACTGCTCTTGGGAAAAAGTCACAGTACAGCCCTCATAGTGCACTTAATGAAAAGATGCATAGCTGTTAGGAACTCTTCTGTGTTGGGCTACCCTTGGTACCCTTCTCTCTCATCTCCCCATACTATATGAGACAATATTCATACTCCACTATGAGTCAATTCTTTAATATTTTCCCCTTTGCTGGGTATGTACTGGATCCTTTTTCTAGTTTCATAGTCTGTAGTTTTAAATTAAAATAAAACTTGCTTATACAGAATTTGAAAATCAAAATATTTCTTGGTGTAATTCACAAGGCCCATCATCTATACAGTTCAGTGAAGTTCTTCACTTGAGTTATTTTAAGTTCTTTTGAGTTCTCTGTCAGTGGGCCCTTGAAGCACAGACTGGGTAGTCAGATGACAGGTCAGTAGGGACAACTTCCAACAGAGTGTTAACTGTCCACTTTATTTTGGGTTCCAGGTAAGAAAACTGGTACCAGTTTCTTGGTCTTATATGTCTGATATCTATTGGGACTGGTTTCTTTGTATGATTTTAATATACTCACATGTTTCTACAACAATGGTTCTCAACTTTCCTAATCCTGGACCCTTTACTACAATTCCTTATGTTGTGGTGACCCCAACCATAAAATTATTTTCGTTGCTACTTCATAAGTGTATTACTATTATTAATTGTAATATAAATATTTGATATGCAGATGGTCTTAGCAACTCCTGTGGAGGTGTTGTTTGGCCAAAAAGTTGTCACAACCCACATGTTGAGAACTTTCCTCTACAATCTCAATTCTCCTAGATAAATTTATAGACTGGTAACATTTCTACTCCCAGGAATGTCATTTATCAGTCTGTTCTGTGTTTCCTGTACTGGACAGATGGTGCTGTGAGGGCTAAAGTTATGTTTTATGTTTAAATTACTGTGCTTAAGGGTTCTATAAAACAAAAATGCTTCTAACCTGTAAGACCCACGTGCCCAAGGACAGATAACTTCCTAAATATGATGGGGGCTGTTGTTCATGTAAGATAACAAAAGCCATATGTTTTTGCTTCTGTAAACAAGCTTGGTTGCTCCAACTGCACAGGATGTGTTTGATCACATGTAGGCAGGAGATATGTTGGAAAGAGGTACATCAGGATGTATGCTCGCCCATCATGGGATTAAGGTGGGAAATATGTAGTCTTGCAGGTTTTGCCTTTATAAGCCCCTGACTAATGTAATTTGTGGCCATATTCTGGGAATCCTGGTTATGGATCAGGCCACCCTTGATTATCCTGGCTAGTATTAAATGAAGCTTGCTTTAAATTTGGCTCAAAAGTTGTGATAGTGGTGGATTCATTTGCATATGAATCTAGGTGAATAGTCATGTCCATCCTCAAAATGGAGTCTAATGATGCTTTTACTATGGCATCTTGACTAGAACTCACAAGAATAAGTGTCTCTAAAGGCAAGGCTCAGTCTGGGAATTTACTGCTTTATACAATATGGAGCAATTTAGAGCAGATTACCTTGATCTCAACAGATATATTTGGGTAGGAATAGTGGAAGTCTGTGTATGGCAGTACTTCCTGTCTCTGAGAGTCATGTAACTGCTATATGCCTAGGCATGTCATCCCACTACAGTGATTGATTTAGGAGTAGGGGTAGGAGTGGGGGTCTTCAGTTTGGATTTTGAGAACGAATATCTCAATCTTCAAGACAAGTGGTGCATTTCACATTTGACACAGATCAGAGAAAACTTATTGCCAAGTGTCATCCACAGTCTCACTGCTGCAGGAAGGAAAAGCTTTCTTGGAAAGGAGACTCCTCCTCAAAGTCAGAGGTGAGAACTAGAAAATGGAAGCCTTGGTGCACATCACTTGAGCTCTGGGCAAGGCCCCAGTACAGGCTCATGCAATGCCAAGCTCTCCTGGGAACTGAATGGTCTCCCACTGCTCCAGCCAGCATAGACTGAATCCTATGCTCTATGAGATTAATGACAGTATTCTCCTTCTACAGAGAAAGTGACAAGAGCAGAGAAGTTCAGCTCAAAGCCAGCCAAGTCTGTCAAGAATTTATGTCTGAGATTAATTGTAATGATATTTTTTCCTAAAGCATTTCAATGATTTCATTATCTTCTAGAATAGGTGAAAAGTTCTGGTTGTGGGAATACACAGGCTTCCTACCAAGAGTCTGATTATCTACTACTTTCTTTGCTTCTCACCGTTGTACAGATTGTTCATTCCATCCAACCAAATCTTCTCCCTCTAGGCAACATTTTCACCCACCCCTCCCTTCTTCCATGTTATGGAGTATTCATGTAGCTTCTGATTATCCATTCCTGTTGGGAGATGACTTGGTGAAGTCAAGTCTCCTGTGTAAGAGGATTTTATTCCTCAAGGGCATTTGAAGAGTAAGTACCAAGCTTGTTCTCTTGAGCTTTCTCACCTGAGAGGCCAAGTTATAATCTCTTAAGTCATTGTGTCAAATATGGGAAGACCTGTAGTCGGTGATCCCAAGTTAAGGGAGGGATTCTCCAAGCCACATGACTCCATGCCATGCAATGTGATACATCTGTACTGAATCACTAAATCATCGAATAAGTGACTTTTGATCAGTTTTAGAACTGATACTGTAGTATGAAATCCCAGAGACAGTCATGAGGTAAGAGAGCACAGCCTCTGCTTTGTTGTGTCCCTTAGAGGATCTCCATCACAGTTGTTATCACTGATGACTGGAGATGTTGTGGGAGAGAGACACCTCAGTGCTCAGAGGTCACTAGGCATGGCCGAGTCATCTGGGTCAAGAGATGTCATGATTTGATGCTTGCTAATTTCTTCTTGAGAAGGAGAACAGACAGTGATTTCAGAAATAAGTCTTTCACATACACCAGCTATTGAGTCCTAGAAGGTTCTGACTGGTGTATTAGGTCAATAAGTCCGATGTTTGCCTTTCTCAGTGGGCAAGATGAAGCTTAAAGAAGAGAGAGTATGCCTAGAACTATCTGTTAGAGTTGTTTAGGACAATGTTGGAGTGTTCTGATAGTTGAGAAAACATTTATGGTCAGTTCATTTTAACCCTCATGATAGTTCTTTTTTTTCCACTTTAGCTTTTAAGTATATATTTTTTTCTATTTTCTCTTATGAAGAACAGAGTTACATGTCAGTACTAATACACAGTGTGTAATGATCAGGTCAGAGTAGTTGGTGTTTATGTCATTTCAGACATTTATCATTCCTTTGTGCTGGGGATATTCCAAATCTTTACTAGCTGTATTGAAATATACAGTGAATTGTCAACTGTAGCCATCCTACCATGTTATTAAAGACAGTTTTACTCTATTATACATTATTACTTGGTCCTATGAAGGTTTTAGAAATAAAATAGTTTTGTTAAATTCATAACCAATCACTTTCATATACTTAAAACAAAGTATACATGAGTTTTGGAATGTCTCTGCCACCTGTTCTAGGAAGTGTGTGTGTGCGTGGGGGGTAGGGAGGGCGTAAGTACACACGTGTGTGTACTTGCGTGCATGTGTAGGCCAGAGTTCAATGTTGTGTGTGAGAGCCAGGGAACTTCCTGTCTCTACCTGTCCAGAATTGGAAGTGTGCACCACCATGCCAGGATTTTTGTGTGGAGTTTGATTGAAGTTTGGTTCTCATGTTTGCATAGCAAGCATACTACCAATTGAGCTATCATCCCAGTCCCAGCCCCAATATTAGGAGTTCTTTGACAGCCATAATACGCATAAATATTGATTTTGATAAAAGCAATCGGCTTGAATCTATGATCATGGTCTAATTCAAGAATAAATAAACTTGCCTTCTACTCTTTACTAACGTCCTACAGATCTGCACTGAAGGTCATGTTATGCATCTTCAAATGGCTGTGTCTCTCTGTGCTCCTGGCTTTCTCAACTCCCTTGGTGAACTTCCTCTGCATTTAGAGCATCACACAGAGACCGGAAGGATCCATTCTAAACCTGTGGCATCATTCTAGGTTCTTCTGAGTTGAACACATCAGTCTTCATCTTTCTGCCTCCCCCCGACCCGCCCTAGTGGCTCTTCCAACAATGACAACCTGTGGTCGCTATTGTTATCTCTCCTTGCCATCTGTACACAAAGATTCCCTCATGTAATTTCCCAAGCCGTATCTTATTGCTTCTCAGTTCTTTCCCCACTCTGTTATACACTGGATTCCCCTTTCTTTTAGACACCTGTTTCATTAAAAATACAGCCTAGATTTTCCCAAGTTCTTTTATTCTAGAAATACTGTTTTTAATATTCCTTATTAGCTAGGGACTGTTGTGGGCACTGTGCTTATACCCAAGGAGCCAATACAGTCTTTGTTCTCCATAACTGGACTCTCATATGGGGCAGGATTTTTATATACAAAAGATATCTTTTATGTAGCCTGCTTGTAGAAACTCATGCCTGTTTTATGCTGTCCCCTAAATATTATTGAATTTTAGAAGCTAACAGATCAGCTGTGACTGTACAATGCCTGGAAAATGATGGCTACTTGGTTAGGGTTTGCTGAGTAAGTAATTAATGATTTTGTGGTGTAAAGAAAGTTGGGGAGACGGACAAGAGTAGAGAGTGGAGACTTTGAGATGAAAGCTTCATAATGACCCTACACGGGCTTCTACCTTTGTTTTTACAGTCACAACGAGGGACCCATTTAGTCCTAACTGGCCAACCTAAGTAAATTCCAAGAACACTGATGACTTCCATTCTAGGGCTGAAACCAGTATGCTTGAAACTCATTCAAACATGTTGATGTCACCCAATATAGATAAATTTAATATACAACTCCCTCTATGAATTTCTATGGAATGTCAAAAACTACCCTAATTGTTTTAAATGTAATGAGTATTCCGAACAACTGTATATAACATTGTTATAACTGAATGATTAATATATCTTTTCTATATGTTATCTTTCATTTTTAAAAAATTATATTTAATACTGTAAAGTAAAAGATATGTCTTTAACAATAGCATGGGGTCAGAAATAGAATTATAAATTATTTGTATTTACCATAGGGCTATGCTTTAATTTAAAGTATATAGTATACATCCTGCAAAAGAATTTCATTACATTTTATGCTTTTCAGTTGAGATTTTTAAGTCAAAATTCTTCATTTCACCCTTTTGTGTATGAATGATTCATTAACTCAAGTGTTTAGCTATTTTCAATGTTGAAATGGATAGTTTTTATGAGGATAGTATTCTTGTGCAATGCTCTGTCAGAATTCTCTGGGTGAATGGAGCTGTAATCCGGACTGTGGTTTCATTCTGACTCACTGTATTCCTAAGGATGACACAGGGCTCCAGTATTGCAACGGGGGGGCAGAATGAGAGCTCTGTGGCCGAGTTTATCCTCTTGGGATTCTCTAACCATCCTGAACTCCAAGGGCAGATGTTTGGGGCTTTCTTGGTTATTTATCTGGTGACTGTGATGGGAAATACCCTCATTATGTCTGTCATCTTCCTGGACCAGAGCCTGCACACCCCCATGTACCTGTTCCTGCAGAACTTGTCTGTGGTGGAAACTGGCTTCAGCACAACCATCATGCCTGAAATGCTGGTGGTCTTGACCACTGAGAAAGCAACCATTTCCTTTGGGGGCTGTTTTGCACAGATGTATTTCATTCTTCTCTTTGGTGGGACTGAGTGCTTTCTCCTGGGGGCGATGGCTTATGACCGATTTGCTGCAATCTGCCATCCTCTGTCCTACCCCGTGATTATGAACAGAAGAGTTTTTATGAAATTAGTGATGTGCTCATGGCTCTCAGGTACCATGATGACTACTTTACAGACCACATGGGTGTTTAGTTTCCCCTATTGTGGCCCCAATGAAATTAATCATATCTCCTGTGAAACCCCAGCAGTGCTGGAGCTTGCCTGTGCAGACATCTTCTTCTTTGAAGTCTATGCCTTCACAGGTACCATTTTGATCATTTTGACTCCCTTCCTGTTGATACTCTTGTCTTACATTCGAATTCTCTTTGCCATCCTGAAGATGCCGGTCACTACAGGGAGGCAGAAGGCCTTTTCCACGTGTGCCTCCCACCTCACATCAGTCACCCTCTTCTATGGCACGGCCAGTATAACTTATCTACAGCCCAAATCCAGGTACTCACCGGACACCAAGAAACTGATGTCCTTGGCGTACTCTCTGCTTACCCCTCTGCTGAACCCACTCATCTACAGCCTGAGAAACAAGGAGATGAAAAGGGCTGTGGTGAAATTATGGCAAAGAAAAGTGGTTTTACATACAACCTGACTTGTTGAGAAGTCATGTGATATTGAGATAGCTCCTAATTGAACTGTGTGTGAATTAAGATGGTGACACTAAATGTCTTGTTGAAAATATGTTTAATTCTTTATTTTTTAAAAAAATGATTTTTCAATAATTTAAATTATTTAAATTTATTTTTAAACTATTTATTTTTTAAAACATATAAGATTATTCCTCTCTTTTAACATTGTAGCTTGATTTTAAGATGTACAGAAACATGCAACACATGATAACAGTTTATTGGTTTATTTCTCTATTGTGGAGATACAGGTCATGGTAGTGTGCTGCCGTTAAGCCAATTCTTGAATCAACAATTAATTCCATATATTCATCTGCTGGTGATCTTGCTACGTAATTCTGTAGCAGATTCCTGAAATGACAATTTATGGGATGAGGCGTGCTGTGGTTTAATCATCATTATAAGATGGTTCACACTTGCAATCCCAGCACATGCAATTATATGGCAGGAAGCCATGGGGTTCAAGGCCAGCTTATTCTCAAAATAAGTTCAAGGGTAGCTTGAATTTCATAGGGAAACTGTGTCTCAATAAAACCAGAGCATTCCCTTCTTTGTGCTTGTGTTTGAGGATGTGAGCTCTCAGTTTCCTGCTTCTGCTGATCTGCCTGTGGCTTTTTGTCATACTTGCCTGCCATGATGGACTCTTATAGCTCTGGATATACAAGCCCAAATAAACTTTTTCTTCTTTATATTGCCTTGATCATTGTGTTTTATCATAGAGAAATAACTAATATAGAAGTTGGTACCAGAGGGTGGGGTGTTGCTGTGAAAAACTTGATTATACTGCTTTCTGAAGGAATGTGGAATATTTTGGAACTTTGGGTTAAAAAAGTGGTTGAATTCTGTTGTAAGCAGAGCTTAAAGGCATTCTAGTAGGGGCCTGGAAGACTGTGATGCTGGGACAAATGACCCACAGACAAATGAGGTCTTGACTCAAGAGATTTGGATGGAAGTAAAGACTTGACCAGTAGCTAGATGAGAGGTCATTCTCCTGAGATTTTGCCAAAGAATCTGCCTGTCTTCTGACTTAGACATAAGAATCTTCCCCAGGCTAAATTAAAAAGTAATGGACTAATTTCTTGGCTGAAGAAACTTTCAAGACAGTTTAACATTGAATTTCTAGTATGGTTGTTATTGATAATGCTGATGCAGGTCCATGGCGTAAAAGAACAAGTGGAGTAGAAAGAAATACAAAACGTACATGTTGTGGAAGTTTATTTTTAGTTGAGTTTAAAATAATTGTTTTTGTGCACTGATAGAAAAAGGAATGCATAGGCCTTGGCCTTTTGTATTGTCTGCAGGGGTTGGATTTCTGTGGGGGATGTTTGACTGCTTATGATATGCACCTGAGGAGTGCTGAACCAATAAAACACCTGAGTTCAGATGCTTGGAGTTCCACTGTGAGTATGGCATTGGTCAGGACAATGGATCCCTCTGCTGAGGTTTGGCAGAGTTTGTGTGTCTAAGAATGCCTCCTTGCTGTCCTTGCTGAGATCCCCCAGCAGCGTTACTACACGTACACCTTAGAAATATAACACAAGGAAGCTTAATATTAGAGCCAAGGCATGTGTTGGAAGAGAATCTGTAATTTTTAAGATTAGTGCCATTAAGATGGCACCTTCTGTGCTTCTGAACAAAGAAGAGGGTATGCTCTGCATAAGACCCCATCCTACCTAAGCTTTTTAGTTGTAAAAGAAAGCTCAAAGGGGTTTTCTGCTTCCAGGAAGCAAGAACAAAAGCAAAGCTGCTGCTAATGTGGTCCAAGGACCATGGTCAATCTAAGCTCATGGAGGAACGTGATAGCGTTATCCATGTGATGCTGACTTTAGAGGCATGAAGGATTCCGGGGTGAAGCAGTTGTGAATCATTCTTCCGTAGTTTCAGAGAGCTACTGAGGCCAGGCAGCATATGTCAGGGGAGTCCTTGTGAAAGTGAAACCTTGGCTGCAGTGGAGACTCTAAGATGCTGGAGAGCCAGAGCCAGAATATAGGGAGTGGTTACAGCCCAAGAGAGAGATGTTTGCCTTATGCAGCAGAGCTGGAGTGGCAGAGTCATCTAAGCCCTTTGACACTGGGCATGGAGATAGCTATAGGATTTGCTGTTTCCCTGCTGGGTTCAGTTTTTGCTTTAGTTCAGTATTTCTTACTATGTTCCAATTCCTCCCTTTTGGATTGAAAATGTGTATTCTTTGCCGTTATGTGTTGGAAGTGTGTAACTTACTTTTTGCTTTTACAGGGGTTAGAATTAAATTATTTCCTTGAGTCTTAGAAGAGACTGAGCTTTTAAACAATGTTAAGGCTGTGAAAGACTATGGGAACTTGTGAATTTGGACTGAATGTGTTTTTCATTGCGATACAGACATAAGACCTTTGGGTGCCAGAGAGTGAAAGTGGCAGTTTAAATGAGACACCCCATAGTTTCCAGTATTTGAATATTTCCCCAGTTGGTGTGCTGTTTGGGAAGTTTAGGAGAAGAGCCATTGCTGAATAGGTATGTCACTGGGAGCAGGCTTTGAGAGTGAAAAGCCTTTGCCCACCACTTCCAATTTAGCCTTTGCTTTGTGTTTGTGGTTGAAATGTGAGCTTTCAGTTTCCTGCTCCTGGCACTGTGCCAGCTGCTTGCTACCATGCCTCCTCACCATGAGGGACTCTTATCCTCTGGAACTGTATGCCCAAACAAGCACTTTCTCCAAAACAAAACAAAACCAGAACCTTGATGAGTCTCCTAGACAGAGCTTCAGGTCCCTAACAGAGTGATTTTTATGATTTGTTTAGTTGAAAGAGTTTGAAATTTTTTTTTCTTGGGCAGGAGCAAAGTAGTGATTTGTCACGGATTTAAACCAATAATTTTCCTCAGTGCAACACAATTGAAGATTACCTTCCCTGAAAGTTCTTATCGCTAACTATCACGTTGTTTCAGGAGTTGAATGTACACTTCCCTGGGATGAAGTCTTTATAACCAGCAGGATTGTAAACAGCCAGCCTCAAAACCCCACTTCCTGCCTGCTTCCACCAGCTGTTCTGGGTACCACCTGAGCTCATCAGAGTCTTCAGAAGCTGAGGCAGAGAGGCAGTGAGGAGTGCAAACACCTGGGACAAAAAGGGATGGGCGTGGCCTTGATAGGAGGAGCCCCATGAGGGCCGAGCAGGCTTGCATAGACCTATGTTGTGTGAGAAGACCTTAAGGGCCTCCTTGGCCAAAATTTTCATAGAGAGGTAAGTCACTGGACCTGGACTTTTCATTTAACAGCCAATGCACTGGGAGCACCTTTTATCACTCAGGGTGTCCTTTGTGTTTAAACTCCTTAACTTTTTATGTTTATGGGCACAGACTTTTATAGTATTTTCTCAGTCCCCTCGTCAAGTATTGATGTGGAAAAGAAATAGTAACAAGTTTTTAACAATTGTCAAAATAAGAATAGAATTCTTTTAATTAAGAAGCTTACATAGGAAATGTTAAGTTACATAGGAATTAAAAAAAATTAAGGAACTCTGCCTCTAATACAAGACACAAACTTAAGACAGGGTACTAGTAAGTAACAGAGAATATAGAGTTGAAGTCAGAGTTTTGCTTCTAGCATAGTTAAATAATTGGTTTAAATATTTAAATAAAATTATTTAAATTCTTTAACTGCTGAATCCTGCTTTTGTAAGCCTGTTTTCTGGAGCTCCTTTCTCTTTCCTGAAGAAGTGACTGTCTGTTCGTCCCCCTGAGAAGTGACTGCCACTGAAAGCTGTTTAGACAGTGCTCTATGGCTAACACTAAAACTGTTGTAACTGGAAGCTACAGTCGGTGCTTCTGGGAAATCTGCTTAGCTCCAGAGAAAATTTCTTCTTGGGCAGGGACAAACAGATCATTCTAGGGTGGTCACGTTGACGAGACTGTGACAGTGCTGCCGACTCTACAGAAGCTACGAAATATTCACAGTCAAGGCAAGCTGATCCCTTAGGCATCAGCTAGGTACCTGCTGCACATTGATAAAGAATTCTCCAGTTTCTCTAGGTACCTGGTTGAATTCCTTGCTTATCTGAGTGTTTTATAACACACAGCCTTGCCTGGGCCCTGTGTCCTGTGTGGGAAAAGTTTGGATCTTTGTTTCTTATGTTGTCTTTCCTATCTTCAAATGTTTGTTTAAATCTGTAGAACTCTATATAAATGTACTGTTTGCTTCTAATGTTCGCTGACTTTTATTCGAAGCAAATATAATAGCAGTTGGTCTTCAGTTCAGCAGCAAAGGGGTCAGTATATGAAAGTTTGCAATGTCCAACACAGCAAGAGATCTCATCACTTGTATCGGTAGTTCTATTCTGAATAGATTGGTTGGACAGCTCTGCAGTGTTTCCTGTGAATAGAAACCCTCCATCTCAGAGGGAGGTTTTTTAATAAAGGGAACTTACAAGGCTCAGAAAGTCAGCAGCTTACCAGTCTCAGGAATTTACAAGATTCACAAGATCCCTCCCCAAGATTATATAAACAGGACCATTTGCTGAGGAGGGAGACTCTGACCTATTAGCTGCCTGTAGAACGTTGATCAAGGCAGCTCTAGGATTTCAGTTTTCATTGTTGTTGCTCATTCTGCTGCATCTGCCTTTGAGTCATTCCTGCTCCCCTGTAAATAACCCCTTACTTACTATTACTTACTTACTGTAAGCAATCCAGCACTCCAGTAAGAAACCTCAAGAAACTCATTGATTTACTAAGTTGGTCTTTGGCAGAATCACTATCTTGGCTTATTGTCAGTTCTCTATCTGTGACAAGTAGGAATTTGTTTTTACCTCACAAGAAGAGTTAACATAACATGGATACAGAGGTGTGGATGAGGGGCATGGCTTTATCAGCTCTTTATCATCTACCATCATTCTCTATGATCTACTTTGCTTCCTCTTCCAATACCAGCAATACCCATTATTGCATCTGGATGAGCTAAGAGAGCCTTGCTTGCATTCAAAATGGAGTCAAATGCTGTTTGTAAAACAGAATCAGCCAAGGCAAGGCACAGCCTGAAAAAAAAAAACCAGTATCTTATATAAAAGGAATTTGTAACTGTCTTGGCAAGAATTAAGATTATTTTAAAGAGAGACATGTTGCTCTTCTTTCTGGTTACCAGACTATCAAAACAACATATTCCAAGAATCTGGAATTTTCCCATGAATCTCTTGTGGTAGCCAGAAAGGGAAGCTTGTCTCACAGAAAGAAGTTCTATGTAGTTTTTACAATTTTCTACTTTATCTTGCAGGATAGACTACAACCCGGACAATAGTGATGGGTAGGGCCATATCTTGGCTAGGATGGTTTAGTTATGCATGCATACTTCTTGCCTTCTATTTAACTCTAAACTTCAGATGAATACCCTAATGGTGGACTTGAGCAGTCACCTGACTTCTTTGTTCCTCTTCCCCATGTGGGTAGATAGAACAAATCTCCTTTCTCTAATTTTCACTATTTAATTGGCCTATTGAGGGTAGGTGGATGAGCCAGGTTTTTTAGGTCTATCAAGTTTCAGGTTCTGATTCTAACAACTCTGATAACTTAGTGTAGAGAAGCACAGGAGCAGTTGCTCTGGAAAGGAAGCTAACACACAATTCCTGCAGGAATGAGGTTTATTGGAATAAATGGGCATCAAGGCCATGATCAGAGGCAAAGAAGAGCATTAGACAGAAGCAGCATACTGTATGGAGACATAGACATGATGGGGGCCTTAAATGGAAAGAGAAGCTTAACATTTAAAATCTTGAGGGAAGTGCATTAAGAGTGACAATAAGACAATATCAACTCAAAAAAATCTGTAGCCCTCCTATATACAAACAACAGCTGGACAGAGAAAGAAATCAGGGAAACAACATCCTTCACAATTACCACAAATAACATAATGTATCTTGGAGTGATTCTAACCAAACAAGTGAAAGACTTGTATGCCAAAAATATTAAGTTCTTGATGAGGGAAACTGAATAAAATCTCAGAAGATAGAAAGATATCTCATGCTCCTGGGTTGGTAGGATTAACATAGTAAAAATGGCCATCTTACCAAAAGCAATCTACAGATTCAACTCAATCCCTATCAAAATACCAATACAATTCTTTATGGATCTTGAAAGGACAATACTCAACTTCATATGGAAAAACAAAAACCCTGAATAGCTAAAATAATCCTGAAAAATAAAAGATCTTCAACATCCCTGTTCTTAAGCTGCACTACAGAGCCAAGTAGTAAAAACTATATGGTATTGGAACAAAAACAGACACATTGATCAATGAAACATAAATGAAGATCAATGGAATCTAATCCAGGATCCAGACATAAATCCACACACCTGTGGACACCTGATCTTCAATAAAGAAGCCAGAAATCCAAAGAAAAAAGAAAGTATCTTTAACAAATGGCACTGGTTTAATCGGATATCTGCATGTAGAAGAATATGAATAGATCCATATCCATCACTGTGCACAACACTCAAGTCCAAATGGATCAAAGACCTTGGCATAAAACCAGATACACTGAACCTGATAGAAGAGAAAGTGGGGATCAAAGCCTTGAGCACACTGGCACAGAAGACAACTTCCTGAACAGAACACTGATAGTTAGGCACTAAGGTAAACAATTAGTAAATGGGACCTCATGAAACTGAAAAGCTTCTATAAGGCAAAGGACACTGTCACTAAGACAAAACTGCAGCCTACAGAATGGGAAAAGATATTCACCAACTCTGCTTCAGATAGAGGACTAATATCCAAAATACATAAAGAACTCAGGAAACTAGATACAGGAAGGATGGGAATGGGAAGAGAAAGGATCAGGATGGGGGAGAGGGATGGAGAGAGAGAGAATATATGGAGAGATGACAAGAATAGGAGGACATGAAGGGGATAATTGGGATACCAAGTGCAGTGGAAACTCACTGGAATCAATGTAGGAGACGCTAAAGAAGACCTCTAGTAATAGGGGATAGGGAGTCTAAACAGGCCATCTCTTGTAACCAGGCAAGGCTTCCAGTGGTGGGACTGGGACACCATCCCAGCCACAAAACTTCAACCCGTGGCCTATACTCTCTGTAAGATCCACTGGGGCAATAGAAAGGCAGAATACCATCCTAAAGGAAGGAACACATGACCAATACTCCAGGGCAGGCCAGGAACTAGAGTCTGGACAGTCAGCAGAGGACTTCTAATGTTATCCTGCTCTCCTCATAGATTAATGCCTAGCCCAGTCCTCAACAGAGAGGCTCCCTATGGCAGCTGAAGGGAGCAGATGCAGAAGCCCAGGGCCAAAGTGCAGAGCCCAGGAAACCCCTCAGAAGAAGTGGAGGAGGGATTGCTGGGACCAAAGGGTTCGAGGATACCAAGAGAACAAACCCCATGGAGTCAACTGACCAGTACTCTTAGGGACTCACAGAGCCTGAGTGGCAGATACGGAAGCTTCTGGGTCCCCCAAATATGTCTTGAGGTTGCCTGGCCTGGTGCTCTTGTGGAACTCATACAGACTGGAATAGGAGTGTGTGTTCCTGAACCTCTTGCCTGCTCTTGAGTATCTTGTTCCCCTACTGGGTTGTCTAGTCCAACCTTGAAGTAGGGAATTGTGCCTGACCCTGTTCCATCTTGTTGTGCCATGTTTGAGCAGTAACCCTGGGAAGACTTCTCTTTCTTGTGGAGAGGCAGGCATGGGAGTAGGAGGATAAAGTGTAGATCTGGGGGCTGGGGGGTCTAGGAAGAGTGGAGGGAGAGGTGGAAGGGTGTTGGAATGTATTATATGAGAGAAGAAAAATTAAAAAATTCTAATAAAAAGAGTGACAATAAGAGATTTCAATAGATAGGTAGGCAGATAGATAACAGAGGGAGGTCAGGTGAGTCTCCTCAGAGGAAAGCCTTCAGAACACTTCCTCAAGCAGTCCTCATTCCATCCCCAAGGAGTCTCTAGAGCAACCTTCAGAACAAAGGAAAAATCTGCCTTATATAATGTTTTAGGGGTGGTGGGAAGTTTCAGATCATGTGATTTAGTTCAAAATAACTTATATGAGAAAGAGCATGGAGGAGCCAGGCACCACACATCATGAACTGTCAACATCACATGAACATCACAGACTGCTCCTTAAGTCTCTGTCCTAGAGAGAACTGCGGGGAGTCTAAACCCGAATCAGGCTGTGGGATCTGGTCTAAAGGTGCAGACCCATGTTTTAAGGTAACAAAGTCACTTAGAATATTGCATAGCATATTTCAAAATTACAGCTAAATAAATGATAGTTTCGTTTTGATATTGTTGCTGTTTTCCTTTTATTCACCATTGCATGTGTCCAACTTAGGCACCTTTTCATTGAAATTCAATATATACGCATTGAAAAGACATAAATCATTCTACATCTTGATGACTTCACACAAATTGCTTATACGTAACAAACATCACCAATGGCATGCTGACAGAGATGACACTGGTAGGAGACAAGTCCCCATGAGATATGTTGGGGAAGGAAATTAAAATTCATGTGTGGTAACGTGTCTCATCTCTGAGGCATGCCACCACTGCGTGCTTGGACATACCATCCCATTCAAGTGAATGACTTAGGAGGGCCGCTTGGACTGAGTTCTGAGAATGAAAATCTCTTCCTTGAGATTATGTGGTATATTTCTTGTTCAATACAGATTATGTAGAATGTGGAGCTTACTTTCATTTTATAGACAAAGTAAAAGGAACAGCCCAGAGCGGTTCCCAAAGTCAAGCCGGCCAGTGTAGACTTCTGATTCCAGCATCTCTACGCATGAGGCAAACTATAAGAATATTTCTTTTTGCAAAAATTTCAGCATCACACCATTATTATTATTATTATTATTGTTATTATTATTATTTTGGAAAATGTAGTAGTTCCTGGGTCAGTGATGTCCAGGCTTCCTACTGCACTTTCTTTAAATTCATTTCCCATCATTGCACAAACTGTACGCTGTCTAATGAAATCCTCTGTCTCACATACTCATCCTATATCTCCCTTTTTCCCCTGTCATAATGTTCAGTTTGCCTCTGTTTTAATTTCTATAGGGAGATGTTATGGTGAAGTCCCTTGTGTAAGAGAGGTCTAGCTCCCCCAGTGGATGTATGGAGGAGTGATTCTCCAAGCTTCTTCCCTCTAGCTCTCTCACCCTAGTGGCCAAATTCAAGGCTGCTTAGTTATCACAAATAGAAGAATCACCTTACCACATGAAGTGATTTCAAGTTCCTTACAGAGAGAGTAACTAAAGGTACATGACTGTCATGAAATTTTACAAAATCAGTGCCCTAAGTCATGTTTATGAACAGGTGGCTTTGGGGAAGTGGTAAAACTATTGATTAAGGAAGCAAGGGAATTACAGAGACAGAGCTACTAGATAAGAAAGTGCAGCCTCTGCTTGTGTTCTGTGCTTGTCGCTAGGTTTTTCCTTGAAAGTTCTCCTCACTGACTGCCGGAGACCTTCTGCAAGAGACACCTCAGTGTTAGGGATCATTAGGCACAGCCGGTCGTTTGACTCTTTAGGTTGTTGTTAGATAATTTCATTTTCTTTTTCGGAGAGAAGAACAGGTATAATTTCAGGGATCAGTACCTTGCCGCACTAATCACAGCCTAGAATTTCTGACTGGAGCACTTGGTCACTGAGTCCAGCGCTTACAGTTTTCGTTTGGTGGCTGAAGCCTAATGAGTGAAGTGCCCACTGCAGCACTGTTGGTCTGCCTTATCTAGGACATTGGCTGCTTTAGGTTATTGAGAGAACAATTGCTCAGTTGTTTGTTATCACTCATGTACTATTCTTTTCATGTTTGTTTAGGATATATGTGTGTATATATATATATATATATCCACAAATATTCTTTCTCTATGGATATTCATGCATAGTAATTGCATATATATGAGCCATGGTGCTACATATCAATTTATTTATACAGTGTAAAATGGTCAGATCAATACAATTAGCATTTCTATTAATGGAGATGTTTGTTTCTTTGCATTGGAATGAACAAGGAGTTGTTGTGAGCCACGGTCCTCCGACTGTTTTTGGAACCCTGTCTTAATATGTCTTATGGGCCACCAACTGTTGTAGGCATTGTTCATATTGCCAAGAAGTAAACAAAAACTTAGTCTTTCATAGTTATGTTCTAAGGGTGGCTTACATCTTTTTGTTTATGGAAATATATTTTGTAATACTAAGAAAAAGGGGTGAGAAAGTTAGAGTTCTGAAGCATGTTGGGGTAGCATCTTGTTAAAGAGTCGTGCCAGTTTCATGCAGCGTGCTAAGCTTCTGTTGATTTCTGAACTCCAATGTAATCAAGACCATACAGAGCCTAGAAGGTCTGATTGTTGAGTAGTTGATGATGTCCTAAAACATGAGGGAACTGGAGAAAGTGAAGAGAGAAGGACAGAGAGGAAAGAGTGGAAACTCTCAAACCACAACTCTGTGGGCTTTTTCTTATTCCATCATGGTCACAAAGATGACTGAATTTACCCCTCAACATAACAGAAGTGGCTAATTCTGGTCTGGGAAGAATTTAGTAAGCCTGAAGCCAATTCACATGAAATATAGGAATCACCCAATATAAGCACATTTAAAATACAACCCCCTCTGTGTGTTTACACACAATGCTGTTACTTTTATTGGCTACATCCAATTCTATTAATCTTGAGTGCAATGAATATTTTAAAATGCAATAAATTAAATAACATTAAATAACACAATTGACTAAATTAAAACAACAGATACAAGTAACATTATACAGACTGGGCAGATACATTACAACATGTATATGCATAACAGATATTAATGAAAAAAGAGGTCATGGATCTGAAAGAGAGCAAGCGGTGGTATATGGGAGAGACAAAAGAAAAGGATGAGATAAAATAGTTATATTATAATCTCAAAAATAAAAGAAGTAATAAAATGTACATAAAAATTTCATAACTGAAGTACTAGACGATTATGGAAAAATCTGAGTTAGGTTCATAAACCGATTTAAGGTACTTTATTTTTTTATAGTCTTAAATTTTATATTTACCTAAAATTTCATAAAGCAAATAATCCCTATAATGATGGCATAGAGTTAGAATAGGCATTAAAAAGCATTTCTATTAACTTTAAACCTGTGTTTACTTTTCAAACCACACAGCACACAACTTGCTATAGAAAGTGGACAGTATTTTATGTTTCATGCCAAATTTCTTAGCAAGAATTCTCTATTCCTCTATTTATATTTCAAGGACTCATTAATGCGAATGGTTAGCTACCCTCCAAGTGGCTAACTGCCATGTTGCTACCTCTTTTCACGCTCTGCACTGGACTGAGCGCAGGCTGGAGCTATCTGACTGGGACTTCATTGGTTGCATACTATGACCCTGAGAAAATATAGGATTCCACTCCTGCAACGAGGGAGCAGAACGGCAGCTCTGTGGCTGAGTTCATCTTCTTGAGCTTTTCTCACCTTCCTGAACTCCAAGTACACATGTTTGGGATTTCCTGGTTATTTATCTGGTGACTCTGACAGGAAATGTCAGCATTATCACTATCATCTTCCTGGACCAGAGCCTGCACACCCCCATGTACCTGTTCCTGCAGAACTTGTCTGTGGTAGAACTGAGTTTCAGCACAGCCATCACACCTGAAATGCTGGCGGTCCTGACCACTGAGAAAGCAACCATTTCCTTTGGGGGCTGTTTTGCACAGATGTATTTCATTCTTCTCCTTGGTGGGACTGAGTGCTTTCTCCTGGGGGCGATGGCTTATGACCGATTTGCTGCAATCTGCCATCCTCTGTCCTACCCGGTGATTATGAACAAAAGGGTCTTCATGAAACTAGTGGTGTTCTCCTGGGTCTCAGGTACCATGATGACTACTCTACAGACCACATGGGTGTTTAGTTTTCCCTATTGTGGCCACAAGGAAATTAACCATCTCTTCTGTGAGACTCCTCCAGTGCTGGAGCTTGCATATGCAGACACCTTCTTCTTTGAAGTCTATGCCTGCACAGGCACCATTTTGATTGTCATGGTTCCCTTCCTGCTGATACTCTTGTCTTACATTCGAATTCTCTTTGCCATCTTGAAGATGCCGGCCACTACAGGGAGAAAGAAGGCCTTTTCCACGTGTGCCTCCCACCTCACATCAGTCACCCTCTTCTAAGGCACGGCCAGTATAACTTATCTACTGCCCAAGTCCAGATACCAAGTAACTGATGTAATTGGATTATACACTGCTTTCTCCTCTGCTGAATCCATTCATCTATAGCCTGAGAAACAAGGAGATGAAGAGAGATATGGTGAAATTATGGCAAAGAGAGTGGTTTTACACACCATCTAAGTTGCTAAGAAGCCATGTGGTATTTGGAAATCACCCAAAGAAACTCTGCCTTAATTTAGTAAAATATGAAAAAAGGGATTCCTTTCTTAATTCTTTAGTCATTTGTTTTAAAGAAACATATACCTTTTATAGTGTGATGTAACAGTATTCACAAATTTGTAAATTGTCACTATCCAGGTTATCATTACAGTATGATCAGTAAGATGATGCTTCAATAAAATCCAATTTCACATATTCATATGTTTGATGCTTTGATTTTTTTGGATTTCTGGGCATGATGGGATGAATGGTATCTTTGTTTTATCACAGTCATCTCTCCCTGTCTATCATCTACCTTTTATCTCTTATCATTCTATCTAGTTTGATCTAGTATATGTGTCTATGTTTTCTTGTCTGTTCATTTCTGGGAATTTAACTCAGGACAATGCCCACGGTAAGCAGTTGCTCTGTATCTTTGCTACTACCCCAGCCCAGTATTCGTCAATTTGAATAACTGTTGAAGAATTACCTTTCAAAATGATTATAAATGGCCAGAAGGCCCACTGAGACACCAACACGCAGGGCATCAAGAAAATAATAGATGTATTGATGATGTTTATTGTTTCTGGAGTGAAAATGTATGAGTTATAAAACAAAACAAAACAAAACATGAATTTATTTGGGAAGCCCAAACTGGTCCTCATTTCTGTGATGGTCTCCATTTGCTGTAAAGAAAGACTTCTTTGGTGAGGGTTGGTAACTATACTTTTCTGTGGGTGTAAAGATAAGATTTAGAATGTAGTAAGGAATTGTGCTGGTCTAGCAAAGTGTCACAAATAGATTCTTTCTTTTTTAAGGTCCATGACCTTACTGGTTCCATGGAGTTGGCTAGATTTCCAGTAGTGGGCATGATTTCTGTCCTGTTGAGTGGGCCTTGAGTGCAATTAGGCAGCTGTTGGTTGTCACTGACTTGTGAGTGGCATAAAAATATATTTTCATAGCACAGATGCTGACAACTTGGTGTACCCTGCAAAATAAATATTAGATAAGATTTTGAATGCCCAACCCAAAATAATGTCTAAGGTAGAAGAAATGCTTGTTATGGTCATTAAACATTGTATATATTAGTCTGTACCTCATAATTACAGGCACTTAATATGTGTCAATTAAATATGTATTTAATAATTTGCTACAGTAACAACAAAAAATGTACATTAAGAAGCTGGCGAGATGTCTCAGCAGCTAAGAGAACTCACTGTTTTTTCCAGAGGGCCTGGCTTCAATTCCCAGCACCCACATGGCAGCTCACAACCATCTGTAAATCCAGTTCTAGAGGACTTGCCACCCTCTCTTGGCCTCCATGGCCACTGCACATGTGTGGTGCACAGATGACCGTGCAGGCAAACCACTCATACACATACCATCTGATCACATATTGTTTCTTTTTCTCTCGTTAGAAGCTAATTTGATTATTTGGTCCAATAGTCTGTGTGTGTATTTTTTAACCTATTTTGGGATTATTTTAGCATCCAAAATAGATGTATGCATTAGAAGAGACAAAGACAATGGACTTGAACACAGGACCGCGGTTCATAAGAACAATCAACTCTCTGTCTACTGTTTGTTAATGTTCTTCAGATCTGCACCGTGGGTAATATGTCGTTGTGTATATGGATCTACACGTCCCCATAGCTGTACTATGAGGCCGTTTGGGTGGTCATGACTGAGAATTTACGGGTGTGGCTTTTGATTTTTATGAGAAGACACATCTCACATGAAGTCTCTGATCCTTTGGCTTTTGCTTTTGGAACCTGATGGAGTTTCCTTTTTTTGAGAAAATACATCCTTATAGTGGCCAAGCAATGTGTAGGTCTCCACCCCCACCGTGGGATGCAAATGTGATTACTCAATTATTCCTATTTTCTTTTATTCTTGAATCATGACTGTGTGCCATCTTTCCCAGAATGAATAGACATTTTAAACCATGTTTGAATTTTCCGTTTCCAGAACACTAAAACAAAAACTTCTTTTGTTTAAGCCATCCAGTCTGTGTGATGCTGTTACGGTAACCCATGGAAACCAGAGTAGGGTTATTTTTAGAGGTATTTAATTCTATTCCTCAGGATATTTAATGTTTGTTAGAGAAGGCTTAGTGAGAAGTCTATGACTTCAAGTCAACAAGCAATTATTATTTTGTGATCTGTAAATATATGCATATTGAAGGTATGATATGTCTAGGTTTGGATCTCTAATGAGTCTGCTAACAATGCAAGCGCTTACAATTTGAAAATTTGATCCTTGTCTGTTATGTGAAAAGTTCCTTTGAATGTATCTGTCATTATCGTTTCTGTTCTGATCACTCCAACTTAATGCAATGCCTCTTAGAAGTGTGGCGTCTTTGCTGCTCTAGAATGGTGGCGACACTCTATCTCACCGATGCCAGTCTCTCGGAACACCTCTCACACAAGCATGAGCCAGTTTTGCCTCTGGTCTCCTCCAGTTTCTGGGAGTATCCCTCATACAAACATGAGCTGTTTTTGCCACTGGTCTCCTCCTTATCTCATTTTTAAGCCGTTACAACCTGTTAATCCAGTAGCAGAGGCCCGAAGCAATCACAGCTTTGGTGGTGTTTCATAAATAACACCCATAAAGTCATCCTGCCAACGTTCCAGCTCTAGTTGTCTGCTGTGTTCTACTCACTATTAACTTGATGGGCTGAACAAATTCAGCACAGTGGGATTGTCCCATGAGGGAAGATTTTAATGTCTGTAAAATGACTCCTATGGATGGACACTGTGCTCGGCCCTGGGAACAACATGATAAGAAAGACAGTCTGATGAGAGGAACTTGTTTTAAGCAAGTTAAACACACGTTTAAACATATTCACAGTTATGCCACTTGCGAGAAAGGAAATGGAGGATACCGTGATGCAATAGCAAGAAGGCCTTGTCTACTTGGCTCCTGGGAGGGCATGATAGGGACAGAAGAAAAGGTGCAGCTTCCTTGAGAAAGTGAGCATTGCAAGGTCTAAACCTTTGCACGGAGCCTTAAAAGCTCGTAGAAAAGCCAGAAAGATAGCTTTCAATACATAAACAATAAACAGCAGAACAATCCAGGAGGAAGCAACAGAGTATTTCGAGGTCTCAATGTGAATGATTCCTGGAAAGGAAGACCTGTAGAGGGCACTGGAGGAATGGGATGGAGAGGTGAGCCAAAGAAACCATAGAAAGCCCCAGGGACAGTGAGAAATCTGCATTTCACCTTGTAGCCATAGTTGGATAAATGAAGGCTTTGTGCCAAGGGGAGAAATGGCCATATTTGCACTTTTGAGATATCTTTCTGGTTGCTGAGTAACTGGTAGAATGGATAAAGGAGTGGAAATAGGCAAGAAAGAGACACTGCCACGCAGGCAAGGATGGTGGTGACTCAGGCTGGGAGAGTGGCTGAGGAAACAGGAATGAGAACATTTCTACAAATGCTTAAGAAATCAAAGTGACAGAACTTGATTAGGAATTGTATAGGGGAGCAGGAAGGAGAGAGGGAGGTGTTAAGAATGAGTCTGCGTTTCAGGTTGGCGGCTCTGTTTATTGAGGTACGGAACACTGATGCGAAAGACCATTTCTGGGGAATTGAAATCCGGCTTTGAATGAGTAACGCGTAAAATGCCTGAATGAAACCAGTGAGATTTATAAGCCAGACTCAGTGGATCTGAATTGGCTGGGGGGCAGAATTATAGGGCAGAAGCTGGGAGGGATGCAGGCTGCATGAAAGTGTGCTTGAAATCTTTGCAGTGTGTTTGAAATCTATGGGAAAAATCTAATATTGGAGAAAGAGTGAATTAATTTAACACAGGGCTTGTGTCAATGTGTTTTCTGGGTAAAAGATGCATACGAATGATAAACTGGTATATAAATTACGAGGATAAACAGAGTCCTGTGAAGCTACATGATTGGTTTCTAGAAACTGACCTGCTCTGATTAGGAGACCAGGGGACACAGTAACAGGGACAGAGGGAGCGAATCTAGGAAAACTGTCAAAAGGGAGCTTCTAGGCTCTATGTTCGAGGCCAGCCTGGTCTATACAGGGAGTTCCAGGCCAGTCAAGACTGCATCACTAGACTTTGTTTAAAAGACAAGCAAACCCCAACAACAAAAACAAAAACAAAATTAAGTTCCGATCAAATCTGGTATGGCAGAGATGGATTGAATTCTCACTGCCACCTAGTGGCTCAAGTATGTAATTGACGTAATTTTTCTTCTAGAAGTCCAGAGACTTAAATGTGATCATTACCACCATCATCATAACATCACCACAATTTGTTGGATGTTCCATCCCCGGATTGGATGATGGCACTAATTTCGGAGACTATGGGAACCCTGGGAAGTTGGACCTGACTGGAGGAAATGGATCACTGAGAGTGTGTCTGAAGGGCATATTCTCCTTTTCTCTCTTTGCTTTCTGGCCATGATGTGTGACTGTCTCCACCATACCCTCCTTATCATGGATTAAAATCTCTGAAACTGTGAGATAAAAGAGATCTTTTTCCATTGAAAAGGATTGTTTGTTGAAAAAGGCTGTTATTTCTTTCCAGCTGTCTTGTTGCATATTGTCACAGCAACACAAGGTCTTACAAACAGGGAATTTGGTATTGAGAAATGTGGTTATTGGTGTGACCACCTGATCATATGGTTCACAAACCCTTGGAACTGGTCTGTGCAAGGAATTTGGAAAGGGTAAAGGTGGATAGGATTTGGTTGCTGCAAAGATGCTAGAATGTTGGAATGTTAGTGGCTATTATAGGATAAATATGAAACATCTCCCATGCAAGTGTTTGGTCACTTGGCCCTCGGTATGTGTTATTATTTTGTGAAGGCATAGGGCCTAGATAGCTGATGCAAGCCATCAAGGATGATCTTGGAGCTTATACCCTGGCCCTGCTAGCACAAGACCCTAATTTCCTTGTTGGTACCATTTGAGAAACCACTGTAGCAAGTGTCCACTACCATGGACCAAGCCGCTTCAGCCTCTTATGCCTTCTCTGCTAAGAAACAGTGGTCCAAATAGGCTTTTCTCCTTTACATTGTGTCTGCTAGGCATTTTGTCACAGTGATGACAGAAATAATTGAAACAGAAAATTGGTACAAACAAGTGGGTTTGTTCCACCTTGGTAAACCTGACCATGCTGTTAGCAAGCCATTGCAGATGGTTTGTCTGAAGAATGTGGGACTATTGGAGCTGCCATCTATAGAATGCCAGTGTCCAGCCCTGGGTGAGAGCAGGACTTGAAGCAGGTGGATGCAAGAGCAGCAAGGGAAGAATCAGATGCAGGATACAGCTTAGTTTCATTTTACGAGAGACAGAGAGGAAGCACATCTTGGTATGGCTTTACCTACTCTGACAACCTGTGTTTCCCACAGGCTTTATTTATACACAAAACCGCTTCATCAAAGACTTCTATCATTGATTACTTAGCCATTTAGAATACAATTTTTCCAAAGTCTTCCTTGATTACATAAGATAAAAGAGACAAGGTGAGCAAACAGCAAATATCCTGAGAACTAAAAATTGACATTATGATAAAATCAGTTTTATTTTATCTCAATATCCCTTTTCTTAAGATTGGTGTCATAAAGCCTTGCAGTTACAGAAAAGCAAGACAGGATGACTCTATTTGAGTTTGATTCTGTTTGAGTTTGGCACAGAGTTAATAGATCAGAAGTTATTTCCTATTACCTGTTACCTCAAACTTATCTTTCTACAGAGATCCAATAGCCCAGGCCCTTGTTCTTCTTTAATGTTTAACATAAGACCACTATCCTTTCCTTTGATTCTTGAAAAATCTTGCAGCCTTTTGTTTAAGCAAAGGCAGTCTGTATTTTGTCTTTATATAATATTAGAAAAGTCTTGATCTAATATGCCTGCTCAGAAAGGCAAGCAGTTCACTGAATCAAGATGCTCCCCTCACAAACTCTTGTCTCAACACAACTCATATCTTTGTTATATTCCTATAAGGGCTAGAGGGATATTAGGGCTCCTAAAACTGCTTACTTTGTCTTCAAGACTGCTTACTTTGTGTTCAGGAAGATACTAAGAATTGTCATTAACTATATGATCAAAGTTTCTTCCTGCCAAAACTTGTTCCTTTGAAAACCTAACAATTCAATTACAACTTGTCAGCTTCTAAAATTTCCTTAGGTTTTTCTTCTTAATAATTTTTCTTATATCTTTTGTCTTATGCTTACAAATATCATTTATTAATAATCTAAATGTATGCTTAAGCAATAGGTTCTATGGAAGAGTCAACTTTCTGCATAGATGTCTTTTCTAAGGACTTACTATTAGTTTCACTCTTATTAACACCAGTTTTTGTTACATTATTCCAGCTCTAGCTTTCAGTGAGAAGCCTTTAGCAGTAAAGAATATAAGTACAAGAGAAAGATGTGTAGCAAATTTCCATCAAGGGCAGTGAAGGGTCAGTCCGGGTCATCCAAGCACTAGAATTTTGTCAAACAGTGCCTCCAGGATGCTTGGCATCACCAATAGAAGCCATGGGACACTGTAATCAGAGATTGGTGGGTCATTCTGCTGGGTATTTCAGTGAAGGTCAGGCTGTTGATGGTTCAGAGGGCAGAAACAATGCTTTTGGACATTGGGCTAGAGGACATACATGTGACATTCTGACAAAGAATCTGTGTGTGTTCTGTACATGTTCTGAAAATCTGAGTGAAGCTATCTGTGAGACCTCAAAAAGTAATGGACTAACTTATTCAGTGGAGTAAATTTCAAAAACAGGATAGCATTTAGGTAGGGTATGGTTATTACTTGCTGTCCTTGGCCAGATTTATAGTGAGAATGCTGAGCAAAAATGGAGTGGAAAGATCTAAAAAATGTACAGTTTGGTGAGGAAGGAAGCTTGGATCTCTTTAACACTGGTGATAAGAAAGACACAGACAAAGGGGCTACTGTGGTTGAAGAGATTAGAAGCATTAAAGAGGAAAGGCTCACCTCACCTCACATGGGAGATCTGTCTGTTGTCTTAAGGACAGGACCCCTCCCATAGAAGGATTCCGGATATGAAACTGAAAACCCACTTGGAAGTGTTTCCTTTAAAAAGAGAGTGTCTAAGAAGATAAAGATTACAGAGCTCCCTACTCTAGACACTCAGGCACCTTAAGGCTACTGCACATGTGGTAAAAGAGGGCCCAGACACATTTTAAACCAGCAGAATTAGTCACAATTTGTATAAAGATTTGCAAGAACTACAGAGACTTGCACCAAGATTCCAGAAAAAACTGGTGAGGCCAGGCAACACACAGGGTTGAAGTCCCTGAGGAGAAGCCCCAAGGAGCCAGTGTGCGGAGCTGAAAAGGTGAGATCCAAGTTGAAATGGAGATCCTGGAATGTTGGACATGTTAAGGGTGCGAGACATCTGTATAGAGAAGTTGTAGTCACCATATGGAGCTTGCTTAGTGGAGAAGGAATGCTACTGCAGGTGATAGGGACACAGCAGCGGGGCTGCTCAAGCCTGGAAGAGCTCAGATGATGCCACCATGAGCTCCAGATTCTAGACACAGATCTGGAGGGTTTGACCTTTCCACTTTTAGATTAGGTTCTTGCTTTGGTCTGGCATTTCCTTGACATTTCCCCATGCTTCTGTTTTGGAAAATGAATGTTTACTCTGAATCACTGTATATCAGGACTACATAACTTTTTGTTTATTTTACTGGGTTCCCAGCTAAGAGTTTGCCTTGAATGTTGGAGGAATCTTTGGACTTTTAAACAATATTGAGGATGCTTAGATTATGGGACTTTTGAAGTCCTACTGAATAAATTTGGCATTATAAGATGGCCACTAGCCAATGGGAACCAAGGACTGAATGATACGGTTTGAATGTGGAATATAACACCTGGTCTCTAGCTTGTTGGAAGTGTTTTCAAGGCTGTGTAAGCTTTGGGACATATGACTTTTCTGGATGTCTTAGGCCACTACGGGTGAGCCCCAGTGGTTAAAACTCAGCACTGCTTCTTGGCCGAGCTCTCCATTTGCTGGTGGCACCATGTTAGAATCCATGGCAGAAAGTTTCCACTGTCATGGGTCAACCCGCTTGAACTACCATTCCTTCTTTACTATGAAATTATTGGCTAAACACACCTCTATTTCCTCAAGTAGCTTCTGTATTTCGGCATAGTGATGATAAAAGTAGCTAATGTGTTGGGCAATTCTTGTGGGATTCCATAAGATCAGAATAGCAATAGAAATGTGGACAATGAAACTATTTCAGATGGGAATAAGCACCCTATTTATATTACATTCCAGCCAAGAACCTATCTACATTTTATCTATACTCTGAGACATTGTGGGAAGTTGATTTAGAAGTGTGGGACTAATTAATCTGTTAGAGGAATTTCGGTACATCCCAGCTTTCAAGATGTGGCATGATTATTGATAGTTGCTTTAAGACAGATTTACAGTGAGAATCAAGAGCAAAAATGAGAGAAAAATGTAACCAAAAACAGAGTTCTCTTGCCCCAACTGCTACTGTGACAGATTCCTAACTTGTAACTGATTCCTAACTTGTAACAGATTCCTATTGTGCCTTTTACTCTCCAGCTCTAAAACGAGACAGGAAAGATACAAAGAATTCCTCACTGCTCTTCTGGTGGCCTTGGAAGATAGAAAGAGAAAGAGAGAAATATTCACTGTTCCCCCCCCTTCCCCTTTTTTTGGGCTGTCCTTAATTGTCTGAAGCTTGAAGCTCAGCAGCTGCTAGAAAACAGGACTGCCATCTATCAAACCCACCCACCAACTGCCAGTTCCAACTGCCAACTCTCTCCTTTATAACCTAAGCAAAGTTCCCAGAAGTCCAAGCAGCATCCAATCATAAGGAAAGCTGCATAGGACAGAGAAGTATAATTTATCCATAAAAGATGCAACAAAAGTTATAGAAAAAAAGGTCATTAGGATTACTAGAAACAAACTGAGTACATTTCACTGGGACAATAGGAAATTTAAAAAAATTTGTTAGTCTTATTTTATTTTTGATAATTTCATACATCTACATCATTACATTATTATTTCCCTCCTCTCCTCCTATAACTCCTCCTCCTGTGTCATCCCTTTCTAAGTCATGATTTCTTCTTTAATTGTTGTTACATGTATATACATACACATATATATACATATATATGCATATACGAATATATAATTTACTGCATCCATTTAGCTTTGCTTATATGCACATGTGTCTAAAACTGACCACTTGAGACTGGGCAAATTATATGGGTATTTGTCCTTGGGGACAGCTATTTATCTCTCTTCCAACAGCCATTAGCCAATTGTATCTCTTCATCTAAGAGTGAGACCATGTAAAATTTTCCCTGCCTGCACCGGTGTGTCAGCTGGTATCATTTTTTCTGGCCTTGTTCAAACAGCCAAGAAATGGAGACTGTCACAGAGATTCACAATTGATCAAAATGCAGAAAATAATTGACCGTGGGGTGCCCAACCCCAACCGATGCATATGCAATGCAACTCCTACACCTAAGGCTCAGAAAAAAAAATTGTGGAAGAGTGGGTGGAAAGATTATAAGAGCAAGATGCTCAGGATACATGTTGATTTATCATGTCCTCTAAACATTACAGGGACTTTGCACTTATGAATTTTCAACAATAAGTGAAAGTTTTTTTGAATGAATTTCAGAAACTTGCAGACTTCATCCGTCACAGGACTGAAGATGTAATGGTTTTAATTTATTCAAAATGGTTTACATGAATGAAATAGTATTAATCTTCATGCCATCTGACAGACGCAGTTTATCCCTGTGAGCACCTCACATCCTCATGTACCTCTTCTGGCATCGCAAGTATCTTCCAATATGTGCAGTTTGAACGTAAGGTGAAGTTGCTTCTGGAAAACCAATACACATAATTCTTCTAATAAAGAGAAGGTAAAACAGACACTTACCACAAGTAAAAATTCATTCTGTATCTGGTATTAATGTTGTCAACTTTTAACATACTTTTATCTAGTATTAAATTCTCTGTCAGTAAATTCTGTGGACTTTGATACTTGGCAATTTACAGAGTTCTAAATCACTGTTTAAGATAAAACTGTAGTAGACCTGCTTCTAAGTCCTCTAGATATGCTATTTCTGTATTATTATTATTATTATTATTATTATTACTACTACTACTACTACTTTGAGACAAGTAACCCTAGCTGGTTTTAAACTCACTATGTAGACCAGGTTGGCCTTGAACTCACAGAAATCTGCCTGCCTCTGCTTCCCAAGTGCTGGGATTAATGGCCTTTGCCACCATGCTTGGCTTCTGTTTTTCTAGTTTTTAACCAGTAGTAGGACAGATCATTTTTGATGTCATTATGGGATGTTCTAGCAGAAAACTGGAACTCTTTGTCAGTCAGAATGCCTTAAGGCAGTTAACATTTGAAGTTTGGAGTTCTCATCTTAATATTTTCAAGCATTTCTCTTAGTCTGTGGAATCATTCCCTTTTTTCATTCAAATTAAGTTATTTAATGGCTAGCTTTCATCACTGTTGTGTTTTAAGTAGGTGTTCTCAAAGTTGGTTTGGGGACCCCATTGGAGACTCCAAGCCTCTTTGGAGTTCTATAATATCAACATTACTTTTATAATATAAAAATATTATTTGCTTTATGTATTGCATTCTTTCAGGAATGTAAAGTAGAATTTTCCAGAAGCTACATAATACCTTATGTTTTAAGATATTGAATTCAGAAATGGGGATGAGAATCTAGCTGTGTAAGCCAGATATTAAAGAAGTTCACGGAAATGTAAGACAATCATGCTCTTCCAAGTTTTTTTTTTTTTAAGTAACAATTTTCTCTAAAATGGGTTTCTTCTATTAACAAATAATCAGGTTACTGTTAATTTCACATGAATTAAATAAGTGGCTTACAGAAGTATTGATTTAAATTCCTAATATAATCTCTAATTACTAGAATTTGCATAAAAACTTCCTTGGGTTCCTTAGACCTGGTAAGAATGTAATGGCTTCTTGAGGCTAAAATGCTTGAGAATGGTGGGTTAGAGAATTCACTGTTGACAATTTTCCAATGAGTTTAAGGAGAGGGGATATATGTCTTGATTTGCCTGTGTCCCTGGATCCATTTTCCAAGGAAGAAAGGGAAAAAAATGCAGCTAACTAAAAATTCATATGTATGGGGTTCCTGGTCTCCCTGTGTTGAGCACTGCTCTTGCACATCTGTTTCCTTGGTAACTAAACTTAGCTGACACCTGTGGCCTATTAACAACCTTCCTTAGTCTTAGCAATCCCTTAGGGCAATGAGCATCTGGGAATAATTAAGGAAGTTGGTAAGGAAGTTTCCATGGGCAGGAAATTGGTTCCTCTGGAACTTGTTAAACATTAACTCCACAGACAAGCTCCTGAAAACTCTTCCTGGAATTACTAATAGTGTTCAAATCTTCTGGGGCACTTACCAAGAGAAAATAGTATTAGGAATTAGGGACTCAAAAGTTTATTCTTAAAGGTTTAGACATTGTTGTTAAGTTATGGTGAGGGAGCAATTAGCTTAGAATGACTCCTGAATTTTTAACAAAGACACATTCTTAAATTTTTCCCTGGGGCTAATACTGGTCTAGAATAAGGGTGAGAGATGTAATTAAGGTCCGTGTTAAATCCAGATATTCTTTTCACCTAGTCTCTTTGGTCATGGAAAGCTTCAGTAATATTTACAAAGGCTTGCCAAGCCTGGCTCTTTCACTGAGTCTCTTTGGCCATGGAAGGCTTCAGTAACATTTACAAAGGCTTGCCAAACCTGGAGGAACAGGTCAGACTTCACAGTCTCAGCCAGTTGGGAATGTCTAACACCTTGACCCATATCAACTCAATAAAAGCAATAGATTTTGTTCTAAGCCTTGACCAACTTAAGCATGTGAATCTAAAGTAAAACAAAACAAATTTATAAGCAAACAGTATCTATATTTTTTTTTCTGAAAATAAAAATGCTGAAGATTTAGAGAGAAAGGAAAGAGCGAGTGGCCGCGACAGACATCTCTACCACAGTGACAATCCCCACGGGCCACAGGTGGGCTCTCTGCCCAGGGCCGCAGTCTGTGGACCCCAGTTCTAACAACAGACTAAGCCCAGACCTTACAAGTGGTGGCAATGCCACCTCCTCCTGTGCCCTTAAAATGGCAAAAAAAACTTCAGTTCTATCTGGAGGGTAAACAGCTCATATATAGAAGAGCA
This sequence comes from Cricetomys ansorgei, assembly GCA_026225945.1. Classification (NCBI taxonomy): domain Eukaryota; kingdom Metazoa; phylum Chordata; class Mammalia; order Rodentia; family Nesomyidae; genus Cricetomys; species Cricetomys ansorgei. The sequence goes on along the minus strand of JAMJFZ010000597.1, from coordinate 2,468,579 downwards.
TGAGAAGATGGAGAAAATGTTTTAAGTGTAAAAATTCTGTAAGAAAAAGAGAAAAATGCAAAAGTATGGAAATTGTATATCTGGGCATCTCAACACCTGATATGAGGGGACTCTTGGCTGAGCACTCTGTGCCCCCCCTCAGCACTTGTTTCAGTGTTAGAGTCTGGGCACTGTTCATTTTACTCGTGAGAAAACCTATGAGGTGAAGTGGCAGAAATGGATACCAGGCCATTTTCCTTTTAACTCCAAGTATTTCTCTCCACCCCCCACAGCTGGTTTTATTTTCTTTGGTCAACTAACGTATATTAAGACATCCCTTCATGTTAGATCCTAAAAGAAGGGCCCCAGAATTGACATTGTTCTCACCTATATGGGTTTTACAATAAAGAGCAAAAGCATGAATAATTATAAATAAACAAGTAATCAAGGCAATGTAAGTGTTTGAAGGTATATCACAAATCAATGACTCTACCTATATACCTGCAACCCTACACACCTACCTACTGTCTGTCTGTATGCCTGCTTATCCATCCATCTATCATCTATCTACTTCCCTATCTGTCATCTATCTATCTATCTATCTATCTATCTATCTATCTATCTATCTATCTATCTACCTATCCATTCATCTAATCTGTCCAATCTATCTTAACCTAGGCTTGATAAGTCAAGAATGGCATGTCTAAGAGAGTGGTATTATATTATCACCTGAAGATTGAATAGAAAGTTCATGGGGTGTAGATACATAGTTCTGGCTAAAAGCAAATGGTTCCAAGATGAAAGGAAAGAATCCCAGGGAAAGAGCTTGATAAGTGTGTGGCACCAGAGAGGCATCACATCCAGATACACCAGATCTTAATGTATTATTAAGGGAACTACAGGAGTGGTTCATAGAGGGCTTGGAGAGGCCTGACTGGGTTTAATTCTCAGCATCCATATCAGGCTGTTCACAACCACTTGTAACTCTAACTCTAGAGATCCAATATCCAATGTCCAATACCTACTTTGTTATACACACACACACACACACACACACACACGTGCGCGCGCACACACAAAATAAAATATTTTTAAAGGTGAAATTTTCTGTAATTTATTTAATTCATGATTTTCTATGTGTTAATCTATTTCTACCCTATCATACCTTGTTACTGGCAGTATTTTTGCACTTTTTGATTAAATGTTTAATTATATAAATCATTATCATTTAAAAATAAATAACAAGGCTACAATTTATCTCTTCAGACAAATAGCAATAAGACATGCCTTTGTTTGATGATATTGACTTATTTTTAATTATGCCATGAGAGGAGATTATATTAAAAAGTAAAAAAATTTATAAGAGGAGATATTGATTGATCTATTTATTTATCTTTTTAAATATTGATTTTCAGGTGATAAGGAATCTTTTCTTTCTACTTACTGTTATTCTAATTTACATTTTTATTTACTTGGATGAAAAACTACTCTATGTGGTTTCTATTTTTCAAGTTTATTTCTTTTTGGGTAAGTGTGTGCACTCTGTCACCTCCTCATTTGAAAGTTTGAAAATAAGGTATCTTTCTTCTTTTTCAAAGTCTATCATTTATTTGTTATGCTTACAGACAGTTTTGCCTGGACTCAGACTTAGATGTGCAAATTCTCAGTGAGGACAGCCACCATCCTTAGGCAATTTGCTCCTAGCATTTTTCTTTGGCTTCCTTCACTCCCTTGAACCAAAGTTTAGCACCCTCTGCAGCCTCCCTGTTTTTGTGAGTGTTTCTCAGAGCAATTTGTTGGTGTTTGTGTCACAGGACACATGGAGTAACATGAAGCTGAAACTTGGGTGTTTTGGTTCTGGGCTTCTTATCGTCTTTGTTTAAGGGATTTCTGACAGCATATTGAAAACATCAGCTTCTTTAGAGACTGAAAAGCTTTTGGATCCTGCTAGCTCTTCTGGGCTCCAACTGCCTAGGCACATAGTATCTTTCCAGGAATATCTATCTCTCGTTTTTTTCAACTTGGTTGTTGAAAATACTCAGATTGGCAGCCAGAGTGCATCCTCAAACAGATTTGCACTGCCTCTCTGGCTCTTGTTCTCCTTGGTGTATATATAACAAGAACACACCTTACTCAACATCAAGCACTCTCTGCCATGAGTCAAGATGCCATGCTTTATGGGAAAACCTTGTCTGTCATTCCCACTGTCGATTTGGACCATATAACCCTTCCACTCTTCACCCAGAGCATCAGCAGCTATGTCTGTGGCCATGGCTTCTCATAGAAAGTAGAAAGCTTGTGTTCATCATCCACTTCAGTGGGTTTCTGACAGTTGGGAAGGATATTGGGCTTCATCTTGACATGGCTGACCATCTAGAAGATGCCACTTAAAAAAGTAAAGAGTTTTTCCTTTGCTAGTTCTCTACCTGGGATGCTTTCTGGTTTTGGTCCCTACTCAACTTCCTCTCGGGCAGCAGGCTCAGGTTCTCAGCTTAGTACCCTTGAGTGGGGGTTCCTCCTGTAGCTGGTAACATCTCAGAGACAGGTCAATCTTATGCAGAAGGTCACACTAACCTCTGGCATCTCAGCAAGTACTGATTGCTGGCATTTGACATTTATTGTGCTCCCCTCTGTGGCCTAATGTGTGACTGATTTCTGCAAATGTGGTACCTCAAGCTGAGCAATGTTGCACACAGAAGCTTTTATGCAGCCATCTGTTTTCTGCTTTATCACAGTGTTGACCGACCAATGCACTCGACCGTCGGTCTGTTGCCATCTGCTGGTCAGGCAGTAGCTCTGATGCTGGCTGTGGACCTCCAGTCTGTCTGCTTCTCTTGGCTGATTCCAGGATGCCATCTTTGGCTGCTTCCACCTTGGAGAGGTCTGATTGTTGCTGGATATTTATGTTATTTTCTCAATTTCCTTATTATGTAATGTAACATCATTATGATACTATCAGCAGTTATCATACTTAAATTTTGAGACACTAGAAGCATGTCCCTCAAGGGACATTACCATCTATTCTAAAATTTGTAATGAATTTTCTACATATAACCTGGTTATTGTTTTCATTTGGAAATTAGGCATGCCATAAGGAGGAATGATTGTGTGTCAAGTTGACAAGGGGTAGACTCGTGGCGGCTATTCTTGGTTGCCAATTTAATTACTAAAACACAAATGGCTAGGTATACCTGTAAGGGATTAAAAAAAATTAAATCATCTGAAATGGGAAGGCCTACCATTAATCCAGATCTGAGGTGGGAAGATCCACCATAGGTGGGTCACACCTTCTGGTAACAGCCTATCTAAAGGAAGAAAGCTTTTAATCTTTACCTGTTTGCCCTTAGTCTCACTGACAAGTTCATTCATTCACTGGTATTAGAGCCTACTTCCTTGGGACTGCAGTGTATATTGAAGATAAGATGAAACAACTATCCTCATGGATTTTCCATTGGTTATCAGCCATTGCTCGACTAGCTGGACCACGGCCTGTAAGCCACTCTAATAAATCCTCTTTATACACATTCTACACACACACACACACACACACACACACACACACACACACACACACTATATATATATATGTGTGTGTATATATATATATATATATATATATATATATATATATATATATATATATAAAATTCTACCAGTTCTGCTCATCTAGAGAACCCTGACTAATACAGCCATATATATTTATATAACACATGCATTTATATATTTTCACTTTTGTATTATCATTGTGACATGTTATTTTAGCTGCTTCATTGCTATTATAATGCTTTCTGAATCTAATAAGAAAAATTATTCCATGTCCTTTTTTCTGCTTAAAATCATATCTTGTAAAGTTAACAGAGAAATATCTGTACACTATTTTTAAAAGCTATGAAATGCAGACTAGCAATAAACATATGGGGAATATCCATATTTCCCTCAACCTAGATAAGTAGTCATCATGTTTATTTTGTCTGCAGTATCAAATTTGGTGCATACAATTTTGTGTGCATACATTCTCTTCCATGTACTGCTCTGAATTCTTTCTTTATTAAAAAGTGATGGCGTTGCATTTATTTATATACCTTTCTTTTGATGAACAATTAATGGTTTTTAGTCACACAACACCGTTTCATAGAATAATAAAATGAATATCCTTTCAACTCTATAACTCGTTTCCTCATAAGAAAGTCCTTTTTGTGGAAAAGAAATTATATTTTAACTTTGATTAATGTTGCCAGATAACCCTTCATAAAAGCCCTACTCCTGCTGTGTGTAACATTGCTCTTCCCTTCGCCTTCTTCAGCTCCTGTGGGTTTCCATTCTTAAATTTAAATGTTGGCTAACTTGAAGGGTTATCTTGAAGGGTTATACTACCTCACTATGATTTTGCTTGCATTGTGTTGGTTATGAATAAAGAATAATGAAAAAAGTGCATTCTTTTTATGTCTTATGTTATATATACTTAGTATATATGCATAGTATATATATCTACATTCTATGTGAGATTTATACTCGCACACACATTTGGATGCCCATTATTTTGTGTGTTTGTGAGTACTTTTATGAAAACTAAAGGTAGGGTTACACAGATTTCAAGTATTTTTATACATTTTTGACGTGTTTTTCAACATCTCATATAATATATGAACCATGTATCTTATCATATTCTCATGTGGGTTTTAGTCTTGGCACCATTTTAAGAGAAACCTTCATAATATATAGCTTCTAGAACATAGTTTCTAAATTTGTTTAGACTCATTCATATTTGACTATGGTATGAATTAGAGACCTATTTTTTCCCAGATGAACAATCACTAGCCTTGCGCTACTTCTGGATAACATTTATTTTTTGTAACACTGTCAAGTATGTTTTCACTCACATCAACTTCTCAGATACGCATTGGTTTCTGCATTTGGTCTATTTCATTTTACCTACCTAGTTTTCTATATCTGGGATAATACATTCACATTTGGATAATGCTGGTTAATTATATGTTTAGTTTCAAACCATAGAAGACATTATTAGTTAATATTGAAATATCCAGTTGCCTACTATATATGTGCTCTTTCAATAAATATTAAAGACTATTTCATTAAGTTTTTTTTCAATTGGAATGTAATTCACATACCACACATCATTCTTTCAAAGATTACAATTCAATGATGTTTAGTATATCCACTAGGAGCCAATCATCATCCTGATCTAATTGTTACTATTTTTATCACTTTACACAATAAGCAACTCCTCATGTGTTCCTCTCCCCAAACCCCAAATAATCATAAGTATATTTTCCACTTCTATGGATTTTCATGCTCTGAATATTTTATATAAATAGAACCAAACAATACATTTTCATTCGTTTGTTTTTTGGTAGTCCATGCTGTCTTCAAGCTTGTGATTTTTCTGCCTCAGCTTCCTGAGTAGCTAAGATTGTAGGCAGGTGCCACCTGGCCAGTACAAGGATATGACTTTTGTTTTCTTTTTTACATTTAGTATACTATTTTCAAAGGCTATTTGGTATTCATGTTGTCACAGTATTTCATATTGTTTTATGTCTGAATAACCAACTATATCGACTATATTGTATTTTGCTTATGTGTTGATCAACTGATATACTTTGGGTTTTAAAATATACATTATATTTTACTTCAACAACTATAATATATTTGAACTGTCAGACTATTAATTAAGGGCCTAGATGATACCTTTGAAGAGAAAAACTGACCCTTATCCTGGTGAAATGCTTTTTAAATATTACAGTCTAGGGTTGGCTCAACACTTAAGAGTCTTGGCTGTTCTTCTGGAGAACCTCAGTTCAGTTTCCAGTACCTGAGTTTGGTAGATCACAACAGTCTGACAGCCTGTAACTCCAGCTCTAGGGGGGGGAATCTGACGCCCTCTGCTGGTCTCCACAGGCACCTGCACCCACATGTGCATGTGCATATGCACATACACACACACACACACACACACACACACACACTTACATACAAATAAAATGAAATAAATCTTTACAAATATTACAGTCTACATGAAAGTGCTGTGAACTGAATTATAAATAAACTCAATTAAAAAATTCAGAAGCAACAAAGCTCCAGTTTCACTAGGAACGGAATCATTGTAGTGCTGGAAACTGATTTTTCCAGTTGATAATCTCTTGCAAAACAAATTGCACAGCAAAGTGACAAAGAGTCCTGGGCTGGAGGATGGAACGACCCCACAAACCCTGGAACATGATGTTGCACAGAAAGGATAGAAATGGGGTGGAAGAGGTGCAGATGGAAAGAGTCTGCAGCTGTTTAGAGGCCTTTGATGATGGTTTCTAAATGGATTATGCTGCTTTAAAACAAAACCCTCACATGAATATCAAGATTTTGGGACTTCTGTGATTTCTTCTGGAGGATCGGAACAAACATCTACTTACCCCAGACATGCCATCCATGACTGGACAAAGGTGTGGGACCAGCCTCGTTACTGAATGAGTTTGTTGGGGTTACTTAAGGGAGACCGGGTAAAGGGGTTATTTATAGCAGCATAGACGACCCAGAGCCAGCTGTAACACTGACCAGCCCAATGTAGCATGGGGATGATGGCTCACAAAATCTGCATCCTGTAGCTGTCTGTCCAACTTGCATGAATGTCCAAAATTGTGCTTGTTTTACAGAGTCACAGCAGGAGGCAGGTTCAGCCTTCCCTCCCCTACCCAGAATGCCGCAGTTGCAACTCAACCACAAGGCCCAGTGGCTCCATTCAATAATGCTTCAGAGGCTCTTTGCTTTGTGCTCCAGGCAATGTGCACTGGAGCTGCCTATGGAGCTAACATTGCCTCCTCTGCCTTCTAAAAATAGTTTTTGAAGTTTGCATGTAAAGTCGTAGACTTCATTGTGGAGTGAATATTTTTATTGTCTCTCTTCCCCACTCCCTTCCCTAGTCCTACTGCCCCCTTGCTCTGGTCCCCTGCCTCTCCTAAAACAACTTACTTTCTTTCTCTCATGCTTTAAGAGCTCCCCTGCCCCTCTCAGGGTCTCCTTCCTAGTTTCATGACCCGCACCTCCCCCATATGCATGCGAAGACATGGACACACACGTATTAAAAATCTTAGATCGACATGTGAGAGAGAATATGCAGTATTTGTTTTTCCTTTTTAGGAATATTTATTTTAATTAATTATTTTATGTATGTGCTGCCTAGTTTTATATCAACTTGACACGAGCTAGAGTTACATGAAAGGAGAGAACCTTAATTAAGAAAATGCTTCTCTAATATTGGGCTGTATGCAAGCTTGTAGGGCATTTTCATAATTAGTGATTAATGGGGAGGGCCAAACCCATTGTGGGTGGTTCCATTCCTGGGATGGTAGTTCTGGGTTCTATAAGAAAGCAAGTTGAGCAAGCCATGAAGAGCAAGCCAATAAGCAGCACCCCTCCATGGCCTTTGCACCAGTTCCTGCTCTAGGTTCTTGCCCTGTTTGAGCTTCTGTCCTGACTTCCTTCTACGATGAACAGTGGTATGGAAACATAAGCCAGCTGAACTGTTTCCTCCCCAAGTTGTGTTGGTCATGGTGTTTCATCACAGCAATAGTAACTCTAACTAGGACAATAGTGCTTTGTCTTCACACCAGAAGAGGGCATTGGATTCCATGGGGCTACAATTATGGATAGTTGTGAACTGCTCTGTTGGGTGCTGAGAATTCAACCAGGGTCCTCTGGAAGAGAAGCCAGTGCTCCTAACCCCTGAGTCATCCATCTCTTTACCCTGGAAAACTCTATTTTTAAGAGAGTGAAAACTTAAACAACTTAGATGCTTCTGTTTTATTTCGAGACAGGAATTCCAACTGATCCTCCTATCTCAACCTCTCAAGTGTTGCCACCACATGTCAGATAAAAAGATTATTTTAAAAAACTGAAAGGCAGTGCACCTGGTCTCAGTTTTCTAACTTTTCTCTTTCCCCAGGGGTGACTTGTTCAGGGCCTTTAGTTAGGCACTCTTGTGCCTTTCACATCTTTTGAACCTGAACTAGTCCTAGTGTTTCTCGATGCTTCTATCACACTCTCTTGTATACAGTATTTACCCTCTTCTCACCCCCTTATTATAGGTCAGATCTATATTTAGCCTTTATGGCCATGTGTGTAATCAGAACTGGAATGTACGATAAATACTGACTTTGCCTTCCACCTGAGTCAAGTTAACAGCACAACTTTGTATATATGCATACACATATATGTATGTACATACATATTCATCTATATGCATATGTGCATGTATATACACACAGTTACTTGTAGGAAATGACACTGCTATTTAGTTTCCGGATTCCCTTCTTGTTGACTAAAAACTCCCACCAGATGTTCTTTTCACCAGCTGCTCTATGAGTTTCATTGTTTTGGAGAATCCCTCCAGGCGTCTTCTTGTTTTTCCATGCTCATTTGTTTGACATGTTAGAATCTCCTTTGTATTCATTTTGGGCATGTTCTCACTCATTGGATCCTGTGTTTCCTGTATCTTCTGCCCTTATCTTTACTGACTGACTCTCCCATTTTAATGGACATTTTCAACTGGTTTCCTGAAAAAGGTTGTATGAAAAGTAAATGTTTCCAAGTATTATTGCTTGAAAATATCTGCATTTCTACCTTGCTCTTTGAACAATTATGGAATTTTAAGTTGGAAATAGTTTTGATTTTGAATTATTCCTTGTTTCCTAGCTTCCCATAGAGCTATTGAGAGGTTTGAAATAATTGTAATTACTAATGAAGCCTGTTCTCATTACTTTCCTGTCTCTAGAACATTACAAAATGCATTTTCTGTCCTTTGCGTTAGAAGGAGCAGCATGATAAACATTGGTATGCTTCCACTTTGTTCCTTGCTATGGAGCACACTCTCTCTCACCTTGTCAGTGTGATATGGCACCCTTGGTATACTTCAGAGAAATAGATTAAGCATAGATTTTGGCTTTGATATGGAAGAAAATAGATCATAAGGCAGATATACTGCCTTTCTGTCTTTCATAGCTGGTGTCCTAGATCAATAAACCAGGAAGAAAATCAATGTCAGAGGTTAACTGGGTGCTCCTTACAATTTTCTCCTCTCTTGTATTTTTTTGGATGCTTGAGTTGTAGAATTCAAGTACAAGACAGTATAGACCTGGAGATAATATTTGTCTAGCTTGTGGAAGGTCTAGCCCTAGGTTCAATTTCCAGCAAAGTATGTATACACACACACACACACACACACACACACACACACACACAATAGGGATGGAGAGGGAGAAGAAAAGAAGGAGGAGATAATTGTATATTCCAGTAGGTTTTTTTTCTGTTGCAGCATTTATAATGAAAATGTTGCTGAGCTGGGAATATTTAAAAAAGCATGGATCTTCATGCTAGAATCATCTCCTTTCTCTCTCTCTCCCCATTTTCCTCTTGGGTACAAGCAACAGGAACACTTACCCCTTTAGAAGCACAAGAAAATCAGAAAAACAGTGTTAGTGGTAGACTGCTTGTCCAGAATGCATGAGGCTCTTGGTTGGATCCCCAGCTTGGTTCTCCAAGCAAGTGAGAAGTATGGGGAAGCAGTTTCTATAGCTCTCCCCATCTTCCAGTGAAACGTCTGGATACAACAGAAGGCATGGCTGTCCTGATGGTGCGCACAGGAGAGGCTGGCCTCATCTTTTATCTTCTCTTTAACCAAATGGTGTGCTCTTGGGCTTGGAGGAAAATCAATCAGTGATGGGGAGACTTGCAAGGATCTTCTGGCTCCATAACACTGTGTCTAACCCATTTTAAACAACAATTTAGATTCAAATTTAAGAGAAAAAGGTAAGTCATACCCCTATACCTAGGGCTCAGGGGACATCCTGGAAGAGGGAGCAGAGGATGTCTTCTGTGACAAAATGTCTACTAAATATGACAGGGAGCTGCACTCAAGCATCTCAACAATATGGCTGCCTAAAAATGACATGAAAAATGACAACCACAATTGACATGCCAGCATGGATGTGGAAATTCTCACAAGGTTCCACCCAACAATGAAGAGCTACAAACAATTAATGGTTGCTGAGAGAGGGAGAATCAGTCTTCTCCAGGGAGGAGCTCCCTGCTTGATAGGTCATCTAATCCCAAGAGGTCAGCCCCAAACACATAAGCAACACTAGGTGAAGTTAGCAGTAGTATTTATAAGTTTTTATGTATATGTATGTAGAAATAATAATTAGGAGATAGGAAGCCATGAATTTGAGGATGTCAAGGGTGTCACAGGAGGAGTTAGAGGCAGGAGAGTGAGAGTGGTAATGATGTAAACCCAGTATGCAGTACTCATATGTGAAATTCTCAATTAATAAATAAACATACTCATGCAAATTCAGATGAATATATGCATGTATGTATGTGTGAATATGTTTGACTTTAATATGTCATATTAAATATGACTATATAAATGTACATATTTATAGATTATATTACATAATGTAACTAGATTACATTAGCTGTAATATAGTTAAGAAAAATATTAAATTGAAAATCACATATATGTATACACACACACACATATATACATATGCATATATATGTATACATATACATACATATATATATAAAGTATTGAAGAGTTTGGAAGTATAAAAACTTTTGAGAACTTTTTTCTTTAGAGCAAATGATAAGGATGAGTGTTTTAAATTTTTATCCGAATCCTTAGACAAATTTAGTTTTTGTAACAATGTACTTATAATGTGAATAAAATGATTTGATAATGAAATTTGAGGAAAGCATGTGAAATATCAGCTATTTTTATTTCTTGGATGTGAGATTTGAGAAGTCTGTATTATGCTTGTTTAATTTTCATATTTAAAGCAATAATCTTGTATGGCTTGTTATGATCCCCCAAACACTGAAAAAGTTACTATTTCTCATGCTAGCCAATACCTGGCATCACCTGAACTCAGTTGATTGACAGCTGTGACTATGGTCATAGCCTTTTCCATTTCCTACATTTTGGGAATGCTTCTAGTATTTAAATTCTAAAATTATCATGTTTTCTATTTCCTTAGTATAACTACTTATACTAACAACCTCCTCCTCCTCCTCCTCCTCCTCCTCCTGCTCTTCCTTCCCCTCCTCCTCCTTTTTTTAAAGACAGGGTTTCTCTATGACTATGACTGTCCTGGAACTCACTCTGTAGACCAAGTTGGCCTTGAACTCACAGAGACCCATCTGCCTCTGCCTCTCAAGTGCTGGGATTAAAGGTGCACACCGCCACTGCCCAGCTTATACTAACATTCTTAAGTGTATTTGATCTTATTTGACAATAGTTTGGTCTGGTTAATAATTACCGAATTCAGGTGGCACAAAGCAGACTGCAGACTTTTGTCTCTATGTTCATGACTGAGACTGGGCATCAAGATTATGCTAGCTTCAAGAAATAAATTTGGAAAACACACACATAAAACCACTTCTTAGGACAGCAGGCCTCCACAGAGTAACGTGGTAAATTCCAATGCCTTCCGTGTCTCTTTCCTATATCTAGTATTGTGCTTTTAGATGGGAAATTTTTCCTCCATTAAGCAATTTTGGTAAATTTGCTACTTATTGAATTTTTAAAATAAAAAATACACTCAAGGCTTTGTAATTACTTATATGTTCTACCATTTTACTACTTCTCAGCTGATTCTTTTCTTATAATTTAATTTCCCACGAATATTTTTCACTTTTGAGACTGTGTCTTTCTGTGTGTTTCTGGCTGGCCTATACTCAATCAAGCCTTGAACTCATGGCAGTCCTTCTGCCTCAGCCTCCCAAGTGCTAAGCTTACAATTATGCACCACCACACCTGGTTATAACATCTCATGTTTAATTGTGTTCTCTAATTTTTCTGGTTGAATGTTTAAGTTTTTTAAAATTTCATTTTATAGTTTTTAAAATAAATATGCATGATAATAATCATGAACTCTTCCTGATGATATTTCTGACCACAGGTGTTTGTTTATTTCCTGTCTCTATAGCATGGCTTACTTCACTCCAGTAGGGGCTAGCAAAGAGGAGAGGATTCAGATGCGACTTGCTTGATTTTTGTATTCACGGTGGAATTTCCATTCCATGTGTGGTCATATCCCACTTTGAAAAACAGCAGTAAGCACGGAGGAAGACATACAGGAGTTTTATTTGAGTGTTTCTTGCATCATTTCCGCTGTCTTCCTCGTATGCTTTTACCTGGAACACCTTGAGTACATGGTGGCTTCTACTATTATTATTGTAGCCTTCCCTGCCTCATAGCTTGCTCACCTGTGCTCAGGGGTTTTCCAAAAGAGGTCTGAACTGGACAGTGACGTTTAGTGTGATCCACTGAATAGGAACAGATTCATACAGCCTACTTTGGGGCTAGAATCTGTGCTCACCACTAAAGGTGCAGTAACATGAATACTAATTCTTTTTACAAGAAAATAAAAATTCTGCCAGCAAAATATAACATTTAAAAACTGAAAAAAATTCCACTTAACAAACTATAAAAGACAAAAAGGAAAATGTTAGTAAGAACGTGATAGCTGAACTCAAATGATTAAAATAGGAAAAATTAAAATAATCTAAAAATTACATATGTATTTTGTGTGCAGGAAAGCGAAGGGTAAATAGCGCTGACTATGAAAATGGGCTGGACTCTTCCGTAATGCAGAATGTAACAAAGAAATAAAAGTGACGAGAGACAGAGATGAGGCAAGGTGCGGAGCTCCTGAGACCCCACACGCTATGAGCACCTCTGAGGAAATCGTCCGCTTCTGCGAATGCAGAGATTAGGAAAATCCCAAGGGCTGGCACCGAGCTCAGCACTAGAGCACTTGGGGCTCTGGCCCCGATCCTTAGCACAGATAAACAAGCAAACAACTAACGACAACAACAAAATACAAGAAAGAAAATCTGTAAACTGAAGAAATGTGATTGTGCAGAATAGACTCGTTCCTGCATTCCAGGCAAAAATCATGAGAAGGGACCCACACGGAGACCGAGTGTGAACTCATACGATATCACAACAGATACAAGTCAAGTGGTTTCAAGAAGTTTAGAGGATTTTCTAGGAAATGTTCATATGTCAAGATTCATGTGGTAAGAGAAGAGATGCGGTTGGTCACGTGCACACCTTCACAAAACATTATGCAAAGCAGGGCCAGCGAGATAGCTCAGTGGGAAGAGATGCTTGCTGTCAAGCCTCACGACTCAAGTTCAGCCCCCATAACCCACAGGGTGGAAGGAGAGAACCTACTCCTGCAGGCTGTCCTCTGACCCTTATGCTCCTGTGGGATGCACGGCCCTCCACTAAATAAATAATGTAAAAATTATTAAAAATATTTTTTAAACCAAGAACAGAATCTGGTATTGATAATTAAGCATGTAGCAATCAGAGTTGGAAAAACTGGATTTGAAAACTGGTATTTAAGAGTCTTATGCTCTACCAACGGAGCTAGCCAAGTGTCTCATGGACACTAGTACTTAAATATATTATGATCACCTAGGTAGTAAATATCTGAACAATTACATTCTAATGCATAGAACTTGAAAACCATACACATCTATTTTCTCATAACCTTTATTTTTCACAAGTACACGAGAAACTAAATAGAATAATTGAGAAACAAAACCCTGCTGTAGGCCAGAGTGTTTGGGAACTCAGGGTCCTCCTGCCTCAGCCTCTTGAATACTGGGATTACAGGCATGCATCACTATATCTTCCAAAGACAAATCATTAGCCTTAACCCCTCACCACAAATCTCACTGGATTCATGGCCTCCAGATTAGGCATGCATAATGACAGCCTAGTGTTCCCATTCAGGCAATGTGGAAATTCTTGCATGTTTCAGGCCTCTGCTTTCTGACTGGTCAAGAGGTCCTCTGACTTAACAAAGTGATGGATGAAAATCTACATCCATACGCCCTCTTCATTAAACAGCTTCATGTTTAGAGAAGACAAGACTGAAATGAGAACACACACACTTGCTTATGCATGTGTGCACGCGCACACGCACACACACACACACAGACACACACACACACACACACACACACACACACCATGTATTTGATCATATTCACCCCATTACACTTTCTTGTCCTGCTCCCATTCCTGCTGATCCCCTATCTCTTACCAATTGGTCCTTCTATTTTATGATGACCAATGAGTTGCATTATGGTTACTTATGGGAACATGGGTAACAGTCTGTTTATAAGAGTGTGGGCACCTTAATAATAGCTACACCACTATGGAAAATGTCTCTTCCTCCCCCACTGATCACTGACTGCTTATAAATTCTCAAGAAGGTGTGGGGCCTCATTTGCCTTCTTTACTCCATGACAAGATGTTGATGGTCTCAACCTTGTAGAGGTCTTGTGCATATAATTAGAGATGCTGAGAGTTCAAGAGAATTGTAGCCTTGTTGTGCCTTGAAAACAGTACTTCGCACTACACATCTCCTTCCTCTAGTTCTTATCTGCTTTCCACTTCTATCATAGTATATTCTTCGGTGGTTTGAATGGAAGCAGATCACATAGGGTCATATGTCTGAATGCTTGATGCCTAGTTAGTGGAACTGCTTGACAGGATTAGGAGTGTGGCCTTGTTAGAGTAGGTGAGGCCTTGTTGAAGGAGGTGTGTCATGGCAGGTGGGCTTTGAGGTTTCAAAAGCTCACACCAGTTCTATTCTGTCTGTCTGTCTGTCTGTTTCTCTGCCTGTAACTTATGGATTAGATGTGAGCTCTCTAGAACTACTCCAATGCCATGCCTGCCTGCTGTCATATTTTCCACCATGATGGTGATGGTATAACCTTCTGAAACTATGAGCAAGACTCAGATTAAATGCTTCCTTTTAAATGTTGCCTTGGCTACGATGTTTCATCACAGTAATAGAACAGTAACTAAGACATGCTCTGAGCTTTGGAGATGTGTGTGTGTGTGTGTGTGTGTGTGTGTGTGTGTGTGTGTGAGTGAGAGAGAGAGAAAGAGAGGGGGGGAATGGTGTTTATGTGGAAGGTATGCATACCATGGCATGGAGGTCAACTTTGTGGCATTAGTTCTCTCTTTTCACCTTTATATGGAGTTCTGGGAGTCAAACTTAGTTCATCTGGCTTGCATCACCAGGTAGCTGAGCCACCTTGGTACCCCTATTCAGTATTTACTTATTGAGCATGTATGTAATTTGATCACTAGTGCAAAATAAGGGAAAAGAAAAAAGAAAGAGTGTGAAATGATGGAAATGAAAACATAATGCCAGAAAAAACAATGCTGACTAAATGTTATAGTTATCAAAATATATTATTACAGTGGTTCTCACAGTTCCTCAAGTTGTGGTGACCCCCAACCATAAAATTATTTTCATTGTTACTTCATAACTGTAATTTTGCTACTGCTGTGAATTGTAATGTAAATATCTGATATGATCTTCCGAAACTCCTGTGAAAGGGTCATTCGACCCCCAAAGAAGTTGTGACTCACAGGTTGAGAACCGTTGTATTATTAGGAGCCAAATATTCTAATTTCACCAAAAGAAAAATGTAAATGTTAGCTGTTTACTAAGGGACTCATTTCAAACAAAGGTTAGAGATGAACTGATGCTGAGGGAATGATAGGTAAATGTCTGTACAGATTAAAAACAAAACCAGAAATGTCTTTGTAGAATTAGATATATCACCTTGAAATAAAATCATAAAAAACCTCTCTACACAAAGGAAAGAAAAAATCTTAAGTTTATAGACAGGAAAAAAAATAAAACTCTCTCTTAAAAGAACAAGCATTGCCTATGTAGTGCTACACACCTGTGATCCCAGTGTTCTGGAGGCTGAAGCAGAACAGCCATGAGATTGAAACCATCCTGGGCTCCAAATGAGCTCTTGTCTCAAAAGCAAATAAACAGGGCTGGAGGGTCGGATCAGTGGTTAAGAGCACCATACCGCTCTTGCAGAGGACCTCAGGTTGATTCGCTGCACCCACGTTGGGTGGCTCACAACCTCTTGTCATTCCAGCTCCAGGTGACCCAACATCCTCTAGAAGAGGATTCCAGTGCTTCTGAAGGCACTGCACCCATGGGCACAGACCTACACGCACACACACACATAGTTAAAAATAATAAAATCGAAGAAACAAAACCCAAACAATGGAACAGTGGTCTCTGGAATATCATAGAACATTTCTGAAGGAAGATAATTTTTTTTATCAATAATTGATTTTTCCCCTCAACTGACAATAAAGAATAACATTACAATAGTGCTACTTTAAGATGTACAAGGACTCATATGCATGGAGCTTTCCTTACACTTGAGGAACCGAAGAGATGCTAGAGCATAATGATGGGAAACATGAAGAACAAGGAGGGGGTGGGATTGGACCACACATGAGCGTATTAATTGTCTCCCATAGAACATAGGATTTGTTTATTCTCATTTGATATTCCTTAAGTCAGAAATCAAATTCAACCATATTTATTTACCATTTAATCTGGGGCTGCAGAAAGGGAAAAAGAGAAGACTACGGGAAGTAGACGTATCAACTCAGTCAACCAGCCCCTGAGTTCATCACTGTCTAACACCCTGGTGTTCAGTCTTCCACCAGACACAGTCCCAGTCTTGGCCTCAGAGCTGTTGATTTCAACAGGCATTTCAAGTTGCCCTAATAAAGCTCACAACTGACTGATGAATGGTTAAGGTCAGACATCCCTTAGTCAATTACAATATGCAATATTAGAAGTGATTTTGAAACTCCTGCCCCTTCAGTGAGTGAGGCTAAAGGGCAGCTGGTTCTTGTATCTTTGTGTTTCCCTTCTCTATGTCAGTGGGGAGGGAATGCATGTTTGGGTTGGACTCACAGGTTCCCTTTCCCAGGCAGAATTCCAGGTGATACTGAGTGCTGACCTTCCTGCTTCCTCTGCTGACATGTTTCTGATCTGAATGATGCTGATTCTGAAGCATGGCACCTACTGTGTACCATGGATATAGCATGTGAGCAGAGGAAGAACTCAACACCATGAAAAGTAGGCAAACTGGAGCTTCCAGAACACAAGGTGCCCTTCTATCCTCAAGGAACTTAGCACATAAACAACTGCTATCAACACAGGCAGTGGGAGCAGTGGGAACAGTGGGGTGGGGGTGAGGTGCTGTGGAGGACACAATTTCCTTTTCACTTGGCTTAACATCTTGTTTTTGCCATGTTTCTATTGCTCTTATCCCTTCAGGAGGACATTGTGTTTAGGACTAAGAAAGATGTGAAAATGGAGCTATCTGCCAGAGTAAAAATAATGTGTGCATCATGCAGTTTGCACAGGAGAGGAAGCCTGACCTGCATGTGTGTGCAATGCCCCTGTGTTGCAGGGGGTGCACGTTCTGTAACTTTCCTAATAATATCCTTGCAATTTTCTCAATAACAGGATTAGTATTAAACCCCCGGGGAAGGTTGCAAGAACCCATTTTCTCAAGTTATTTAAAACTCAGACTCAAGCAACTCCCCTCATTTATAGCATGGTGTAAACCTGGGAACAGACATTCGAGATAACAAGGACATGCAAGTAAGTGGCTTCCAGCACAAACGTCTCTGTGTTTTTTTTTTAAAGTTATATTAAAAATGATTCACAGACATTGCATTCAACTTTAGCAAATTAAAAAAAAAAGATACTCAAATTCACCAGTGTATGTGGTATAACTGACCGCTTAGTTCAACTTTACCCTTTAAATGAATATTTTCCTATAATGTGCTTGAATTGCGCCATGATTTTAAAGGTATAATAATTTAGAACTTAAAATGATGCTTTGAAGGATCCTGATAAAAATGTTTCTTCCGAATCATGATGATGTGACGGGGTTTAATGCTGTTTGCATCTCCTTTACTAAACAATCAAAGGTTGAAAGTCTGAGAGGCCTTTCTTTTTTCTCCCTTATTTTTATTTTATAATTTAAGCAATTATTGGGCTCTCATGTATCACATCTCAAAACTTATTTTTCAGTGCAAAACTGAGAGGTTCAGATGGGATTTAGATTGTCAAAAAAATTGGGTCCAGTCTAGTGCCTTTTACACCATGACAGTAACTTGATCCTGTGGCTTAACAATATTGAGACGGAAATAAAGGAACTGGAGGGTTCAGACATCCACTCTGAAGCAAATTGTTCCATAGAA
This sequence comes from Cricetomys ansorgei, assembly GCA_026225945.1. NCBI lineage: Eukaryota > Metazoa > Chordata > Mammalia > Rodentia > Nesomyidae > Cricetomys > Cricetomys ansorgei. The sequence continues at coordinate 2,450,464 of JAMJFZ010000597.1, read as the reverse complement.
TGGCCCACAGGAAGCAAGTTACCATTTACTCTAAAGAGCCTCAGTGTGTGTTTTTCGGAGAAAAATCTAGAAAGGCTGCAGAAACCTACAGAGGTGCCTTCTTTAGTCCCTTCTAACGTTTTTATGGTTGAGAACACCTTGGATCAAAGCAAGCCACGCTTTCAGGTGTGCAGGCAGCCTGAGTGTGACAGGCTCTGCTGTGCTGTGACAGCTCTGAGAGCAGCTGACATCTGGCCAGCTGTGCTTTCTCATGGTAAAAACAACAGGAAATTGGTTCCAGCCCCGCGGGCACAGGAGAAGTGGTTTGCAGCCCCAAACAACCTCAGCATAGATGTACAACTTGAACCTGAGGGCCTGCACCATATCAAGCCTCTACTCCAGTAGCATGACACCTTGGCCAATGTATTTCCCAAGCTTTCTTTTGTTTTTAAGTATTTAATTGAAACACAGGGATTGTAATGTAGCTGAGATGCATGGTGTGGTGATGTGATTACATATTGATAGTGAAGGAAAGGGAACAGCTTGAGTGAAGCTGCACATCTTGATGTGGTGTCTACACCTCTGTAAAGAAGGAACAATCACTCCTTCTCCTTAGGTTTGAATCTGACCTCTCCACCACTGCACAGTGCATGGTTTAGGATATGTCACTTTAGTCTAAGTTCCAATTTGCTCACGTTTTATAGTTAGTGGTAACGGTCTGCTACTGTAATGATGAAGGGAGATACATCTGAGAATGAAGAGTGTTAAATACAGTGCTAAAAGGGTTCAGAGAGCTCAGTGCATGCAGAGTGCAGTGCTTAAGACTATAGAAGTCCAGACTGTTTGCACTTATATCTGGGTACAGTCTGAGCAGATTCCTTCCTGTATTCTGCATACCCAGAAAGTCTAAAACACAACAAAAGGTAAAATATATCCGTGGCAAGCTCAGACAAGGGTAGGGGTCTGTGGACTCCTAGGTACTAGCTGGGTCCTGGCAACCGGAACAGGCAGTGAAACCATTAGGTCTCCACTTCTGTCTTTTCTTGAGGGTGGAAGTCAGGGAAGACCTCTCTGAAAAAGCGATAATCAGATCCTGGGCAGAGAATAAGAGGACTCTTAGGTGGAGGGAAGGGAAGAGTGAGGGCCTTGTCCAGAAATCTATAGCAAGTCTAAACCCACCTTGATCCTGGACTTCTGTTTATTATTTCACATTGCTTCTCTTGGTGCCTTCTTGGAATCTGCCAAACACATTTTGGGTAGAGAATGGAAACAACTCATGATCTTGAGTACTTCATGGAACTTCACCTTCCTTTAAAAATTACTGCGTGGCATCAGTTTTCAAGGTGGTATGAGGGGTGTTTAAAGATCTAGGGTCGTTCTGTTAAGCCTTCTCTGGGTTCCCAGTGAGAGGTAGGAAATGTCAACACCATCATAACTCCTCTGACATCTTTTTCTTCCCGTTCCTTCCCACAGTAATCACTCTTCACATATCTAGGTGGGGTTGTATCCTTCTTTTCTTAGTTCCTGCCTCCGGGCACCTCACTGGGTACTGGGAAGATAATTTGGAGTTGACAGTGTATGGTAACATCTTGATTAAGGATTTAGCACTGTTACGGGGTTGATTTCTTAGTTTTTATTTCTAAAGACATCGCCTAAAAACACCTGGGATAGAGTTACCCAGGAATAATCAATGTCTAGTAGCATCAATCTATATAATATTTCACACATAGAATTAAAAATAACATGGTACCATTATGTGTAGTTAGAAACCCTTTCCGCATATATTGTAAGCATTTTCAGGAAAACAAGATGCCCATCTCATCGTAGCTTTGTCTATGACATTATACGCTGTTATATCATAAAGATATTTAATTTAGCAAGTCTGCCATTGGTACATATTTATTATTGTTGGTTTTTTTACTGTTGCAAAAATGATTGCAATAAATTATTAAATGCCTAGATATTTGTGAATGTGTTGGAGTAGTCTCTTGAAATAGATTCTTCCCTAGGAAACTGTCGAATCAAATGATGCTTAATTTTAAGGTTTTAGTGATTATTGTCAGATTATACTTTAGGAAATTCTATGCCAATATACACACTCAAAGCATAGTCGCTTTGTCTAGTCACATCGTCAAAAGTGGCATAGTCACAAGAAAGAGGAAATGTGCATCACCCTGCTGAGTAATAACTTTTAGCATCTTTGCCAGGCTAAAATATGAAAAGTGATCTCATTATTGAATTAATTTGCTCTTTCTTGATGACTAACAGCTTTGAGCATGTTTTGCACATTTTAGGCCACTCTGTTTCATTTTGTTCATTTGTATGTTTATATCTTGTTTCCATACTTTTATTGATGCCTTTTGGTGGATATTAATTTTGTCGTGTACGTGGTGGATATTTTCCCACTGGATGTTTGTCTGGTTTTAGAAACTTAAAGTTTTGAGTTCATCAAATCTGTCACACTTTTACTTTGCAATTTCTGGCCTTAATGCTTTCCTTAAAATAGGTCAGCAAATATTTACCTATATTTTTTCAGTTACTTTGTTTTTAGTTATTACATAAGATGTGTTCACTCTTGGATTTATGTAGACATATGTTAATAGTTGTTGTTTAGTTATGTGTTAAATTTATGTTCAATGGATCTGAAATGCTGATATTATCATATCATATACTGGTGCAGATGTAAATCCACCAAGCAGCTTTGATGTGGGGAGAGTAAAATCAGAGATGCCAGGGAGGGCCAGGCACAAAGTAATGATAACACAACAGGAATAGAGGGGAAAAGAATAATGCAAGAATATATTAATGAATAGATGATTAATTGAATAAATCTTGTCTTCTGTTTGAAATGTCAGGGTCACAAGGAGAAATGACTGGGGAAAGTGTTCTGGATAAGAATGGAAAAGGAAAAACGTGCTAAAAATAAATGATGATCAATTTTGATCACTTTAACTTTGAAAAAATTAGATTTTTTTTAAAAAGGGGGAGCTAGATGGTTCAGCTAGTAAAAACAACTGTCTCCAAGCCTGATGATCTGAATTTGATCTTCAGAATGTACGTAGTGGAAGGAGAGAACAGACTTCTGCATTGTTCTCCGACCTCCACATGCACGGCGTGGTGAGTAGGTTCATGCGCGCACGCGCACACGCACACACACACAAATACATGTAAAATGAATCAATCAATGAGCACAAATTTGAGCTTGTGGTTCCAATAGAACATTGATGTAGTGATGTGTGTGAGGGAGGAAAGAGAAAGGGAAGAGGGGACACTATTTAGCAAGTGGCCAGCGTCTTCATGGAGAGTCAGTGGGCATTTCAGTTTCTCCCTGATCCACTCCTTGCCCAGCCTTAGATTCCCACATCAGACTCCTGTCATTTTCCTCCTAGCATCAGAGAGGGATGGTACTCCCGTTCTAGCATTCTTGCTGAGAGATGAAGGACAGTACTGGAAGGGAAAGGAGGTGGTGGAGGAAGAGGCATCCTGGACTCTTCTTAATACTTCCAGGTTTACTGCCAGTCCCCGCAGAGATCAAGGAAAAGAGGCAGGAAAAGGTGTTCCCTGGAACACATCCTGGAATCACTGCATGGCTTACCTCTCACTCTTCTCTCTTAGGAGAAGCCAGCAGCTCAGAGCAGCCACAGACCTGGGAGCCGAATGCTGCCCTCCGCAACCACAGCTGTCACATGTACAGAGGAGCTCCTAGGGGCTCACTTCGGAACTTCAGAACTTTGCCTTCTGGGACAAGTGAGCCTTAGTGGTTCAGGGTCAAAGAAAGGTCAGTGAAAATGTATTATTGATTCATTATGAGTTGTTTCCAGGGCGGAGTCCATGTTGGAAATCACTGGCTTAAAAATAAACTTTGGGCCTGGAGCACCTGCCTGTTGGGTGGAATCGGGCTGCACTTCTCCAGATCCACAGTGATACAGAAAGCCTATTATTTGAGGCATATGTGACCTCCATATTTTGTCATACAAGATAGATATAATTTTTTTTTCTGTACATCGATTTTTCCAAACAGTAGCTTCAAATCAGGGAAACTGAGGGAGAATCTGAATCTGGCAGTCTGATTCTCTAAAGTGCAATTTTGTTCTATTACAGTGCTTGAAATATCATTTATCACACTCTGTTTTTATCGTAAGTCTGTGAGATGGTACTTGTCCCATTTTCCAGATGAAAACATCAAGGTTCAGAGGGGTCAAGCAGCTTGGCTGACATCACAGTTCAGAGCAGACCTAATTCAAGCTCTGATCCCCAGAACCCTGTCGGGTCCCTTTCTTATCCTATCACAACTGTTTCCACAGTTTGCTTTTTTAAAGGCATTTTTGTTAAGAAAAATATTAATCTCTTCACACATGCGTGATTTTCAGGCCCACAATAATTTATTTTGTCTGCTTGGCATGCAGGTGTCTATTAACTTAACCTTATATACACTTCTCAAATATGGGTCTGTAACAATATCAAGAATGAGTTAGAGGTTAGGTCATGTAGATACAGACTTCTTTTTGATAAACAATGGTTGAATATACAGGGAAATATGCATAGGAAATAAAGACCCACCAGATAGTGTTTTGACAATTAGTTCAAACAGAGCAGAGAACCATACTTTCAGACTAAAGATTATAGAATTGCTAGCTTGTGCCTGTGGCCGCATCTGGACACATTTATGGTTTGTAGGAAATGCAAGAAGGAAAGATCATCCCACATTTTAAAAAGTGAATTCAACTCTTCTTCATATAAATGAGTACTTCTCCACAAATACCATTAGCCAGCTTCCTAACTGATGCGCTGTTACAGTTGACATTGGTTTAAATTCTGCATCTGAAAGGATTTATAGAAAGCTAGTTGATAGCTTTGCCAGGGAAAATGATAAATAGAAAATAGTCCTCAGAACAACTTTTAAATAAAGAAGAAAAATAGGATTATGAGAAAAGACAGTAAGAGAAGAACAAAAGGCTTCTGTGGGAAGCAGGGGGTGGATCGTACTCTCCCAGCTCCTGTTCAGAGCGGAGACATGTGAGGTCATGGAACATTCTGAGCTGACTGAGCTACATGAGGTCTGCAGCCCACTGGAGCCTGGATGAGTCACAACAACCAATGCATTACCTGCAGTGAGGAGTGGAAACTTCATGCTGGCAGGTGTCCAGGGGCCAGAGGTCAACACACCCAAACATGGGACAGAAGCTTGTGGGAACAAAACGGTTTTATTCTTTCAGACTATAGAATAAAACAGTGGTTTTATTCTTTCAGACCATAGAATAAAACCTTTTAGAAACTGTTAGGACAGTCAGCTGCTTCAAAGGCATAAGACATATATATCAAAGGCATAAGACATATATATATATATATATATATATATATATATATATATATATATGCATATATATATATATATGCATATATGTATACACACATATACACACACATACATACACACACACACACACACACACACACACATGTATTCACATATATACCTTACTACCTTTTGCCACATAAGAATATTTCCTTAATTTTAACATTTTTGTAGAAACTTGGGTGGAAGAGCAGGCCGTCTGTCACTTTCCCAGGATCCTGAACTTCCTATGTTCTGAGCTCCTTGGCCCTTTCTTGCTTTGCCAGAGATGTATACCCAGCACCCAGATAAACATGTGGGGCACAGAGCTGAACTTTGAACACATACGCATGTTAGAATATGCACAGATCAGATAATGAGAAGGGGAGTGGAAAAGAGGAGTTGACAGCCCGCCCTGTGTTTCCTCTCTGTGTTTGACTTCAAAATTATTTTGGCATATTTCCAGGCATGGCAAATCAATGTAGAAATAAAGGTTGAGAAATAAGAAAAAAATATATCTTGAGAAGCTCAGTGATTTCTGTGCGAAGGAGCATACATTCACATTGACATGAGCAGATGAGATAACACATACAGATTAGAGGAGTCGGGGAAGATGCTTATGTGGTAAAAGTGGCCGATAAAAGCCATTTTAGAATTTCCAGGAGAAGAAATGAACTCACATTTTATTTGTAGTTGAGACCATTTTTATTTTCACTTTCAAGGGAATTTTACACTCCTAAAAAGCCAGTCAGTTTTTATCACTTTGGTCACAACTCTATTTTCAGAAGATATTTACTTAGAGCTTAATGCAATCTGGAGAGGTTTTATGACCTGTCTTCAGTTTTCTGAGAATTTGTTCACGCGGAATGTTACTTTGAAAAGCTGAGTAGAATTAATTTGCTGAGAGGTATGTATTAAAACGTGATAAATACAAAAAAATACTTTTTTTGTGTAAGTTAAACTGATCTGAAGATAGTTTGAGAGAAAAAAATAAAGTAGAAAGTAAATGTAGCTTTTGACTGAAAATTGTTTCTACCCAGCATTGGTTCCTGTCCCTCTTTATCTCCAGCAGTCACACCTGTCTTCAGCAAGGCACCTTGTGTGTCATGTTCCCTTACGAGATGCGGCTCCTAGACCCTCTTCCCACCATCAGCTTCCCAAGTGCACCCCCGTCTGTGTTCAGTTTGCTGATACCCCTTTTAAGTCGTAAAGCCTTTTAGACATTGCTTTTACTGGGGGATTATTGAAAAACGGTCTTCCTGACCAACCTCAACGATGTCCTTTTCCATCTCAATTCCTGACCACTGGAACATCCTTTGGACTTAGGAGCAAACGAGGGAGGAGAGAGTTCACGTGTAGCTTTTCTGAGCCAGGAGCTGTGGTAGATACTGGGGTGAGAAGTAAAGACGGCCCACCTCTTCTCCAGGAGCTCCCAGCCTTCCACCCAGGCTCCCGTCACACCCCAGTACCACCAGGTAAGCTTAGCTTCACTTACCTGCTCCAAGCCAGCCTCTGTGCAACCTCTCCTGTGGTTTTGGTTTGTGTCCCTCCCTTTCGCCTTGTATTCTGTTATCACACCAGTGTTTTGCTATATAACTGTAGCCAACGCTCTCTCTACACTTAAGCATGCAATGAGCTCAATTCTTCAGGTAGGCCTCTGAACTAAAGGAAAGCAATTTAAAATAGTCGATTAATTTTATTTTCCTAGATTATTCAGTCACAAGCAGCAGTGAAACAGAGATCACATTTACACATTATTATCTGAGGAGTTCATTTGAGCACCACTAGGACCCCTTAGTTTCTTTATTAATTAAAAAAATACTCATAATTAATTGGTGAGCTATTTTTAACCCTTTGAAAGTTATATAATCATATTCACCTTTGAAAACAGCACAGGGGACCAACTGTAGGTTCATGGCAGATTCATGTGACTTAAAAATTGTTTTTAAAAGAAATATTGAGTTGAGACCTAGAAAAATCATATTCTTGTCTAAGAAAAGCCAAATTTTTCACCTATCCATAGAAACATAAATATTTTATGTGGCTTATCTCTAAGGAATTGGAATTTTAGACCTGTGGAAGCAAAGAATATGGAAAGTGTTACAATAAAAAAAAAACAACTAAAGTATTTGTCTAGACCAACACAGGCATTTTATTTATTTCTCAGAAGCGTGTACACCCTAACCTAGTTTCTGCAGAAAGTTGTGCTTCTCTCCCATGTTCTCTGACTCCCCGTGAAAGAAAGAAATCTAGAAATAAAGTAAGGAAGAAAGAACAGAAAAAGGAAAGAAAAAGCCACTGGAGATGTGGATTCCAAACACAAGAGAAATTAAACATTGACTGTTAAATAGTTGACTACTTTTAATGTCTTAAAAGTACCTCAAACCCCGTCCTTGTCTATTCAAATTAAGCTTCTTTTCCTAAACACATCCTACATTTAGCTGAATCCGATTTTTTTCCTCTCCTTAATGCAACCTTGATATTTTTATTGCTCATTTAGAGCACAGAGGATTGCAATTACATTTGGATTAAATGCAACTTTTCTGAGATGATTTCGAAATTTAACCACCACCTACAACACTGTGTTATGAAAGAGTGCTTTTTAAGGCTAACAAACAGCTTGCTCTGATATAAGCTGCATAAAGTGGGAAATGCATAATAACAGATGCTGATGTGTGGGAGCTTACTTACATCCACTAATGCATGGTTCTACTCAGAATATTGGCTTTGAAGATTTTATGACTGTAGAGCTCAAATTGTTACCGAGTGGTAGTCAGCTACTTTGTGTTTAACACATGCAGGACATACATAATTATCTACATGATTATTCTAGCTTGCAAATAAATCCTAATTAGTTCGTGACAATTGGTTGGATTAAGTATTACTAATGTCTATCAGATGGCTCATTATTTTGGGCCATAAAAATCCCTAATTTGATCAACTACATCTTAACTGGGTAGCGGTTGGCCTGCTCCGTTTCCATTATCTGCGGTCCACAGTGCTGCATCTCAGTATCTCACTAACTACAAAGCTTTGCCCTCTAGCATTTTTTTCAGGGTATCCTTTACCTCCGTGTTTCTCAGGCTATAGATGAGAGGGTTAAGCATGGGAATCACAAGACTATAAAACACAGAGATCACTTTGCTATATTTCCACGAATTCCCCATTTTTGGTTGCCGCAGGTACATGAAAAATAATGTTCCATAGAAGATGGTGACCACAGTGAGGTGGGAGGCACAGGTGGAGAATGCTTTGCACCTGCCCTGGGAAGAATGAGTTTTTATAATGGAGACCAGGATGCAGATGTAGGAGAGGAGGACAGTCATGAGGGATCCAGTGAGATTCACAGCCGAGAAGATGAGGAGCTGCCTCTCTTTGTTGTGGGTGTCAGAGCAGGACAGTGCAAGGAGAGGGGGGTCAGCACAGTAGAAGTGGTGGATCACATTGGAGCTGCAAAAAGACAGCTGGAAAGTCAGTACTGTCTGTATTACAGAGTTCAGGAAGCCATAGGTGTAGACTCCTACTACCAATTCCTTGCAGACCCGCTGTGTCATGATGGCTGTGTAGATCAGTGGGTTGCAGATGGCCATGTAGCGGTCATAGGCCATGGCAGCCAAGAGGAAGCATTCAGTAGTGGCGAAAGCACTGGAGAAGTACAGCTGAGCAAAACAGCCTGAAAAGGAGATGGTTTTTTTCTTCATCAATAAATTTTGCAGCATCTTGGGCCCAATGGAGGATGAGTAACAGAGATCAATGAAAGCAAGGTGACTGAGGAAATAGTACATGGGTGTGTGGAGCCGAGAGTCCCCCTTGATGAGAAGGATCATGCCAAGGTTTCCCACCAGGGTGGTGAGGTAAATTACCAGGAACATCATGAAGAGGGGAAACTGAAGCTCAGGACGATCTGTAAATCCCATGAGGACAAATTCTGTCACTGTGGTACGATTGGCTTTTGTCATTTTATTCTCTTACCTGGTATGAAGAGAAGAAATATGGCTTAAAATGATCAGATACTTAAAAACAGAAGCTCATTATGTCTTTGTCCTAGTGTCAAACGGTAAAAAGTAGGCATTTAATTTGGACCCAAATAGTTGGAGCTGATTTCTTTTAGGAACCATGGCATGAGTTTCCTAGGCCCAATTTTCAATTTTACAGTGGGAATGCTTTCAGTTTAGTTCTGGGCTCCATTTAGGGTCAGACAGCAGATCTGATTCTGGGATGGAGAGTGGGTATTACATTGCTCTTGCTTTTATGGGTCTACTGCAAGGACTCACAAAGAATCATTTCCTAAAAGAGAGCGACCTATGGATGACTGGAGATGCACCAAGTACTTAGGACACATGTGGGAGAGTCTGAATGTGGAGAGAGTGGAGACAAGAGATGGCTCATTCATTGATTCTTATCCACAGGCCAAATGTCCACTGTCCATCTTTGTTGTGCCAGACACTATGCAAAATGAAATTGACATGAAGATGAAGAAAAGTATGTCTGCCGAGAGGATATGCACAGGCTGGCAGGAGAAACATGTATGTAAATAATTAGTTGCCATTCAGTGTGGGTATTGCTTTTCTTCATTAAGGTTTCTTTTGTCGTGATAAAACACCATGACCCAAAGCAATCTGGGGAGGAAAGGGTTTATTTGATCTTACAGCTTGAAATTCATCATTAAGGGAAGTCAGGGCAGTAACTCAAGGCAGGAACTGGAGGGAGGGACTAATGCTGAGGCCAAGGAAGACTGGTCACTGGCTTGTCCTCCTAGCTTGCTCAGCTTACTTTCTTGTACCATCCTGGATCACCAGCCCAGGGATGACACTGCCCATAGTGGGCTGGGTCCTCTATATTAACTATTAATCAGGAAAATGCCCCACAGTGTCATAAAGAGAATAATGTCTTACATCAACCTTCTGGAAGAGTGTTATGTATGCAGGGAGGACCAACAATCTGAATTGTCCTCAACATCAGCCTGAATAGTAATACATTGCAACATTGGTGAACTCTTCATAGCACGGAGCACTATGAATGAAAAGCCAACTAGACTATTCTCTACTCTGTTAACTAATTGCTTAATGATATTAACATGTGGATATGAACATACGGCCATTCTTTCTGTATAAATGAGATCACGGTTTTTACTTTGCTTCTTCAAAAACTCAGCAATTGGGCCATGCATTCTTTTTCATAGCTATGAAGCAATCTATTATTTCCTTCTTATTAGAAATATTTTCCACTCCATCCAGTAAATATATGCTCCTGGGCTCAACTTAGGGCTGCAATAGGATCTTCTTCTCTGTAAGTAGGCTATATATTGCACTCATCAAATATTTTGCTAATGGGGCTCTAATGATTTAAATTTTCCAAATAAAAACTATATACATTTCTTTAAAGTCTATTCCTAGGTGTTTAACTTTTTTCATCACTATTGTAAATGGAATATTATTTTTAATTTTGTGACTCAGCTAAGTATTGTTTACATATAGGAAAGCTATTGAATTTTGTGAATTAATTTTATAGCTATCCTCTTTACCATCGTTCCCTATCATTTACAAGTCAATTTTAGTTGATTCCCATGGATTTTTCAAATACACATTCATACACTACAAAAAAGATGTGACTCTTCCCATGCTTTCTGTGGAGTTTCTCCTTCCTTTTGTATGTCTGCTTGCATAGGCTTTTACTTCCACAATGATATTAAAATATAGTGACAATCATAACAATTTCCATCATTTTCAAGAGTGATTCAGAATTACAGAGGAGACTTCCTGGCATTGTAGACACAGGGAGTAACAGACACAAAACTACCGAGGTAAGAAGGACCATGCATTAAGCAACTTTAAAGACATGGTTAAGAGCAGACCTTCTGGAAACAAGCTGGCCTTTGACTTTTGTAGGCAGGGCTAGGGCAAGCCTAACAAATGCAGGTTCACATATCTGCGTATAACAAAAAAACTTTTCTGAAAGTTAAAAGGCAAAATATGTTCTATTCTTTCTCCTTAGCAACTCTACCTTTATAACACCCTAGAAAGCAGAATTTTTGATATGCTTAGGATGCAATGGCTTTAGGAGACTTGTTTTCAATCCCAACACATAGTTGCATGACTGGCAAGCACAAGTTCTTTTCACACCCCTGTAAACAGACAATCCTCAGCTCTCCTTAAGTTCTGGCATGACAACACCAGTAGCATAGCTCACACTAATACAGGTGATCTGGAAAAGAGGCTCCTGTAGATCCTAGAAGCATGCTGGAAGGCATACAATGGTCCTGTTGCCTAGATGGTGGTCTATAAGGAATAGATAGCACAGATTCCTTGTTCCATTGCATACAGCACAGAGAAGTGCCATAAAAATAACTCCAAAAGCAAGGATAAGGCAGGGTTCCTTTATCTTTGGATCTCAACATTGTCTGGAGTTGGGGATGAGAAATGTGGCTAAGATTGCATGTGTAAGCTAGACAACTGAAAGCCTGATAATGCCATTTAAAATGATTTATTTATTTTTCATTATGTGTTTGTGTGTCTGAGTGTGGATATGTGTACATGAGTTTAGGTGCCTGCGGAGGCCAGAGATTTTGAATCTTCTGGAACTGGAGTCACAGGAGGTTGAGAACTACCTGAATGGGTGTTGGTTGGGACTGGACTCTGGTCATCTAAAAGAACAGTGTTTGCTCTTTACCACTGAGTCATCTTTCTAGCTACCCAATATCTCATTGTAAAGAGTTTGGTTTATATCCTGTAAGGAGTAGGCAGATTTAAAAACAAATAGAGGTATTGACAGGAAGATAGAAAGATCTCTAGAGATGGAAGAAGGATGGATTAAGGGGGAGGGTAGTAAGTGGAGGAACAATTGAGAAGAAGTTATTCAGAATTCCCTGAACATGTTCCAGAGATGATGAACATCCTTTTCAGAGAGGATAAATGTGTACTGATGAGATAGTGGGAACCAAACTGGATAGTTAGAAATGTACCATATTGTGAAGAGCTGTGAAAGCTGGGGAGAGTTAATAACTCCATCAGTAGTGATTGTGGACCCATTGAACACTTGATGGAAATTACTCGACCATCACTCCGCTTTCAGGGATTCAACGTGGGATTGCATGAATGGATTGAAGAGGAAGAGAGATCACCATCAGCAGGTACACAGCCAGGACACTGTCCATGTAAGAGGCATAAGGATTTAAATGGGGGAAATGATAGAAATGAAGAAAGGAGGAAAGAGAGATAGCTCAAAGATAGATTCTGGCAACTGACTGAAACAGGATTTTTGAGCCTGGAAGAACATGAGAATACAAGAAGTGACAATTTAAGTTTCATCATGTCTGCTTCCTAAGGGAACGCACTGGAGCGAACACACACACACACACACACACACACACACACACACACACACACACACAGATGTTTATACAAACTGACCAACATTAACAACATTGAATTCAAAAGTAGAAGATGCAATCGAGAGATGAAAGGAAGTAGATATCCAAGTGTATTGTCTAATCATGTTGCTGTAAGTAGTTTTAATAGAAGCAGAAAGTCGGCACTGGTTGTGAATTCAGAAGAAAGGTGTTGGATGCAGTGTGAGGGGATGGAAGATGCATTGTACAGTCAGAGCTGATGATGCTGGTTGGGTAGTCACTGAGGTTTCGGTGACAGGTTGAATACGGTTGAGACAGGATTTGAGGGCTGATTCTACTTTTAAAAGCTGTCCAGAAGAGGCAACAGGAAGTTACCCCAAGATTTTCAAGATAGTTCCTATCAGGGAATAGTGAAAAGCCTTTAGACACAGGAATCCCTGACATGCCTCATGGTAGACGTGATTTCTCTTGGTGTGGTCCCAGTGCTCTCAATCATAGCTTAACTTGGGATCAAACTAGCCTTGGCATCTTCAGGTGTCACACTTAAACTATCTTACTGTTGCTGGTAAAAACGCTTGTTGAGAATTCTGTGCAGTAACCAAATATCTGTTTGGATTCATTTCTTTTGTTGATCAAGTCTTCCCTCTGGAATTCAAACTATGACAGCACCTACTCAATGACAAGGTGTGGAACCGTCAGAAGAGCCCAAGAGCTACTGTGCAGCCGTACTTAACAACTCTTGCTTGATCAAAGAGTTTCACTATTAACTGCTATGATGGTGACATTCTGCTTGCCTGTAAAGTTTCACAGATGTAGTTAATGCATGCTGACTTGAAGATTTAAAAGCTCTGTTAGCAAGTACTTATTAACCATTTATCATATTGAAATATTGTTCTCCAGTTTTGCAAACTTCTACTTGAATTAATCTTTAGGTTTGAAAATTACTAATAGTATCAGCTGTTCATCTACCAGTGTTTAGATTACAGATGGACCTAATGATAAAATTTAAGGAATAAAAAAATAACCAATCTCTAATAGTCAATGTTTGGCCTTTAATTTTCTATCTCGGAGCAAGTTTGTAGTTTTCTTTACAAAGAAAATGTTAAGGAGATTCAATTAATCCTCGAACTTGATAATAACTAGTGGTTATTTGGAAACTTTTGGTCTACAAAGATTCATATCTCTTTTATTAAACAGTTAAAATTACATTTCGTGTGTGTGTGTGTGTGTGTGTGCACGTGCAAGTGTGTGCATGTCCATGTGACCATGAACATGTGTGTGCACTGTGGCACATGTGTGTGGGAGGTCAGAGGACAACTTGCTGGGGCTGATTATTTCTACCATAGACTGGACTGAACTCAGGTTGGCAGGCTTGTTGGCCAGCACCTTTATGCACTTCGCCATCTCGCTGCCCCAGATTCTGCTTGTATCATTTTATTTAATACAAACTTGTTATCTTTCCAGTTTCCCAACAGGAAACAGATGTAGCAAAGCTCAGTAGTTTGCCAAGTTCACAAAGTGGTGGAGCCAGGATTTAAAGTCAGTTTGGCTGATTCTAGTGCCCTTTTCCTAAACTTTACGCCCTAAAAGATACCATCTCCTTATTTTCAAGTCCCAGTATTTGTTTCAGACAGTTTTTCTTATAAAGTTAGACTCCTGTGATTGCATTTTAGGCACACTGGGATGGATAAACAAGACTTCCGATAAGTTTGTTTAGACTTACCTGTTGTGTTTATCAAAATAATCAACACCTTGTAATTTGGAATGCTGTTTTACTCCTTATCATTATTCATTGTGTATGACTCATTAAAACAGTTATGTTGATTAACCCAGGAGATATTCTTAGCCTCTTATCCTCCTCTGGGGAGGGAGGGGCAGGTAAACTGCATGAAATCTAAAGTTTCTGTTCTGAGAAAACTTACACTTGTATTAAATTTTAGAATGTAATTTGGGAGGCTTTTATCAGGTCCCTGACTTGCTGTCCTCATAGAATAAGAGACTAACTAGCTAACTAGCTAGCTAGCTAACTAACTAACTAACTAACTAACTAACTAACTAACTAACTAACATAAGAGTCCATCAATCTTTCCCACTTCATTTCTGGCTAGAGCAAAGCCCTTGTCTCCCCCAACAACACCCTTTCCTTGGCTGCTCCATGGTTTTCCCAAGGTCTTAGCAGTAAGTACAACTTACCAATCAGCCAGTGGACAGTCAGTGTTCTCTGGAAGTGCCCAATGAATGTGTTTCCAGGCCGACAAACAGGTCTCTTCATGTCTGTCTGCTTCTGCTGTTTGGTGTTTGTATTCCACACTCACGGAGCTCTGAGTATTTATAAAGTGGAATGAGTCTGACATCGCCTGTTACTCTGATGCCTCTTAGGTCTCAAGGGAGAGTTTCTGTGAGGTATTCTGAATTTGGCTAAATCACCCCTGGGAAAGGAAATCCCTGGATCACTCTAGTAGCTGGTGATGACTCAGGTTGCCACGCTTTGGTTCCTGCTCTCAGGATGACTCAAGTCCAGAACCTCCAGTGTGATGCTGCCACGAAGCCCTCTTTCTCTTGCCAGGGCATCTGCAGTAGGTGTCCTTGAAGTTGCATCTTCAGTGAGGTCCAGTGAATGCTTTGTGGGGAGCAGTTAAGATTATTAAAATGTTATGTGGTTAAGATGCACACAGCAGGCATTTTTGTCTGCAAAGGAGACAGTCTTGGCTTTCGTATTTATCTTAAGAGGCATATGAGAGAGAAGCAATACCTTCTTCTATTGTTATGTATTTTCCATCGAATCAAATTAGGAAGAGTAAAGAAATTAAATCATACTCAAAACATATCAAACAGGTGGCTCTGGTTAAACTCAGCAGGACACAAAACAAAACAAAAGGGCATCAGTGTAGGAAAGAGGGATTTGTAGGAAGATGGGGAAGTTGGGGGAGGATAAAAGAGAGTAATGAGAATGTATTGTATACATATATGAAATTGCCCAAGAGCAAATTTAAAAGACTTTTAATAAAAAATTCTAATAATTTTAGAACATATATTTCCCTTCAGTCTCAGAAGGTACTGGGATGTTCTAAAGAAAGGGAAGTTGTTTTTAAGCATTCACTGATTATGAGTTTTAATTTCAGTTTGTAGGAAGGAGCTGTACCAAAGAAGGTGCATACATGGTTTGCAACTATGGTTCCTCCTCAAGGAAGAACCATATTATGGAATTCTCCAGGGTCTAAGGAGGTGGCTAATGTCAACTCCTCCTGGTGGAGGCCACTGGAAGTGCCAGGCTTTAATCTGCCACCATCAGGATTCATGAATCTGATGATTCTTGCACAGGACCATACTTGTTGTTACTGTCAGTTACTATATCTGACCTGAAGTAGCTGAAGGACTGTTGCATTTGATTTTCAGGCATAAGCATATTACTATAAAATAAGATAGTAAGTGATTCTGATATCTTTTTAGTCAAGAGCTATTTCTACACAGATTTTTTTTTTTCAAGGTGAGGTTAAAAGTAATTTCTTTATGGGGATGGAGAGGTGGTTCAGCAGTTAGGAGCACTTACTACTCTTGCAAAGGACCTGGTTTTGATTCCCAGCACCTACATGGTGGTCCATTACTATATGTAACTCCATTCGAGGGAAATTCAATGTCCTCTTCTGGCCTCTATTGGCACTTCATGCACATGCTGCACATATATACATACATGAATGTAAAATACTTTTACACAATAATTTTTTTTCTTGTCTCAGTCATAGTATTCTGGTTTCACTATTAGTGAACAGAATCTATTTGCTACAAATCTGGTCCCCACCACTTCTAGAATCTTCCCAATTTCTCACATTTACTCAGAATGTGGGTTAACTGAATTTAATCTCAAGGGTTACATTGATTTATGAATGAAATCTAACTATATGTCCCTCTCAGGGGTAGGGTAACCTATATATTCACACACACACACACACACACACACACACACACACACATCAATAATATATATAATATATATACATATGTATATGTATATATATTTCCATAAAGACTTAGAAGAGAGTTTAGAAATTTAATAATGTTAGATTTGCTCAGTTTAGAAGAGGCATATAATTCAGACTCCTAATGGAGTTTTTTTTAAGTTTATAATTTATATTTTATGGCATTTGTATTTGTACTGCTCAAGTAAAGACTTTTTTCTTATTATTCCCTATACAATAGTTTATGTAATATTTACATTGTATTAGGTATTATGGGTAGTGTAGAGATGATTTAAAGTGCTCAGAAGGATATGTATAGATTATATGCAAATATTATATGGTTTCATGTTGTGGAAGTTTATTTTTAGTTGTGTTTAAAATAATTGTTTTTGTGTACTGTTTGAAAAATGAATGCCTAGGACTTGGCATTTTGTATTGTCTGCAGGTTTTGGATTTCTATGGGAGGATATTTGATTGCTTGTGATTTGTACCTGAAGAGTTTTGAATGAATAAAAACATCTGAGCTCAGATGCTTGGGGTTCCACTGTTGAGGTGGCACTTGCCATAATGGTGGTTTCCTCTGCTGAGGCCTGGCAAGGTTTGCAATTATGAAGTATGCCTCCTTGTCTTCCTTGATGAGCTGCCACAGCAGCAAACAACTACAAATGGTGTACCCACATAGGGCAGGACATCACTCCAGGTAATCCAACATGGAGATAAGGAAGAAGAGAAAGAAACTGAAGACCTCACAGAGTCTGGTAAAGTATTCTCAGGGAACCCAGCAGGGGATATAGATTAAGGTATTAATTGAAGGCTCCTGGAGGCAGAGGAGAGAGAGAAAGTGAAATAAGTCTGTATGAAGAGAAAATTGTGAAAATTTAGTGAGAAAGGGGGCTTAAAAGTGAGAGTCACAGAATCAAGGCTCCTAGAAATAAAGAATTCAGCTGGTAGCAGGAAAAAGCAAGTTTCTTACTGCTTTTCCTGATCATGGAGCTGAGTTTTCTGATAGCTGCGTTTTATGTGTGTGAAGCTCAAGATGTTGTGTTTGAGAAGGGGTTGTATGTTTCCCCTTAGCAGTGGTGAAAAAGAACACCAAACTGCCAGAATGTTTCAAGGGGCAATTCTTCCCACTAGTCCAGGACTTCCTACTGTTGTGGAAACCACAGCTTGGAGCAAAAAACCCGCTTAAACTAACCAGTTTTTTCCCCCTGTCTACAAGCAGTACCTCCACACCATGAGAGAACTCTCTGGCAGTCAAGGTTACAAGTTGTTTTTCCTGAAGACAAAGTGACCAGTTATTTTTCCAGCAAACCAGATTCTATCTTAAAATCTGGAAAATGTTTCCTTAGGGTCAGCACATGGAGACTGTCTTCCAGAACTGGCTGAGCTTATATCTCGTGCTGGTACTCAAACTTGGTACTGTAAGAGTCACCCAGGAGGCACTGGTTTTGAAGGCATGAATGGGGTCTTTGGAGAGCAGCTGAGGCTTGGCACTGTGAGAGGCCAGGAGAGGCCTTTGGTGAAGGTGCTGCCTCAGTAGCCATTGAAGACCCAGATTGAAGGGGTCATGTAAAAGGTTAAGGCTTGGCACTATGAAAAGAGCCTATAAGAGGCTATTGGTTATTGGTGAAAGTGCATCCTAGTTGCAGCAAGGGATCCGAGCGTTCTGAAGATGCCACCTCCGAGGGATGACCACCAAGAACAGCAGCAGTGAAGCAGAGCCAGCCAGAGCCTGGAGGACAAGCTGTGTATGCTGCAGAGGACAGAGACAGTGAAATGATCCAAGCGCTTTGGAGGAGCCCAGAAGATTGTGAGTGAATTCCAGATAATTGAACATTGATAATGTTTTTCTGCTGTCCAAAGACATTGTGAAAAGCTTGATAGTTGTTTGGTATCATTTGACCATGTGCATTAGAAGCCTTATGATTGTTCCTCTTGTAAATGGTTTTGCTGGTAGTATTAAGTTGTGTTGTAGATAAAGCATTTTTTTAAATATAGAAAAGGGACATTGTTGTGGAAGTGTTGTTGTTTTTTTTTTTTTAATTGTGTTTAAAATAATTGTTTTTGTGCACTGTTTGAAAAAGGAATGCATAGGCTTTGGCATTTTGTATTGTCTGCAGGGGTTGGATTTCTGTGGGGGATGTTTGATTGCTTATGATCTGCACCTGAGGAGATCTGAATGAATAAAAACACCTGAGCTCATGCTTGGGGTTCCACTGTTGAGGTGGTTCTTGCCACGACAGTGGTTCCCTCTGCTGAGGTCTGGAAGAGTTTGAGTCTATGAAAATGCATCCTTATCTCCTTGCTGGGCCTCACAGCAAAGTACTACTGCAAGTTTATATATGTCACATGAGCATCCACAGTTTTTGGAGGATCATAGAATGAAACCCCTTGGATACTCAGGGGTCACTATATATATAATGTGAGGAATGAATGACAACCTCTGTTGCTCTTATCTGGGGATATGGTGTGACTTTCAGCTGCAACAGTCTGATTTCTGGAAGAGATGGGTAGAGATAACATCTCACCTACAAACCCTCTGGGGCCTTGTCTTCAATTCTGTGCTTCATTTTCAGTTCTAAGTACAGGCAATATGAATTCAAGGCCTAATTCTTAAACTCAGTATCCTCTCTAAAACTGACTGAGTACATGATGCTGTTCCCTGAGGAGTAATTAAGGTATCTACTCTGAGCTAACCAATGCAAACCTAAGGTCTAGTTTCTAATTAACAATGTTCAAATAAAAGGGAAATAATTAACATGGTAAGCTTGGAAATGTATTTGCTTATGATTGCACTGTAAGCCCCTCCCAGATCAGTGTCAACATCCTGGTAGAACTGAATAGCAGTATTACAAAAAATAAGAGCAGCAGTAATAAGTAATAGTAAATAATAGTAAATTGGCTCGAGTATTGTGGTTAGAGGTGAAAACTGAGTCCATGCCACCAGGCTTGGAATGGAGGTTCATGCAAACTCCTCAGTGGGGTGTCAGACACATTAATGTAATTCGAACATTAGATAGTCTTGTCTTTATTTTTTTCATGGTACTGTTACCTGATGTATAACGAGGACATTTGATGTGTTAGACATTATTTCAAGTTCTTCATACATTATTTCATTCAATCAGCAAAATACCTGTAGTCTACATTTATACGGGCTAGAGACTTGAGTAACTTGACCATGGTCACAAGATGAGTCAGTGGGTGGTGGAATGAAATTTGAAACAGGCAGCCTGAGTCCAGAGCTCAAATACTGTTGTGCCTCTTAACAACTACAAGATGCTTTCGAATCATGTCATTTGCAGTATGCTTATTTATGCTGTCATATTTAAATATTTAACCATCTAATAAATGAACACATGCATATATAAATAAATGTGTAAATGAATGAAAGATACTTTACTAAAACTCTCATCCATGTGGTTTTCCTCTGTTGAGCAATGCTGCTATTCTATGTGCTTTGTTGACTAGTACAATTGCTAATGAGATCGTGTACATTTCAGTCTGTGAGGGTCTGCAGTTGCAAACAACAACATCTGTCTGATTTTGGGATATTTTCAGAGGACCAAGCATTAACATGAAGACTCTAAAACCATACTTAAGGCTCTTTCTCCTTGTGAGGAACTGGTTAGGTGAGAACCCTGTTGCAGCTGATATGAGGACCAGTGGCTATTACCCCATGTACCTCACGGCTGTCAACGCTCCGTGCTAGACATCAAGAACACTCAGATAAACCCTAACATCCTTGCTACGAAAATGCTGCTAGAGTCTTAAATTGTGGCTTCAGTGAGTTGAGATAAATATGCACATGTATAAGATTTTTATTTTTCCTTCGAGAATGTATTTTGATCATTTTCACCTCCTCTCTTCTCTAACGCCTCCCAGATCCTCCTTACAACCCTCTCCCAGTTTCATTTCTTTCAGAAATGATAACCTACTGAGTCCAACTAGTGCTGCTCATATGTGCAACTGGAGACCTCCTCGCAGCACCCATTTCTCCTCATAATGCACTTGAGAACTCTCTACTTTGTTTCCAGTAAAATTATAGCTACCTACAGCATATCCTAATCTATGGATTTCATAAGTGAGATGCTGTTTAAAGCTCTTTACAGTCTATATTAATTTCAACAATAGGATTAATCCTTTTTCCAGTGCGAGGATTGAACCTTGTGCCCTCTTGCCCACAAGGCAAGCGCTCTACTGTTAAGCTCTATCCCCGGCATGAAATATTTGTTTGAAGGCTAGAAAAAGTCCATTTTGAACTATCTAATATAATACATCATAGAGGAATATAAAAAATAAGTTTTGACAGAGTTTTATATATCTTTTATACAATCTGAGTATATTAAAAATTTCTTTCTCTGTCTCTGTATTTCTGTCTGTCCATCTGTCTGTCTTTTTCTCTCTCAGGCTGGCTTCAAACTTATGGTGTTCCTGGCTCACCCTCCTGAGTACTGGTATTATAGATATGTACCATCATGCTATGTTTTTCTTTTATGACCACTTTTTTGGCAGTATGTTCTTTCAAGAAACTTTTTTATCCATCCCAATCTTATTTTCATTACTTAGAATTAAACCAAAGAGTTTCTTAAAATCCTTTGAAATTCTAAATTCTTCTGTGTTGTAGTCACTTCCTCTTTTGAACTCTAAATTTGTATTTTTCTTTTCTTATAATATTGGCCTTTCTTTCTACTTTCCCTCTCCCCTCACCTACTCATTTCTATTTTGATTCCTCTTTCCTTTCCTCTCCCTCTTCTCAGCATCCCCACTCTCTTTAAGTTAAGCATACTTTTTTATTTTTTATTTTTTATAAAGTCGATCACACGAAAACATGGCATTACAAAACATGTTTTGTACGGACATATGTACATGTATGTGTGTTTCTACATATACAGTACATGCACACCATATATGCATTTTAATTTGTAGTAAGAAGGGTGAGACCTGACTAGATCTGGCAATTAGAGCATAATGGCTAAAATCTGTGGGTGGTGGCTCAAACCCTTAATCCTCACAGAGTCTCTGTGAGTTCAAGGTCAGACTGATCTACACAGTGAGTTCCAGGCTAGCCAGGGCTACACAGGGAGACCCTGTCTCAGAAACAAAATAAAAAAATAAAAGAGCCAAGCAGAAAATAATTGCTATTTTCATTAAATAATGATTTTAATCATTAAGTATCTCATTCCCCTCCCCCCAACACCATATACATGTTTTTTCAAATCTTTAGGGTTCTTTTATTTACCATTTGAGGAAAAAACCTAATTACATTGCCAATGTCTTTTCTCAGGGCTGTCTGCATGTCTTTGTTCCGTAGACTGTAAATGATGGGGTTGAGCAGAGGTGTCAGAACGGTGTACGTCACTGCCAACAGTGTGTCATCCCTGAAAGACTCACTGTTCTTAGGCCTCAGATAGACAAAGCAAGCAAACCCGTAATGTATGAACACCACGGTGAAGTGGGAGGAGCAAGTTGAAAAGGTCTTATACCTTCCCTTGGCAGAGGGCATCTTCACAACCGTGGACACAATGAAGACATAGGAAACCATGATCAAAACAAAGCTTCCCACCAACACAAAGGCTGTGAACGCAAGGAGAATCATTTTCTGATAAAAGGTATAATTACAGGCAAGGGAGACCACAGGCTCAATATCACAAAAAAAGTGCTGAATGATGTTGGAATTACAAAAAGGTAAGTTGAATATTATGATAACTATGCACAGGGAAACTGAGAAGCCAAGCATGCCAGAGGCCATGATGAGCTGAAAGCAGACTTTTCGGGTCATCAGGATATGATAATGCAGTGGGCTGTGGATGGCAGTGTAACGGTCGTAGGACATGGCAGATAAGATGAAGCAGTTATTGCCTCCCAAGCCAAAGAAGAAAAACATCTGTGTGGCACACTCAGGGAGAGAAATGGCCTTGCTCTCAGATAGCAAGTCCACTAACATGCGTGGGAGGATCACCATAGTGGTGCAGGTTTCTGAAAAGGACAGGGCAAAGAGGAAAAAGTACATGGGGGTGTGAAGGTTGTGGTTGAGCCTGATGGCCACCATGATGGATGCATTTGCTAGGAGGATGGTCACATGGGAGAGGAGAATCACAGCAAAGAGTAGATTCTGCAGTTCTGGGAAACTGGAAAATCCCCACAGAAGGAATGTGGTCACTGTGGTGTGATTGCCCATCCTCCTGGTGGCAGCAATTTTGCCCCAGAGCAGAATACGTGTGTAAGGTGAAGCCTCAGGAATGATTGTGAAGGACTTCTGCACTGACACTACCAGAACTTAAGCAAGGTCACCCGAGTAAATTCAAAATTAAAAGAGACCTGGATGCAAGTGACTGAGGGCAGTTAGGATTCTAAGTGATGAGAATATTTCTAGTACATAGATCTGTTCAAACCCCATAGAGTGGACTTAAGTGTCTTCTTGGGTTCTAGGCACAAAAATGGTCTTGATACTTGTATTTTCTAGTCAGGATCTTTATGAGAGGAAAAATGTGTACAGAATTGCTTTGGCCTCACCCACTGGATTTTGTGACTCCATGTTTTTCCAGTGCATTTTGTATATGATGATGCTCTGAAATAAATGAAAGAACAAGATCATCTGATTGCTTAAGTTATTTAAGGTGGATATAACATTTGTTAAATGTTTTGGATCGATTAATGAAAATTTCCAAAAGAAATTTGATATTGTTCTCAGTGACATTCTATGTACATCTAAATTCCTTACCATTAATTAGTTCAAAGGTTGACTGTATTAGTCAAGGTTCTCTGGTGGAACAGATAATATCTATCTATATCTATCTATCTATCTATTCATTTTACCTGTTTATATAAAATGAGTTTTATTTATACAAATAAAATGAATATATATTCATACATTCATATATGTGTGTGTGTATGTGTATATATATATATATATATATATATATATTTCCTTGGAGTAACTTGGAATTCTAGTCCAACAGTGCCTGTCTCACATTGGAAAGTCCAAAAATTTGATAGTTGTTTAGTCTGTAAGGCTGGATGTCTCAGCTGGTCTGAGACATTCCGTCTGAGATAGGAATCCTGGAGAAGTAGGTTCTAACACTAGCAATGCCTCAACAGGATAGATGAACCTGAAAGTGATAATGAAGGTGAGTAGGCAAAGCTTCTTCCTTCTTCCATGCTCTTTTATATAGCCTGACACCAGAAGGCATAGCCCAGAGTTAGGGTTGGTCTTTCAACCTCAAATGTTCCAATCAAGAAAAATCTCTCACATGTGTGCCTAGTTGCTCCGGTGTTAGTTAATTCCAGATATAGTCAGGTTGACAACCAAGATTAGCCATCGCAGTGAAAATTTTGAAAATAACTAGGTGAGATAAACAAATTTACTAGGTAATTTTAGCCTGTTTTAAATACACAATAATGCTACTATATTAACAGTTCTTAGTGAAATAGTTCTTAGAACACATCAATGACTTTGAAGCTCTTCAGAACATCAAGTTGAACTTACCTGAAGTTGAACTGATTTTGAAAACAGTTTCATTTCAGAATGTTGAGCTAGTCTTGATGGTTTGATTAACGTTTTCCCCAGCTGGTATACTTCATTGGTTTTGAAGTAAAGACCCGAAGGAACTACTTTAAATTCTTGAGATCAATATTCGTTTCATATTTTTAACTCATTTGTTGATTAAGTTTCCAGTCCAGGCAGAAGTTGATGGGCGAGAATGACACGAGGATTCTGCGTATTATTTTGATTTTAATACCAGTTACTGTTAAATGATAAGAAGGTGGAGATGCAAAAGGAAACGATAGAGAAAGACAGAGAAAGAGATACTGGCTGGGGATTATTCTATAGAATTCAGAGGGATTAATGAAAAGGATGACAAACTATACCGTTCCTTGAAAACTTGCTATTTTCTCATTATCCCTGTGGTTTCAGGCACAGAATATAATGAGAGTCCAGGCAGGTAACCAGCATTCGTTAAATACTGATGATGCACTTCAAAGTATGCTGAAGTTAGTCAGTGCTGTCTCATAGGACCCTCACGAGCATGTGAGGTAGGGACAATCATCGGATTTTACAAAGAATGAAAGGTTAGTGAGCACGGCTGAGTGACTATTAGCAGCCATGACTTCATTTGTCTTTGAGTGACTAAATGCCCACAATGTGCCAGGCATTTCATTGCCTGAGAAACACAGTATTTATCCAGATGTTCAGATGTCTATGATGTGATACGCATGGCTAATGTCTGTTCAATCAGCAAGGGCCTGTGTGAGGAGGTGAGATACTTAAGTGGGCTGTAGAATGACATCTATGAACATGAGAAGATCAAGAAAGAGAAAATCACACTTGGAGCTCACACAAAGAGCTTCCTGAGAGCAACAAAAGTTCTCCAGCAATCTTCATGGAGACTATGTGGTTACCTTTAGGATCAGAATTCTTTTCCTCTGAAGATTTCCCAGTCTAGTTATCTCTAAAGGAAAACCATTTCCATTAAAATCCCTTCAGCTACTGGTTACCTTTTGTGATTGTAAGTCTAACTCCTATGGGAAAATATGACTTCAGTTTCCTTTGGAACCTGATACAACATCTTCTAAGCATCAAATGTGGAGTTTCCAGGGTTGAGCTGGCCACATTTTTTTTTGGATTATTTAGTCATCAGAGAGACATAATTAGACCATCTAAAACTCATTTCTTATCTTTACACACAACAGGCCATTCCTGCTTTTCAAATTCTGCATTCATTTGTAAATATAAGTTTTCCTGTTATTGCCTTAGCTATTTCCCATAGAGTGAAAATTACCCCCTAAACACTTGCATATTTTATCACTGTGACCAGATGCTGGGTTTAAGGACAGGATACACTAAACAAACCACTGATAGTGTCAAGATAGTATATAAATTCCCACTGTCCATAGAAGAAAGCACAAATACATCAGTATGAATTTCAATGTTCTTTACAAACAAACAGAAAATTTCTCTTGGTTCAATCCCCCCTCTATTCCTACACTCAAACCAGATGACGCACCCAATTCTTCTGTGCCTTTCTATACGGTATTGTTTCTGCTTGACCTTCCCTTTCTCTTTGAGAGTTTTACGTATTTTTCAATTCATTTGCTTCTACTCATTTGACATTTTCTGGGCTCTAACTAGGATTCAATCCTAGTTAATGGCTCCTCCATTTTACTTTATCACTCATTTAGACTTTGGCAGTGATCTCCAGTCTCTGGTTTCCCGTTCCTATACTCCTCCGTATAAAATTTATTGTCATGCTACTTCTCTTCTTTGTCAAAACTGTTGCCACCACACTTTCTGTGCTGTAATTGAGACCCAAGCACCCAAGGGAACACTCAAATGGAGGGCCTGTTTATTGGCTCATAGTTTCAGTCTACGGTTGCTTGACTCCACGGCTTAGGGGCCGAGGTGATGATGACATGGCAGCTCATGCGAGAGGAGGCCGCTAACCTCACAGAAGCAGAGAACGCCAGTGCTTATCAGTGTCTCTTCACTCTGTCCCTCTTATTCCATCCATGTGTGCCATCCCACACACATTCGGTCATGTCCCTCCACCTTAGTCAATCCTCTCTGGAAATTCCTCACACACACACCCAGTGGTGCACTTTACTAACCTCTTAGTTGTCCTCTCTTCTAACTTTTATTGACTATTTCTGTTGTCCAGCCTTCTGTATCCTCACGGCTACCGTAAGAGAGAAGTGCTCCCGCGGTGGTCTTCCTTGTGATGCGGAAACTGCGCTCAAAGAGGTACTTGTTCTGCAGGTAGTTAGTGCACCTGTGTGGCATATTTACACCAAGGCAACGGGAGTCTGGAGAATCTCCACTTGTCTATTTGACTGTAAAGTTTCCCAAAATGCAAAGATTCAACCACAAGTTCAAGGTCTTGCCTGTCCATCCTCATTTCCTGCTGCCAAATTTCCCTATGTGAGAACCCTTCCAGTTGTAGCAGCTTGTTTCTGGATTCTCCACTTGCCTGTGTTGTTGCTCTCAATTGCAACGTCCTTTCTGATCAGACCTTTCAAATGTTGCTTTCCCTGGGAAAGCTTCCTAAACCTCTCTGCCTGTATTAATCATTTCTTCTGGCTTTCTAAACCACTATTTTTAAATGAGATTTAAAGGTGTGTGTGTGTGTGTGTGTGTGTGTGTGTGTGTGTGTGTGTGTGTTTAAAACAGGCTTAACTTTATTGTTGGTAGGGAAAATGAGTCACTTTAAAATATTGTGTCCCCCATCCTAGAGTGTCAGTCTAGTGAATATAGGTTTTTGATGATGACTAATTCAGCTCCTATAAGGAAAAGTTCTTGTGCTCTCCAGAAACCTTGCTCCAGAAACAAATAATGCTTATGTACATGTGTGCTAATTCCTTTCCAATAGTCTTGGATAGATGCTTATTTGCCTTATTTGGTAGTTGGCAATTCTTCAGATGATCTCAGGACTCCTCACACTGAGTACATGCGTGAATGAACGTGCATGTGCCTAACTGCATTTATGAACGGCGAACAAAGAAACAAGATAACAAAAATCTCAACTTCAGAAATGGTTGCTTAGAGCCTGGGAGAAAGAAATTATTGCTTCATTCCTAGACACCACCCTTATTTGACACAGTATGAAATCACACTCGATGAACGTAAGTGGTCTTCTATGAAGAACATGTCAGAATTTGCTAGATTTTGTAAAAGACAATCAATTTCCTCAGCTTTCAAAGATCAAAGAGAGCGATATCAGGGTATTGGTGTGTAATTTGTACAGACTTCATCGAGACTTTGGTTGATGAGCTCACAATCATTTTTGACGAATCTCTTATGTATGTGACTGTAAACTCCCCAATCTATTGAAATCGAGTGGAACCATGCCAGTGTGATGCCATTTCACTCCTCCCGTATCCTTGGCTGCCAGTGAAGAACAGGAGTCTTACCATATTGCAACAACTGATATTTTCCCTTTTGGACCTTACCCAGGCTACATCTGACTTTTCTCATTTCTCCTTTCAGTCTATCACTTCCCTGTACACTTTTTTTGGTTCCATCTCTATGAGAAATAAGGAACTGGCAATATTACTAGTTTCCAGATCATCTGTGCCTTCATTTCCCCTAATATCTTCTATCAAGCAATACACAGCCATTGAGACTTGATTATGAAAAACAAAACAAAACAAGCAAATGTTCACTGTAAGAATGAATAAAAAACGTACAACCCCCCACCTCAAGGAGGAGAGTCGCCTTCCAATCTCTTAATACCACGAAATAATTAAAGCATCTGAAGAAGCATTGTCTCTCACTTTGGGGATGGCTTCCCGCAGTTCTTTCTGGGATTTTATACATCTCATAATGCAGAGATCGCAGTGAATCTATTTTCCCACGTGGATGTCTGTGATAAATCTCTGAAATTAGAGTCTCTTATAATTCAAGGTGGTGTCTTCTGCATTCCTTAAGGGTGGGGCTTAGAATGGTGAAGGTTTTAATGAGAGTCCTGGGGCCACTGGAAGTGATTATCTTGAGACTGCTTTAGATACTAGAAATTGTATCTAAATTATCTAAGGGTTTCTCATCTAGTGTCCTGTCCACCAAGCACTTCCTAATCCCTGAGATGTGATTTTGTTTATTATTATTTCTTTAAATATCTGGAAATGGTTAAACTATCTTGGCATATTAACTTCCTGCAAAGCACCATTCATTTTACAACTTTGGAACTTTGCCAAGTCCTTCAGTCTTCTGCTACTGTATTTACTTTGTTGAGAAGACGTTGCTTACAGAGAATACCTACTTTCATACAAATCCCTGCATAGTGCGTTGACATTTATTCTACCTGTCAATGGCTTCTAATTATCCATCTCAGCATCTGTCTCTCACATTCCCTACCACTTGCTGTACTATCAATCACTTCCTATCTTCAGTATTTATTCTCATAACTTCAGATCTTACAGCAAAGCAGTCAATGAATCATTTCTTTTAAAAAATGAAATGAATGGCTGGGTCGATAGCATAATTTGCAAAGTGCTTGAGGCACAAGCCCAAGGACCTGAGTTTGATCCCCAGAATGAGAAGAGCCACGTGGTGTCCCCTCGTTGTAATTCTAGCAGTGAGGATGCAGAGGCAGGAGGGTCCCTGGGGCTCATTGGCCAGGATGCCAAGCCTAATTGGAGAGTTCGAGGCCAGTTAGATATACTAACCTTGCCCCTCAAGTGATGGCTCCTTAGCAACATTGTACAAGGTTGTACACACACACACACACATACACACACACACACACACACACACGCCTCATGTATGTGAATACTCACACATATACAAACACACTCATACAACTAAGCTAGGCTTATTTTTAAACTAACACACAGCATATTAAAAATGTAAATTGAATTATGGGGTACTATGTGATCTTTTGGTACAAATACATAATGTGTGCAGTATTTATTAATTTAAACAGAGTTACCACTTCAAACATTCATCATGTCTTTTTCCAAGGTAATTATAAACTAAACAAATTAACGGCCTTCGTGGTGGCATTTCTTTGCAAACATATGTCATACTTTGGTTGAGTCCTCCTTGCCCTCTCTCTCTGGTGCCCCTCCCCCTCCCCCTCTGACCTACCTAAATACTCTGCTCAGTCCTTAATAGTCCGTCTTGTATTTTCAAGCCACATTTTTTTTAAACAAATAGTTTCTGTATATGAGAGACCATGGATGTTTGCTATGATGTATTTGACTCATTACGATTCCTCCAATTGCATCTGTTATTCCTGCACATTACAGGATTTTTTTATGGCTGGATAATACCTCATGGTGTAGGCTCAGCGTATTTTCTTTATCCATCTTTCTGCTGATGAACACCTAGGCTGATGAAGTATTTTGACTAAATAGTGGTACAAGAAAGGCGGTTATGCAAGTGCCTCTTGTCTGGTGATGTTGAGGTCCACGTGAACATATCTCCAGATAACATGTTCACGGAAGATGCGTTACCCTGGCTGCCTGAAGCCTGGCAGGACATGATTTCTATAGTTGAAATGGCCTGTTTTCTAATGTAAATAAGAGCTACTCCCTCTTAGCTTAATGTAAATAGAGTTACTGAAAAAGAGGTCATTTGAATGCTCCACCAGACTGGAGACAGAAAAGGCATGTCCTGGGCTTACTCCTATTGTTCTGTTGTAATCCCACTATAAATGTGGACAGAGCTCCGGGGTGGGAGGGGGGCTGTGGGCTAGTGGTGGGGGCCCCTTTTGTGTTGGATGGCACTACACTATAAACTTTGGCCCCAAAGGCCAAAGGTTTGGGAGGAGTAAAACCATTGTATCTCTTTGATCATGCAATATAAACTTCTAAGAGAGACCAAGGAGAGGCTTTTACGACAAGAATAAACTGCTAGGACTAGTTGAGCTGGATGAGGGTTGGAGCCGGAAGACAGCCTGCCGTGCTCTCTGAGGCCTGTCTGGCTTGTACTTTTAAACACGTCTCATGTGTCTTTATTAATATATCACTGGATTTGTTAAACGGCAACAATAGTGACTTCATTACCTTAGGATATATGTCTTGAAGTGGTATTACCAGATCATAACAGCAGTTCAGCAAATGTAGAGAACTTCATGTTATTTTCTGTAATGGTTATGCTGACTTACATTCCTACCAACAGTATTAAGGATTTCTTTTTCTGAATTCACCAACATTGTTACTATTATTATAGTAATTATACTATTATTATAGACAGCTAAGTGTGGTCAGATGAAGGTTTTTTAACAATTATTTATTAGAAATTTTCTTCTCTCATATATTGCATTCCAACACCCTTCTGTCCCTCCCTTCATTCCTCCCAGCTTCCCCCATCTTCCATAACCCCTAGATCTATCCCCCTATCCTCCAACTCCCACCCTGCCTCTCCTCAAGAAAGAGCAGTCTTCCCAGAGTTACTGTTCAAAGATGGTACAAAAAGATAGAACAGTGTCATGTACAATTCACTACTTCAAGGTTGGACTATGCAACCCAGTAGGGGGACAAGGTACTCAAGAGCAGGCAAGAGGTTCAGGGACACACACCCCTATTCCAGTCTGTATGAGTTCTATAAGAACATCAGGCCAGGCAAACTCAAGATATATTTGAGGGACCCAGAAGATTCCTATCTGCCACTTCAGGCTCTGTGAGCCCCTAAGAGTGCTGGTCAATTGACTCCATGGGGTTTATTCTCCTTGTGTCCTTGACCCCTCTGGTCCAAACAATCCCTCCTCCATTTCTGTAGGGTTCCCTGAACTCTGCAGGTTTTAGTCCTGGGCCTCTGCTCCTTTCCGCTGCCTTGGGGATCCTTTCTGTTGAGGATTGGGCTAGGCATTAATCTACGAGGAGAGCAGGATAACATTAGAAGTCATCTCCTGCAGATGAAACTTTGATTTTCATTTCCTGATGTCTAAACATGTGAAGCCTTTCCTTATATATTTATGAGCCAATTATTCTTTTGTTTGAGACAAGATATTATTGTGTGGCCTAGGCTGGCCTCAAACTTGCTGTATAGCCGGGTTTGTCTTGCATTTATAATTCTCTTGTCTTAACTTCCCTAGTGCTGGGATTAGAGGTATGTAATACAGTGTCTGCCTCTGTACTTCTGTTTTTATGTTTATATTTTCATTATTTTTAAGTTAATATATAAAACAAAGGGCTTTATTGTGACATTTTCATACATACATATCCTTATCTTTGTTCTTATCTTACACAATATGTTTTATACACACACACACACACACACACACACACACACACACATCTAGGTATAGGCTTATTTTACTTAGCGTAATGAATAAATGAATAAAATTCTATTGCGTATGTTAGCATGCTTTCTTAATTCACTCATCTGTTGGTAAACCTCCAGGCTGCTCCAGGTCTAGGCTATTGTACATAGTTCAACAATAAACATGAGCATGCAAATATCACTGAGGTCTTCTGACTTAGAATCTTTTGAATTTATACTAAAAAGCAGTGTGGATGGATCATATATTAGTTCTGTTTTTAAGTGTGTGTGTGTGTGTGTACATTTGTGTGTATGTCTGTCTGTCCTACAAAGTGTAGGACATTCTCTCCAAAATATCCTTCCCAACATTTGTGGTCATTTATTTTCTTTGTGATGGACTCTCAAAATATGGTTTTAATTCCTATTTCCTTAGTGGCTAATAATACCGAACACCTCGTTTTTACATACTTGATTGTAGTTTTTATTATTTTAAGAACGACTTAATTCATTGTTGTGTAGATCATCTTTTTTTTGTTTTGTTTTGTTTGTTTTTAGACCTCTATAGATTGTAGATATCAATCCACTGTTAGATACATAGGGGTCAGAATCACAGTACATAAAATGTTTGAACTCTTCAGTCTCTGGTCTATCAAGTGAAAAATGAGAACGATAAGAGCATCTACATTCTAACATACTGTGAAGAGTCACTATGTGTAAAATGCTTAGCATAATTATCAGTTTATAAAGGGATGTTGATAGGGCTATTCATGTAATGATTGAATGCATGTCAACCAAACCCTCCAATAGCAGAGCTACAAGGGATTCTGAAATTAAGGTTAGCAAGAGAATTAGAATACCACTGAGGCTTTGGCCAGAAGAGTTTGTGTTCTGCCACGACCTATCTATACTAAGGACACTACTCAAGGGTGACATTTTGACTGTATTTCCGGTCTGGAACTCATAAAAGTCATTTTAAAATTCTACGTTTTTATGCAATTTTAGGACATTCGTGTTCTGCCTTCTTATACAATGATGGAAATGTGTAAAAAAATTTTGTTATTTGAAATCCAACTTTATATAAAGTTCTAATTCATGTTCTCCTGGGGCACTTGATGGCATATGTTAAAGATAGCAATTCAAAATACTTATTGACAAATATATATTGAATGGATGAAACTACGTTTAGCTTTTATACTTAAAATTTAGTATTATTTATCACAACTATTGAAGTAAACTTGGAAATAATTCTTCCTTAGAAAGTTTGTTATATTATGATAGTAAATATTAAACAAATCCTATAAGACTATGCGCAAACACCTAGAGAGAACAAAAGAATAAATTGACCACCTGAGAATTAATAGGATCTTGGAAGCTTAGTTTTTTGTTTTTGTTTTTTTGCCTGTGAATTGAATCATTCAGTATCCACCACAGAAAATAAAAATGTTCCGTGATGCTTCAGAATTCATGTTTGAAACTTTAGCATCTTCAGAGATTTATCCCCAAAGGAGCCAAACACTAAAGGATGCTACATAACCAGTACAATTTTGAGTTTTCACTGAAAGATGAGTGAGTTCTCATTTCAAGAGGTAAGACTTTGGCTTCTGGTAACGAATCCGACTGGTTTTAATTTATCATTTGAGAAAACATTTCTCCACTCAGTTATAGTGCTAGAAGGGAATGGTCAAGCAGGCAGCCCGTGAGCCACCTTGGCAGGCGTGGTCTGTTTCTACCATCAGTTTCATGAGAGGACACAGTCATAAAGTGCCAGGATCCCTGTTTATCTACACATAACACAGCGACCTGTATTTTTTCAGTATCATCTAAATGTGTCACTGTCAAAAGCGTTGAGGGGCACTGGGCATTTGTTGATATTTAAGGACTTAAGTAAAAGATTTAAAAGTTGTAAAACAATTTGCACGTGGAGACTTCACTTTGCTTAGAAAAAGTTTATTATATATTATGCATCTACATGTAGGTTGACATAACATTATTTCATGTTATAAAATCCCAATTAGAAACCAGTGTTACAGCAGGAAGTCGTTTGATTCATTTGAATGAACTTGTTTTAGCTATATGTTGAGTACCTATTTTTTCGTACGTATTGCATATATTTCAAGTTATTTGGCGAAACATTTTCTTTTTCAAGTATATATAAAAATCTAGCATATTTACAATAATAATTTTATTGATAATTTAAAATTCCTGTCTTTTTGGTTTGTGAATAATATTTTTGTTTATGTGGGGAACTCTTACACAGTATTTCTTAAAACCCTTTAGGATATGCTATCCAATCATTGCTGGTATATAGGGGCCTAAGATTATTACTATTTAACTTTATTATTACTTAGCTCTTAAGAAGGGGGATTCAGCCAGTGTGGGGTTCTAATTCTGATTTTACTGGTCATTATATAACCACATGCAAGTTAAATAATCTCTTTCAGAGTTATCAAAATGCTGATGAAAATAATATTTTATGAAAATGTAATATTTTGTGTAGAAACAAACATATTTATGAAAATATTGCAGTTTAATAAACTACCTCTTTGTACCTACATTTAACTCTTAGATTCATGATTGTTATTTAAGAAGCACATAAATTTTTTTTTTGCATGTGAAATGTTAGCTGCTATCCAAGTATTTCCTAAAAAAACTCCATGTATTCATCTTTCCTAATATATACAGGATTTACTTTTGTTATTCTCATTTATGTTTTATTTTTATTATTTGGTTTTAAGGTGTATTTGGTAAGACAACATAACATGTAAAGAAAAAGGCTTATTATGTGAAGGAAGTATTTTAGGTGTTAGTGATAAATAACTTTAAAATATAGGAAGATTCGTCCCTGTAGACAAATAAATATGGATGCTTGGACATACTTGAATATAATTGCATTATTTGTGTCTTAATTAAAATGAAACTACCCATTTGTAAATGCCTTCCTGTAACATCTCCATCACAGCCTTGGTCTGACTGCAGCTGCACTGTCCCATGGCTCTCCTGGAGGATGGGAACCACACTGCAGTGACAGAGTTCATTTTATTGGGCTTAACAGATGACCCCGTCCTTAGAGTCGTCCTCTTCACCATCATCCTGTGCATCTACCTGGTGACCGTGTCTGGGAACCTCAGCACCATCCTTCTCATCAGAGTCTCCTCCCAGCTCCATCACCCCATGTACTTTTTTCTCAGCCACTTGGCTTCTGCTGACATAGGCTATTCGTCTTCTGTCACACCCAACATGCTTGTCAACTTCCTGGTGGAGAGAAATACCATCTCCTACCTTGGATGTGCCATCCAGCTTGGCTCAGCTGTTTTCTTTGGGACAGTAGAGTGCTTCCTTCTGGCTGCCATGGCTTATGATCGTTTTGTGGCCATCTGCAATCCACTGCTTTATTCAACCAAAATGTCCACACAGGTCTGTGTCCAGTTTCTTGTGGGATCCTATATTGGTGGGTTTCTTAATGCCTCTTCCTTTACCCTTTCTTTCTTTTCTCTTCTCTTCTGTGGACCAAATAGAGTCAATCACTTTTTCTGTGATTTTGCTCC
Source organism: Cricetomys ansorgei (assembly GCA_026225945.1). NCBI lineage: Eukaryota > Metazoa > Chordata > Mammalia > Rodentia > Nesomyidae > Cricetomys > Cricetomys ansorgei. Next base: position 2,415,603 of record JAMJFZ010000597.1, on the reverse strand, counting down.
ATTAGTAGAACTGTCCTGCTCTGATGTCAGTGTCCCTGCAGTTGTTCCTTCATTCACAGCTGGATCCATCATTGTGGTGACAGTGCTTGTCATAGCCGTCTCCTACATCTACATCCTCATCACCATCCTGAAGATGCACTCCACTGAGGGCCGCCACAAGGCCTTCTCCACCTGCACCTCCCACCTCACTGCAGTCACTCTGTTCTATGGGACCATTACATTCATTTATGTGATGCCCAAGTCCAGCTACTCCACAGACCAGAACAAGGTGGTGTCTGTGTTCTACATGGTAGTGATCCCCATGCTAAACCCTCTCATCTATAGTCTCAGAAATAATGAGATTAAGGGTGCACTAAAGAGACAGCTTGGTAGGAAAATATTTTCTTAGAGACATCTGTTATTTTGAAAGACTTGATATAGTAATAATGCCTCTTTGACATAATATTAAAGTGAGTGTTCTGATTGGAAAAGATTAATGACAGTGTTAGCATATGAGGAGCTTTTCAATAAATACAGAGGTCCAAATTTTATATCACATAGAGAACTAGAAGTATCTTTAATAAAATTAAATTAAGAACAGAAATCTAATCATAAAAATATAAATTGCTAAACATACATTTGAAGTTATATTAATATTTTTCAAAGTGGTCCTTCATTAACTATGTTACAGATTGGATCTTAATTTTTCCCAAAGTCTCATGTTATTGGTAATGCTATTTTAGTGCTCTTGGCAAATACTAGAAACATTTAGAAATTGAACCTAGTGACAATATTTAATAGTTTACTTAAGGCATGCTGTAAAAGAGACATAACAACTCAAAACTTTGTCTATCTTCCTTATTGCCAGGAAGTGAGTGACCTTTTTCAACCACTTATCCCTACAATAAGGTACAACCACAGACTATATCAACAGATTCAACTCACCAGGGACTGAGACCTCTAAAATTCTGTGCCAGGGATAACCCTTTTCCTTTTTGTAAGTTGATTATCTTAGCTATTTGTTATAATAACAGAAAGCTGGTTAATACAGACTCCAATCCTGCTTGTTTTAACACTAGGTTATCTTGAGATAAATCTGATAAATATATCCATCTTATTGAATGATAGATAACAAGCACCAAAATCTAAATTCCTAGAAATATTGTAGAAAGGTTATGTATGGACTTTATGGACTCACGAAACTTTGGATCTGTGGTCCTGGTCTTTGATCATGGCCTAATTGTGGGGTCTGTAGAGAAGAATGGGGAGACCATCTCTGATTAATCAGTGAATTTCTCTTTCTAATAATATTTTTTACACTTTGAAAGTTCCATACATGTATAATGTGTATATTGATCATATCAATCCACCACTATATCCCTCTAAATTCATACAGTGGGTCCACTTTATCTCCTCCCAACTTCATAATCTTTTAAAAACATTTATAATTATTTCTTTTATTTTTGAGAGCATAATATAATTACACTACCACCCCTTTTTATTTCCTCCAAACCATTCCATATACCTATCCTTGTTCTTTCAAATTCATAGCCTCTTTAAAAATTTTTAACAATAACTCCTGAGTCCAATTACTATGCACATGTGCATATGGGTGTGTGGACTTAGACTGGGTAAGTAACCTACCAGCACCTGTGTCCCTAAAAAAGAGTGACTCTCTCTCCTCAAGAATTATCAGCTGCCAGTAGATCCTTTGACAGAGGTAGGATCCCAAAGGGCCTTCCCCATTCCTGTTGAAAATTTGATTGGCTTGATCTTGTTAGGTAACCCTAATTGCTGTAAAGTAATTGTGTAACAGCCATGTTCTATCCAGAAGCCAGCATTTCACAGTGCTTCTCTGTAACTGCCAGCTCTTATGTTCTTTCAACTCTCCTTCTGTGAAGTTCTCTAAGGCTTGCAAAGTGGAGATTGTTATAGATGACCCATAAGCATGCAGCCATAGGCCATAGACCATAGATGATAGCAGCCATGGACCTCTGCATTAACTCTTACCTACTACAAAAAGAAGCTTATCTAACCATGGTTGAGAGCAAGATCAACTTTGTCCCTGGGTTCATGATTCCTGCCACCCTGAACTCCTGGCCTGTGCTCCCCTGATCAACTCTGGCCTTCTGCCTGGGCTAATCTGTGGCTTTCTATACCAGGTCCTTATTGTGAGAAGCCTTGTGCTGGAATGAGTGGGTTCATGAGATTCTAAGAACCAAGAGAAACAAACCAAACCTTTTACCCAGAAGAGTCAAACTTGTACATTCGACCATGAGACTGTGAAGAGGAAAGATTTAGAAAGACTTCCTGGTCAAAGCCACACTCTGCTCTGCATGCTGGGATTGCCCTGGATATCTTTGCCTTGAAACTATGATTACCTTCAGTAAAGATTTGGGCGACCTGCAAATAATGATGACCATCACACTCATTGCATTTTCCTATCTCTGCTTGAGTTTTTCAGAAGAAAACTCCATCTTTTAATATATTTTAGAGTAACATTTTGTGATTCTTACATGAAAGCACTATTCTATTCTATTACACTAGGTTTGTGAATGAGAAACAGGCAAAATGAAACTTATCTTCTAATATAGGATTCCAAGAATCAAAATTAAAAGTAAGTGATGTATACTGTGAACTTGGGCTGTGTACTATGAGGGGAAAACCAAACCAAACCAAACCAAAACAGAAACAATAAACAAACAATAAAAGAAAGCCAGTTGAGTAAAAGAGGTTGATGTGCTAAGGGCAGGAAATTTTCAGCTCAGTCATCACTGGGAACTCAATACCCTAGCAAGGACTGCAGGATGTCCTAGCATTCATCTTGGATGGGGTTCTATGTCTGTACAATTAGTTGTATGGATTCGATTCTTGGTCATGTACATGAGGTTTACTTTTGAGTTTTCAGTTGCAACAATGCAGCATTGGTCATTTTAATAAATCCCTGGGGACCACAACTAGAACAAGTAATAAACATTAAATTTAATTTCAAATTAGGATTTACAGGATATTTATTCTGTGAACTTCCCTGGAAAGTATGAGAACCAAGGGAGGCCAACCTAACTTTCAAATATTCTCTTTCAACATGAAGGATTTGACAAGTTAGAAGAAAATGGTATCAACATGTACTATAGGTTTGCTGTTCTTTAGGGATGAGTAGGGCAGAAGCCCAAACTAGGGCATGTGCCTGGGAGACACATTATTGATAGACATTACACATATTCTCAGGAGAACAGGAAATGTAAGTAAGCAAGTCACGCACAGATAGCAGCCATGGAGCACTAGCCTTGAACTTGTATTCAATATGGTCAGAAGAAGTGATATTTCAAGGACAAATTGAATAAATAAGCAAAATACTCAATGCTCAACTTTTTCTCTCAAGCTTGGAGAAAGATAGTGACCAGCCAAAAGGAGTCTAGGAATACTAAATATGAGAGTCATTGAAAGCAACGTATGAGAGAAATTAAACCAGAAGCACTTGGTTGATATTGGAATGAATCAACATAGACTATAATATATTAATTTTTAAAAAAGATCAGAAATACTGAAAATGTATAGAATCACAGAAAATTAAAAATAATATGGAGATGAGATTGGGAGTATTCAGGGTACTATAGCCATATAATAACAGGAGAATATGTCTCCTCTAGAGCCCAGAAACCCAACCACAGCAGGTTTTGAGAATTGCAACATAGCTGAAATACATGATAGAGATCTTAAATAGCCCTTATGAATATTATAGAGGTCCTTAAAGAAAAAATTAATAAACCCTTTAAAGAAATCTATAAAAAACAAACAATAAAATAAATGAAATCATTTCAGGAAATAAATAAAACAGTTCAAGACCTAAAAATAGAAATATAATCAATAAAGAAAACCAAAACTAAGGGAAATCTAGAAATGAAAAATCAAGATCAGATAGACTATTTAAACAGACCAAAGAAATGGGAGCAGTCATTAAAATCTTCCCACCAAAAAGAGGCCCAGGGCCAGATGGCTTTTCTGCAGAATTCTGTCAGACATTCCAAGAACATTTAACATCAATACTCCTGAAAGTGTTCTACAATGAAGCAGAAGGAACACAGCCAAATTCATTTTATGAGGCAACAGTTACTCTGATACCCAAACCAGAAAATGATTCAACAAATTAAACAGAATTACAGACCAATTTCCCTCATAAACATTGATGCAAAAATACTTAATAAAATACTTGTAAACCAAATCCAAAACATAATCAAGAAGCTCATCAGCCATGATCAATTGGGCTTCATCCCAGAGATGCAGGAATGGTTCAACATATGAAAATCAGTCAATGTAATCCATCGTATAAACAAACTGAAAGAAAAAAACCCCACATGATTATCTCACAAGATGCAAAAAAGCCTTTGACCAAATCCAACACCCCTTCATGTTAAAAGTCTTGGAGAGATTAGGGATACAAGAAACATACCTAAACATAATAAGCATAATTTGCAGCAAGCATACAGATACATCAAATTAAATGGAGAGAAGCTCAAAGAAATGCCACTAAAATCAAGGTTGATCCCTTTCCCCACACCTATTCAATATAGTACTTGAAGTCCTAGCTAGAACAAGAAGGCAAATAAAGGAGATCAATGGGATACAATTTGGAAAGGAAGAAATCAAAGTATCCTTATTTACAGATGATATGATAGTTTATATAAACGACCCCATAAATTCTACCAGGGAACTTCTACAGCTGATAACTTCAGTGAAGTGTCAGGCTGCAAGATCAACTCAAAAAAATCAGTAGCCCTCTTGTATACAAATGACAAATGGACCGAGAAAGAAATCAGGAAAACAATTCCCTTCACAATAGCCATAAATAACATAAAATATCTTGGGGTAACTCTAACCAAGCAAAGGAAAGATCTGTATGACAAAAACTTCAAGTCTTTGAAGAGAGAAACTGAAGATCTCAGAAGATAGAGAGATCTCCCATGCTCCTGGATTGGTAGGGTTGACCTAGTAAAAAAAATCTTATAAAAAACAATCTACAAATTCAACTCCATCCCTATCAAAAGATCTCCCATGCTCCTGGATTGGTAGGGTTGACCTAGTAAAAAAAATCTTATAAAAAACAATCTACAAATTCAACTCCATCCCTATCAAAATCCCAACACAATTCTTTACAGACCATGAAAGGACAATTCTCAAATTCATATGGAAAAATAAAAGCCCAGGATAGCTAAAATAATCCTGAAAAATTAAAGAATTCTGGGGGTATCACTATTCCTGATCTCAAGCTGTACTACAGAGCTATAGTAATAAAACTACATGGTATTGGCATAAAAACAGACATGATGATCAATGGAACCAAATCAAAAGTCCAGATATAAACCCATACACTTATGGACACCTGACCTTCGATAAAGAAGCCAGAAATATACAATGGAATAAAGAAAGCATTTTTAACAAATGGTGCTGTTCTAACTGAATGTCTACATGTAGAAAAATCCAAATTGATACATATATATCACCATGCAAAAAAACTCAACTCGCAGTGCATCAAAGACCTCAACATAAAACCAGACACACTGAACATGATAGAAGAGAAAGTGGGAATTAGTCTTCAATGCATTGGTACGGGAGACAACTTCCTGAACAAGCACCAAGATCAATGATTAATCAATGAGCCCTCATGAAATGGAAAAGCTTCTACAAGGCAAAGGACACTGTGAATAATACAAAACTGCAGCCGATAGAATGGGAAAATATATTCACCAACTCCACTTCAGATAGAGGGCTAATATCCAAAATATATAAAGAACTCAAGAAACTAGACATCAAAACAAACAAACAAACAATCCATTTAAAGAATGGGGCATGGATTTAAACAAAGAATTCTCAAATGAGGAATCTCAAATGGCTCATAAATACCTAAAGAAATGTTTGACATCCTTAGCTATCAGGGAAATACAAATCAAAACCACTTACATCCGTCATAATGGTTAAGATCAATAACACAAAGGTCAGCTCATGCTGGTAAGGATGTGGAGCAAGAGAAACACTCCTTTATTGCTGGTGGGAATGCAAACTTGTACAGCCACTATGGAAATCAATATGGTGATTCCGTAGTAAATTGGAAATCAAAGTATTTCAAGACCCAATTATATTATTCCTGGTATACACCCAAAAGACATTCCATCCTACCAGAAGGACACTTGCTCTACTATGTTCATAGCTGCTTTATTCATAATAACCAGAAATTGGAAACAACTTAGATGACCCTCAGCTGAAGAATGGATAAAGAAATTATGGTATATTTGTTTATATAAGGGAGTATTACTAAGTTGTTAAAAAATGACTACATGAATTTTTCAGGCAAAGGATAGATAGAACTAGAAAAAAATCATCCTGAGTGAGGTAACTGAGTCACAGAAAGACAAACATGGTATGTACTCACTTATATGTGGAGACTAACTGCTAAGCAAAGGAGAAAGGCACTAGTATCCACAGACATAGAAAAACTACCCACCAGGAAGGGCCCTAATTGGATGGAACTCAGGAATCTGCCGAGTAGGGTAGAAATTAAACATAGGGTGCAGGTGGGGTGGAGCAGAGGGGACCAGGAAGAGGAGAGAAACAGAGAGAGAACATATATGGAGAGATGACAAGAATTAGGAGATCATTAGGGTGTTATCAGGAGACCTAGAGAAGTGGAAAAACATAGGAATCTATGATGGAGACTATAGCAAGGATCCATATTAGTCGGGGATAGGGAACCTGAACAAGTGATACACCTAAAAGAAATGAGCCAGTCTGAACACAGTTCCAACAGCCATCTAACCAGCAGGAGGAAGAAAGCACTAAGTCTTTAACAGATAAGTCAGGCAGCCCTGGTGAAAAGAAACTGATGTTTCCATCATCAAGACAAACTCTCAGACTTCAAACCCACTTGCTGGTTTTAGTAAGACTGATTACTCTGAAAAATAGATTAGCAGTAAAGTTTTTGTCATTCTATATGCTTCAGAAAACAGTGGTGAATCATCATCTTGAGAGGCAAGTTACTGTTTAACACTGAGGTGCACTGGTGCCCAGAGAACTGAGCAAAGCACTAATCCACAGGTATAAAGATGACAGCAGGAGTCATTTTATTGCTATACTTATTTAATAATAGTTTTCCCTAAGGGATTACAACTTATCTACTCTCAAATTCTTGGCTAATTTATCAATGTCAGCGTTAGAGTCTTACCATCAGGATGTAGAGAGTAATCAATAGCCTTGGCAGTAGCTAGTGATATTTGAAAGGATCTTTGGGACCCTTTTGGCCAAGGATTCAACAAGATGTAATCCAGTCCAGAAACTTGGAGTTTTCCTCAATAGCTTCGTGTAGAAGAATTGAATAGATCCATAACTATCACTTTGAAATACTCTCTTCCATATCTTTTAATCTTTTGGTGAGACCTACTTTTATTTAATTTCCTAAATACATTATTTTGAATTTTATTTCAGTTTCACTTTCCTTTTGTGATATTCTACTTTCATATCCTGACTTATTTTTATTATCTCTTTCAACTCTCTGTGTTTCCTTGGTCTTCATTAAGACATTATTCATATCATATTGACGTCTTTGAAGGTATGAGTAATTGCTGTTTTGAAGTCCTTATGTTGTGGTTTGCTAAATTACTTTTCTCTGCACCTGCAACAGGATTGATGGCTTCTGGAGGAGACATATTGTCTCATCTACTCATATTGATGTTTGCTCTGGGATTCAGGCATCTGGAGTTAGGGCAGTTGTGTTTCTCAGTGTAACTATCTTGTCTCACCTTTGTTACGAGAATATTCAGTTCTTTGGTTGCTGTTGCTCCAATCTGGGTCATAGACAAGTGTGTCAGACTGTAAGGTTCCCTGATAGAGACCCATTCTCCTGGTTAGTGGTGAGTCACAAGGCAATGGTATCGGGCTGAAGGAATGGCTGGGTCCTGGCCAAGTGTGGTGTTGTTGAGGAGGGCAAGAAGAAATGCATTTCAGGAAAGCTTCAAAGTTTGAGGGGAAGCAATTTCTACCACACTCTACTCTTTTTTTCCTCCTGTAAGTAGAAAGTATTTTTTTTAGCAATTCCTAAAAATGTTTTATTAATTTTTTGTGTTAATATACATAAAACCAACTAAAATGTTAGTGTATTACACATATTCATATTAACACAAGCATCTGTAATTTTCACAGTCCTGATGGATTACAACGGAACCTTAAGAAGCAGGTCAGCTACTGGAGGTGTTAGATTCCATATGCCAGAATTTCTCATAAACATAGCTTTGCTTTACTGTGGCAATTCTTTGACTTTGCCCTTATTGTTGAGACAGAGACACTGAGTGGTAACAGTTTTTTCTTGGCACAGAAATGTTTATCATTTTATATTAGAAGATTTGGATTGGCTATTATAATCTTGCTTATAAAAATTGTATGTGCCTTAAATAACTGTTATTAAACTTTACATCTCATCCTTCCTAAATTTATCAAAGTACCTAATAGAATGTGTTAAATCAACCACTAAAATACTAAAAGAAAAATTGGAATACATAAATGAAAGAAAACAAAACAGTCCATTTTTTAATTTTTCTTTTCTTATAAAATACATCCCACCCCTCTACTCCTCACAGCTCCCCACATCTCCCCCTCCCTCTGAACTAGGTCCCAACCACCACTCACCAGCCAGCACTCCCCCTTGACTCCACCTGTCCCTATAAAGGAACAATCTTTCCAGGGTAACTTCTCAAACCAGGGCATGGCTTAACAAGATGGAACAAGGCCAGGTACTATTCTCTACATCAAGGGTGGACTAGGCAATTCAATGGGAGCAAGAAGGTCCCAAGGACAGGTAAAAGGGCCAGAGACTCCCCCACTCCAGACTGTAGGAGTTTTTCAAGAACACAAAGCAAGGCAGCCATAAGATATATTTAGGGAACCCTGCATGTTCCATGTCTGTCGCTTCAGTCATTGTGAACCCCTAAGAGAGCTGGCCAGTTGACACTGTGGGGTTTATTCTCCTGTCCTTGTCCTTGACTCCTCTGATCCCCACAATCAATCCTTTCCTTCTCCCATGGGGTTCTGTGAGGAAGGCACGATGTTTGGCTCTGGGCCTCTGTATATGCTCCCATCAACTGCTGGCAGGGGCCTTTCTGATGAAGAATGGGTTAGACACTGATCTATGACATCAATAGAAATCATCTCCGGATAATCCAGTCTCTAGTTCCTGAACTGACTTGCATTATCAGGCAGGGTTTCCCTCCTATGGCATGAAGTTCTGCCATTCCATTGTCCCAGCAGATCCTGCCAGGTATCTAGGTTGTAGGAAAGATCACCAATTAATAAATGAAACCTAATGAAACCAAAAAAATTCTGTAAGGCAAAAGACACCGTAAATACAAAAGACAAACCACTAGCCCAAAGAAAACGAAGAGATTTTCACCAACTCCACTGCTGATGGAGGGCTAATGTCCAAAATACATAAAGAACTCAAGAAACAAGACACCAACAAAATAAAGAATCCAATTAAAAATAGTCCAGTGGCTTAATATCTTCTACCTTATTCTAACTTGAATAAAACATCAACTTGAATGAAGTTTTACCTCCTACTTTCTGGGCTTCCTCTGCACCTTTGCTGAGCAGAACTGTTTTGGGTTTACAAGTTCCCATTGTCAATTGTTGACATTAATTTGTGGGAAAAAGGAGTCCTAATCTGGAAATTATTTTCCTGCACTTATATCTTGCAGAGGGCTGTCCACACTTTTTTTTTTTCTAGCTGTTTTAGAGTTTCAGGTTTCACATTAAAGTCTTTGACACATTTGAAATTGATCTTTGTACGGGGCAATACGTGTGGATCTATCATTCTACTGCATGTGGACATCCAGTTTTCCCAGCATCATTTGCTGAATGATGTCTCTCCTCTAGTATGTGTTTTGCAGCTTTGTCAAAGATCCACACTTATTATTATGCCCTACAGGTTGCCTCTCATCTCTCGTGATTTTTTTTTTTTCTTAAAACATGGTCACATGAACTTTGTGAGTCCTCTTTCTCTAATATTAGCTACTTGTTTTGGGAATGTTCACATTGAGATTCATTCCCTTGAGGACTGCTTTGTCTAGGAAAGGTACTGATCAGGTTTTAATGTTAGGCATTATCTCCCTCCTGTTGAGCAAGCTGCTGGTAAAAGGAGAGTAAGTCACTCCCAAGGATAGCTCCCTAATTCGTTACACAATACAAAGGGGTCAGCACTGAAATCATATACACACAGAAGCAACATTAAGTTAACTCAACGGGTTATATTTACTTATACATACACTTAAAGTACCTAACAACAAAAATCCAAGAGAAACAGACCATCATGTAGAGAGGAAGTGGAAGGGCATGTAGGGGGTCAGAGGCCAAAAAGAAAAGAAAGGAACTGATGTAATTATATTACAACTAAATTTAAAATGTACTGGCAAATGTGACATATACAATCAAAATAAATAAACAAATACTTTAAATAAACAAACAAATAAACAAAAATAACGAACAAATAAATAATAACTACTCAGTGCAGCGTCTACACCCATCTCAATAGCTCCTAACAGAGAGCATGGTGCAGAAGACTTGCTTCTTTAGTTCACATGACCTCAAATCAAAAGGGACTGTGCTTAATTAGGATCAACATGTCTGGGCCTGATTTCAATAGCATAATGGTGCAGTCAGTCTCGGTGCTGTACTGAGATGGAATGGTATCTGAGCAAAGTGTCCATGAATTCAGGGAGGATGTTTCTTCTGTATTTCTTGCCATATTCTGTATTCAATATGTTCATTTATTCTCTCGTTTCTTCTCCACTGGTATCTAAATTTCCTAAAAGTCAATTTTTAATTAACCTATCTTCAGAGTTCACCCAATTTCTAGAAGAGAACAAATGTTTAACACATATTTTTAAAAGGAATGAATGATATTCCAATATCTGCTTGAGAATCCTCATGAGTGACAGTCATCCAAACTGTACATTCCAGCATCCAAGCTGACCTGAATCATGAACTTAAGCTAATTCTAACCTGACCGGTGGATGCATTTGGAAAAGAAGTTTAAACTCAGCCTCTGATCACTCTCATCTTCTCTTCAGTTTAAAAAAAAAGATTGCTTGTGTTCAAATCATTAAACTAAGCTAAGCTAACTGTCCTTGAATGTAGTCTAATTGGTAGAATCCTTGCCTGGTATGTATAGACCGTGATCTAGATCTCCACTACCACATAAACTGAATGTTGGATACTTCTAAATTAAGTACAATTTGGGAGACGGAAACAGGAGGATCAAAAGTTCAAGGTCATTATTAGCTGCCTATCAAATTCAAAGTCAAGTTGTATTACAAGAGACCATCTTAAAAAGAAAGAGATGATTCACATAGAGTATTAATTTTACAGGAGGCCAAAGGAATCTTAGACTGCTATTTATGTCTATCATGTAAGTGATGTATGTATGTATGTGTGCATGTGTTCCTGTGAGTCTGGTGTTTGCATGCCATAGTGTGTATACAATTGTCAGCAGACAATGTCACCATTGGTCCAGGGTTTACACCCTCTTTAATACAACAATATTTTGCATTCACCACTCCATACTACAGGCTGGTGGACATAGGAGCTTCCAGTGTTGATCCTTCTCTACCTCTCCTCTGCCAGCAAGGACAGGAAACACTTTGAGTTAAAATTGACCGATGTTCAATCGTCAACCACTTTTTTGAAAGTGATATCAAACATACAGTGTAGAGTTTAGTGAAATTTATATTTGTGTGAGAGTTGAGCTGAGTCTTGAATTTGATGATCACTGCACCTCATATCCTCCATTATAACATATATAAGTTTTGACAAGATGTCACTTGTTGGAGGTATGAATTAAGAAATGTTAATTCTTACCTGGAAATCATCCATGCCTATTTCTACTCACTTTCTAGGTAGAAATGATATTTATAATATTTTATACTTTTGTCTATTAAAATGATATGTGCCTCAATTATTCAACTTGGCATCTCATCCCTCCCTACATTCATCAAAGCACATACTAGGGTATGTTACATAAACCACTTAATTACTAAAAGTATATTTGGTGCACGCGAATAAAAGAAATAAAAATAGTCATTTTTATGATTAGTTTAATATCTTCTAGCCTGAACTAATCTGAATCAAATATCAACCTGAATGAACATTTACCTAAGATAATTTGTTATCACATACCTCCCCTAATTACCAAGTGACAGTGCACCAATACTCACATAAAGAGGAAAACAAGAGATTGCTTGAGACTGACAGACTCCATGAAAATTGCTTGTGTCACTGTGAAGTGAATAGCTCAGTACTCACTGAGAATGAAGTAATGATCCCTGAGGATTTGAACTCACACTGGAATCCAGAGCCTCAGCAGGGACTGATCCCCAGTGATAAACACTGACAGTGCAGACAGCTTTTGCACCAATAAAATCATAATAACTTTGAACTTCTTACTTCACAATGAGTCCTTGTTTGAGGAGGTAAGTTTTATGGTTTGTTGGTAAATTTGGTTTACTGATGAGTCCTTTACCTTTGGAGAATGCTTTATTCTTGGAAAATGTACTGTATTTATAAACATTCTGAAAAAAAAATTCACATGGAATCAGACAATCACATAAGAGTAAAGGAGAGAGTTTACAGACTCACCATCTACTTCCATAGGCAAACTGTTTAGAATGATCAGACATGAAACTAAGCTTTCAAATATTTCCTGTTCATGCAGTCATTCATAAGGCAGAAACCAACATGGCCTTCAAAGGTGTACACACAGGTAGCATTTAGCCAAAAGGCTAACAATTTCACCAGCTTTAAATTGCTGTAGTGGCATACTCTCAGTGAATATCATATGAAAAACCTGCTTTGTTTATGGACAAAGGTTCCAGCTCACAGACACCACCGTGAACAAAGGAGGATGCACCATAGAATGTAGGGATGAGAGTCAATCTGCCCCTGGCTGGGTGAACCTTGGTAAGCCTTTTAACTTCCTAGTTTGAATCTCTATTGACCAGGGTCCAATGTGCCATCAAGAAAACACTGCAACCCTGATAAAGGACTTCTTATGTCTAAATAAAAAAATTAACAATAATGTGTTAAATATTATTCGTATTTTACAGGATGATGAGTTTGATATTTAAAATGACTTCATAGAGTGATTATCTGTTTAGAATCATTTAAAATATTAAATAGTGTACAACAGCAAATTTATTTGTAATTTTAGCGTGATCTCTTTTCTGTTTCTGCCCAGTTCTAACAAGAAAATCAATTATCTTTTACAAAGATGATCAAGTCACGAGCTTACTTATGGAAAGGACAGACTCTGTGATCAATGTCACAGCAAACAGCCTCTCTATGAATGAATCATTGGAAAGCTGAAAGGCCACCCTGATTTATGTCCCTAATTTGTATGTGCTCAACTGCATTGCCACCCTTTACTTACAGTGTGGTTACTAAAAGGAATAGACTAATGACAGGCAGCCTTGTGTTTATATCAAACTCTCTTTTTAAAGATTTTTTACTTTTATTTTGTGTGAAAGTGTTGTCCACACGTACACATGTACATGCTCCCCACCTCGTGCCTGCATGGTGCCTGTGAAGACCAGACAGGGCATTGGGTCCCCAGAACTGAAACCACAGACTGATAGGAGAACCAAGATTAAGCACAGCTCCTCTGTAAGTACATTGAGTGCTCTTAACCATTGAAACATCTCTAGATCCATAACTCTGCTACTTCATACACATATGCTACTTAACCTAAAACCAAGATCTAATATAAAATGGAGATGGTAAAATAAAATAATAGATGACAGAAATAAAAACTGAAATACACAAAATGGTAAATCCTGTGCTGATGATGCACTAAGCATTCAATAAAAGTTAGCAAAAGTATAACTCTTCAATGAATATTCAGTGCTTTTGCATCTTTCCCTTGTTGTTCTTACAGCGATGACTTGTTATTAGGACTTACATTGGCCAGCTCGTGGTGGCACACGCTTTTAATCCCAGGGCTAGGAGGCAGAGGCGACTGGATCTCAGTGACGTTGAGGCCAGCCTGGGCTACAGAGTGAGTCCAGGACGGCCAGGGCTGCCGCAGATGAGCCCGCCTCCAAAACCGAATAATAATAGTAATAGTAACTATACTAATAATAAACTATTAAAATGAAAAGGCTCATATTGATCTATATGGTTTACTTATTTGTATTTATTTCTGTGAACAGATGGTGCAGAGAACATACCTTACATGTGGAGGCTAAATGACAGCACCTGGAGTTGCTTCTTTCTTCCCACCATGTGAGTTCCAGAAATTAAACTCAGGATTTCAAGTGTCAGCTTGTTGACAAAAATCTTTAACTGCCAAGCCATTTCACCAGGCTAAGTCTCGTAATTTTAAAAATTTATATTCAATTTTCAATTTTCAGTTAACTTTTAAAATTAAATTTTAAATTTTTTAGAAGTTTAAAACCGCAGCTTAAATTACAGTGAGGAATGCTTTACTATAAATAATGTAAATAAAAGCTGCTTAAAATTTGTACCACATTTCCAGCATTTCTGCTTAAATAACTTTGAAGGACTTATTGCACATGCATAGAAAAAATCAATGAAAGTGCTTAGTACAACATCTCTGAGTAAAACATACAATTTTGAGATACTTTCTGAGCTTGTGATGCTCTCCATTTGTGTATAGAATGAAATAAAATGGTTTATTTACAAATCCCTTCCTGTCATGTCTCCATCACAGCCTTGATCTGGCAGCACCTCCTCTGTCCCATGGCTCTCCTGGAGGATGGGAACCACACTGCAGTGACAGAGTTCATTTTATTGGGCTTAACAGATGACCCCGTCCTTAGAGTCGTCCTCTTCACCATCATCCTGTGCATCTACCTGGTGACCGTGTCTGGGAACCTCAGCACCATCCTTCTCATCAGAGTCTCCTCCCAGCTCCACCACCCCATGTACTTTTTTCTCAGCCACTTGGCTTTTGTTGACATGGGCTATTCGTCTTCTGTCACACCCAATATGCTTGTCAACTTCCTAGTGGAGAGAAGCACCATCTCCTATGTTGGATGTGGCATCCAGCTCGGCTCAGCTGCTTTCTCAGGGGGACTTGAATGCTTCCTTCTGGCTGCCATGGCTTATGATCGCTTCATGGCCATCTGCAACCCACTGCTTTATTCCACCAAAATGTCCACACAAGTCTGTGTCCAGTTGGTGGTAGGATCTTATATAGGGGGTTTTCTCAATCCTTCTATTGCCATAGTTTATTTCTTTTCTTTTCATTTCTGTGGACCAAATAGGGTCAATCACTTTTTCTGTGATTTTGCTCCTTTGCTGAAACTCTCCTGTTCTGACGTCAGTGCCTCTGTAGTTGTGGTTTCAATTGCTGCCGGCTTAGTTTCTATGGCCACATTGTTTGTGATAGCCGTCTCCTACTTCTACATCCTCATCACCATCCTCAAGATGAGCTCCACTGAGGGCCGCCACAAGGCCTTCTCCACCTGCACCTCCCACCTCACTGCAGTCTCTCTTTACTATGGGACTCTCATATTCATTTACGTGATGCCCAAGTCCAGCTTCTCCACTGACCAGAACAAAGTGATGTCTGTTTTCTACATGGTGGTGATCCCCATGTTGAACCCCCTCATCTACAGCCTCAGGAATAATGAGATGAAGGGTGCTTTGAGGAGGCAGCTTTGTAAGAAAAGATGTTCTTAGAGGAATCTGTTGTGTTGTAAAATTAATATCATAGTATCAATGTGATCGTCATCTCAGGTTTGTTTTTAACCTTCTCTTTACACCTTTTTCTCTCAACTCCTTTCCTGTAGGACATATAGCTTTATATTTTACTGCATTTCTATTTTTTGTATTTATAAATGTGCCTTCAAGGATATTATGCAAAATAGTTTGATCATGTTCACCTCCCCTCTGCAACTCCTCCCAGTGCTTTATCTCCCTTTCCTACACACACAAAACTCCATGTACGCTTTTGTCAATTAATACTTGTGCTGCCTGTATACACTTAGTTGTGTGAGAATCCACTGCATCATGGTTAGTCTATCAGGGGCAGATGACTATCCTATATCTGGCAGATATCAGGTACCAGCAACTTCTCAGCTAAGGATGGACTGTATTGCCACATGCCCTCTCCATGCAAAGAGATTTTCTCCAGTTTGAGCTGGTATGTGCTGACATAGCCACCAGGAGGTCACATCTACAACCATTCTGTTTTGTCCTCAAAATTGTGTTTCTTTGTAGTCTTCCACCACTTCAGGCTGTTACAATCTTTCTACCCACTCTTTCACCATGACTCTCGAGCTTGGAGAGTAAGGGGTATGAATTAGATGTTCAATTTACAGCTGAGAATTCCACAGTCTCTAATTCTCATCACATTCCCAAGCCGTGCGTAAATCACCATCATCTGCAAAAAGAAGCTGTGTTGATGAGGGTTGAGAGATGTACTAATTTATGGGTATGATCATAAGTCATTGCAAAGTGACTTACTACTATGTTCATTTTTCAGGATAATGGTGATAGGTTCTTCCCTAGGTCCTATGACCTGTCTCGCAAAGGTTTTGGCCCTAAGAGTTGTGTTAGGTGTGGGTTTCATCTTGAAGATCTAGCCTTAGTTCCAGTCAGAAAGTACTTAGTTACTCCCATGACATTTGTGTCACTCTAGCCCCAATCAGCATATCTTAACAATGTGGCTGCCTTGTACTGTGCACAAGACTATTTGCCTCTACTAGAAGAACGTTATTTAAAATCATGATCCTCTTTGGCTGCTCCTATTAAAAATTTTAATTTCTTCCATTCATGTCAGAATAGAATTCAGATGTACTCCTACCTTCCATGAGTCTCTTCTTGGATTGCCTTGACTTGCTTTTTATTTCTAGAGTTTGTCAAGATCTGTGCAGTTGATATTTCCCATGTGGACCTTTTTTGCCAACTCCCCATCCCTATAGGACTGTCTCAGGTTCCTGCTCAAATATCATTGTTCCATGGATATTTCCTTGCTACCATACTCAAGCCAACATCACCCACCTCTGCCACAGATACCTTTAACACTCACATCAGTTCTATTTATTCTTAACCATGTTATGAGTTTAGAAGGTTGATTATTCTCTAGTGTACTATCTATTAAAGTTTTACTTTCATGAGAATTATTTTATTCAGTAACATACCTTTAGTATCTAAGGTTCTACAATATAATAAATATTCAATAAAGAGATGGAATCAATGATTCAATCGTCATTCTGTATCTACCTGTAAAACAATTTCAAATCTCTGTCACAATATTCCGAAAAGAATTTAAGGTCATGAAGGCAGGAACCACTGGATTTGTATACCTATTCTCTGCGTTCTTCCTAAATTACTCTGAAGCGTGAAAAAACTAGAAATCTTCATGGATGTGTAAATTAATGTTTCTTGTTGGTCACTTATTCATCATTTCTCAATTACCCAAGCTCAGCTAATAGTTATGGTAAGTAAAGAAAACAGTTGAACATTCTGACCTCAGAGATATGGATTCAGTATTTATGGGAGGCTTATCTTTATGCTCAGGAATTTGAGTTTTACAAAGGTCTGAGTAGTCAGATGTTTCTTCCCTAGGGCCTATGACCCCTCTAGCATAGACTTTGGCCATGAGAGTGGTGTTATGTGTTGGATTAATCTTGTAGAGTTACCCTTAGATCCAGTCAGAAAAGTAGTTAGTTACTCCCACGATATTTATGCTATTATAGCAGCAGTAGGCACATCGGCCAGGCTGCTTGTTATTTTCACAACAAATGATCTATACAACATATATGATGTTTATAAATATGGATTATAATTAGGATATTCCTAATTAGAAATTTAAATTCCTTCTATCTATGTCAGAGTAGAATTCAGATACTCCTCTATCCAACTTGATTCTCTCCTTGGATTACCTTGGCTTGTCTTTTATTTAAGATTATCAAGATGAGCATGCCTGCTATTTTCTGTTTGGTAGTTTTTAGTCCACTCTCCATACCTACAAGATCTTCTGTTTCCTGCTAAAATGTCATTGGCCCATGTGGATTTCATTGCTAGACTACCTAAGCTAAAAACACCAACCACAGCCAAAAATACCTTGGTAACTCATATCAGTTCTACTTATTCTTCCCAACCACATTCTAAGTTTTAAAATATTGATTCTACTCTAGTTTATTGATGCATCAATTTCATCACACACGCATATATGGTGAAAAAGAAACAAATAAAGAGAAAATTAGACAAAACTAGAGATACAATACAAGGGGATGTAGATAAAATTAAGAGGAGATTGGAGAAAATGAAGAGATGGCTGGGTGGTTAAGAGCCCATAGTACAGTGTTAGACCCGACATTGTGGCTCACAACCATCTACAAATTCCAGATCATGGAGATTTGCCACACTCTTCTGTGGGGACCAGATATGCACATAGATCACATTCATGCAGATAAAGCACTCATACACTTAAAAAGCAAAATAAATTAATCTTATTAAATGAAAAGAGAGGATATTAGAGAGGACTAGCGTATGTGAATTTAAGGAATTTCTCATTTTTGATCTGGTCTTCAATCTCAGTGTCTCTTCCTATGCTAGCAATGGCCATACTATGAGAAACAGATTTTACTTATACAAACATTAGCTTCTGCATTACTACTTCACTTTGGATCCTCAACAGGAGAATTGTGTGGATCACAGAATCCATTCACCACCACATCTGGGCCATGGGAGGCTTGACACTTCCTCTTTGATTGATCCTATAACCAGAAAATTCTGTCTCCTAATTCCTCTCAATCACTCTGCTCTATGGGACTGTTGTATTCATTTATGTGATGCTCAAGTCCAACTACTCCACAGACCAGAACAAGGTTGTGTCTGTGTTCTACATGGTGGTGATCCCCATGCTGAACCCCCTCATCTATAGTCTCAGAAATATTGAGATTAAGGGTGCCCTGAGGAGACAACTTAGTAGCAAAATATGTTCTTAGAGACATCTATTATGTTGTTCCTTGATAGAGGAATAATCTCTCATTAAATATGTAATAAAAGTTGAGTATCTGTGATTGAAAATGTGTTGATACTATGATAGCAAATGAGGAACATAGCATTAAATGTCAGAGTTCAAATTTCTGATTAAAGAAGACATAAAAATGTCATTGTAAGGTACCTTTAATAAAATCAAATAAAATTTTTAATTAACTGCATAAATTCAGTAATATAAAACAATCTGATGAAAATACTTTGAAGTTATTTTCACATTTTCAAATATTTCATTGTTAATTCTGTATAGATTGCATCTTATCTGTTGCAAAATCTCATATCTTTATGTCTTTATGTCTCATGACTATTCCTTGGTGCTGTTGGGAAGGACTAGAATCAGTGAGTTTGAGACCACTGTGCAATCTTTAGTTTATTAGAGGCATACCTTAAAGGAGATACTGGCACTCAGAGTGTTCATTGTCTTTTGTCTGTTTGACCACAAAGTGAGGGGTTTTGTTCTACCTAGTGTTGTTTTGCTGATGTACAACAGCAGATACTTGTCAAGAGAGTCAATCCACAGAGGACCAAGATCTCAAACCTTTAGCCAAATAATAAACTCTTACCTTCAGTGCCAATTGATTAGGTCAGCTCTTTGCTATAGCAACACAAAGCTTACAAACACCTACCACATCCTGCAGGTGTATCTGGTTCAAGACCCTATTATATTGAGACAACCTGATACTTATCTTTTAACATTGTAAGAGAAACTATAGAGAACAACTAGAGAGTAATATTGGTAGATGATCATTTTATAGGATCATGTGGGTTTTATGTTCCACAAAAATATCTTGTGTGTGGTGCAAGCCTGTGGTACTGGCTTAATTGTGAGGTCCATAGTCAGGTCCAAAAGTTGAATTCTTGCCTTAGATTGAGTCATATTCTTGAGCTTGCAAGGACCAAAGAAAGCAAACAAACAAACAATATCAGTGGTCATGGTTTCCTGGAAGAGAATCAACTTCATAATTTCAAAATTGCGGATGGAAAGAGGAAATTTTTAGAAAGACCTGGTGGGTGAGACTTTCATTCATGGGAGCAGACCTGGCTACATCTCCAGTGAAGCTCTGACTACCTCTAAGAGAGATGCAATCAACCTTCATATGTGGATGATGATCATGTTTGCTACCTTTTCCTCCCCACGTTACTGTTTCAGAACAAATTCCATCTTCTTGCTGACAGAACCAAAGGTGTTGATATTTTTATTCGTTCCCTTACATTTTCATACATTCCAGAATTGTGTCCAGTGATTCTCATATTTCAGATGTTAGTGTAGCCCAGTAGTTTGGGTTATCAATGAAAACTGGCAAGGGAAGAATTTATCCTCCACTACAGGATCTTAACAATGAAGCTAAAAGGTTTAAACAGCTAATAGTGATTAACACTATCAAAAGGGATTCAATACTGTTGATAAAACAAAAATCAACAACAGAAGCCAGGGTCATGTGTGTGAGGTTGATGTGCACCAATTCTCACATAAAAAGAAAAAAAAATCAGATTGATTAATTCAAACTTGTGCTCCTGTGAAATAAGCATTCATTTTCACCTGAGAAAAAGTTACCTGGGAATTAGAATTCACATTTGAATCCAGACACTCTTGAAAGACATTCTCAGTGGTAAACAACAACAGTGAGAGACAGCTAGGAGGTTTAAAAATTGTGTTATAATTACCTATTTTTCTTACTTTAAAATTAATACTTATTCAAAGGCAAGTTTATTGACTTCCTTCTGCCACTGAAGAGTACTTTGTTCTTTGAGACATATATATGAAATAAGTAATATGAACATATATTATATATTATCTAATGTATATAATTTATATATATTTATTTTCAGAGATAAGATGCAATCTCTTACAGAGTTAACAATGAAATATTTGAAAAAATGTGGACATATGTATTATATAGTTATATAATATATGTAATGTACATATATTAATATAATATCATACTATAATTACATATGATTATATGATAATATACATATTATATATAGTTATATATATAATTATATACATATAATATAGAATAATATCATACATTATATTATAATATATAATAATATACTATATTATATTATATTACATTATATTATATTATATTGGCTGTAGTTTAAATACAAGTTAAGTGTAATAATGAAAAAAGTGTAACTGAAATAGCATATCATCATAGTCAAATTCCTGTGAATGATTACACATGCATCTTAGCTTGCACAGCTTTCATATTTATTCAAACAGAAGACTGGCAATCAAAAATTCTCTAATGGTATAGAAGCTTAGTGATCAAGAAAGAAAATTGCTAACAAATTCACTTTGACATTCTTTAACGATTTCCTGACAAATCTCTCTTGGAAAGACATTCTTTGTGTGCTGATGAAAGCTCATGCATCACAGGCTCCAGGCACCACAGGCAAGCACAAGACTATAGGGCTGGAAAATCTCAGGATGTGAGAGAGATACTGCTCTGTGCTTGGTGAACATGGGTGAACAATATTTCAGGTAGAATCTTTACCTGTGTAGTGTGTCCATAATCACATTATTTCATTCCACTGTACACCAGAGAGAAAACATCATTATGTGGGAAAAGATTGGATGAGTGTGTGAATAAGCACATATAATATCACTTAACATAGTATTCATATATTTGCAAGTAATTAGATTGATAATGAAAACTACTTGAAAAACCAATTAGTAAGAGTTTGATCAATTTATAGCAAACCTTTACTTATAATATTAGAATATGTTATTTTTTAAATTATTTCTCAATTCTGGCAAGAAATCTTATTTCTTGCTATCAAAATTGCCCTGTTTGCAATCAGGCAGTTGATAGACATTATGACACATGTCACTAACCAGGGTTCGTCTTGTCCAAACTGACATGCACTCTTAATTTCTTTTCCACTCTTTATACACAGAATTCTAAGAGTAGACTGAATTCAATCTGCCTGGGGTTCGAACTTGATTCCAGTGCTTCTTATGTAAAGCAAAGTCACTTAGCATTGTCAAATCCCTCATTTTATCAACTATAGAATTGAATCAACAGAGTCCTAATATTATCCCATGGAAATGGCAGTAGAGCACCACATCATATTTTAAAACTGAACAGGTAATTTGGAAAGAATTCAGTAAAACTCAGCAATTTCTAAGACTTCATCACATGATTTTACATTTCGTAAGTTTAGTTCTTTCTTGTAAATATGATAACTGTTTTGTTATTTTAGCAAGTCTCCCACTTAACAAACTTACATTTAAATACACTTTATTACATACATAAATTTTAATTAAAAACACATTATTTGAAGGAAATTTCTAGCACTTCATGTTGAAATTTATTTAAAAAAATCAATTCACATGAATATACAAACACTGGGAATCTAACCTAATACCTCAATTATATGTTTTGAATTATATATTTGTTTTTAACATCTTCTGTCTATGTGTTAATGAAAGTGAAACCACATATTTGTAAACACGTTCCTGTAGTGTCTCCATCACAGCCTTGACCTGGCAGCAGCTGCACTGTCCCATGGCTCTCCTGGAGGATGGGAACCACACTGCAGTGACAGAGTTCATTTTATTGGGCTTAACAGATGACCCAGTCCTTAGAGTCGTCCTCTTCACCATCATCCTGTGCATCTACCTGGTGACCGTGTCTGGGAACCTCAGCACCATCCTTCTCATCAGAGTCTCCTCCCAGCTCCACCACCCCATGTACTTTTCCCTCAGCCACTTAGCTTTTGTTGACATGGGCATCTCATCTTCTGTCACACCCAATATGCTTGTCAACTTCCTGATGGATTCAAATACAGTCTCCTACCTTGGATGTGGCATCCAGTTTGGCTCAGCTGCTTTCTTTGGGACAGCTGAGTGCTTCTTTCTGGCTGCCATGGCTTAAGATCGCTTTGTAGCAATCTGCAACCCACTGCTTTATTCCACCAAAATGTCCACACAAGTCTGTGTCCAGTTGTTTTGCAGGATCCAATCTCAGTGAGTTTCTTAATGCCTCTTCCTTCACCCTTTCCTTTTTTTCTCTTCTCTTCTGTGGGCCAAAGAGAGTCAATCACTTTTTC